>VZTD01003255.1:196080-416080 GCA_013397725.1 Rhagologus leucostigma | reverse complement strand
ACATCTATTGCCCTTGTGCTTCGACCTTCCATCTGTAAGATGGACAATACAGTGCTTTACGGCTAAAGGGAAGTGCTGTGAGGATGAATGCATTATATGACTGCAAAATGCTGAGAAATTCTAAACATTGGAGATATGTGGATAGCAAAGTTAAAGCGGCAGGATACTCATGATGTTGAATAGATACAACAGTGTCTATTAAAACACCAAAAATCCTCATGTTAGTGTGGTTAATATTGAAATATTAAAAAATACTGTACAAGAGTCATTGGCCTCCTATGACACCTGCTAGCAAGTAGCACTGGAAACACAGTAGGATGAGGAAATTTCTCAGAAATCAAGTTAGCATAGCTAAAATAATCTGTTTGAAATACACAACCTTGCTGCTCATTTCCATTACAATGGCAAAAATATTTTTATTGCAAAATAATATTACTTCCATTCAAAAATGAAAATCAAAAATAATCAAAGAAAGAGCATCACTGCTAACTATAAGACACATGTTATTAAATGTCTTGCCTAGTCATGACTGACATGCAAATGATTAGGGGATAAAACTAACAGGATAAATTTTTCAGCATCAACTCTCTTTCATTAAGAAGTGTCATATTTTCAAATAGGTCAGGTAAGTCTTCAGACTCTTCTGAAAAATGTATAGCAAGCAAGTACAGCTACAGATCTTTGTAGTTCCTGGGGTGTGATGTTGCTCATGAGCTACTTAATTGTTTGCAATACAAGTGCACATAGATAAGCATTGAATTACAGAATAGTTTAGGACCTTAAAGGTCATCTACTTTCAAACCCTCTGCCACTGGCAGGAACCTCTTCCACTAGACTAGGTTACTCAGAGATACATCCAACCTGGTCTTGTACACCTTCAGGGATGGGGGATCCACAACTCCTCTGAGCAACCTGTTTCAGTGCCTCACCACCCTCACAGTAAAGCTTTTCTTCCTAAGATCTAATCAAAACCTACCCTCCTTCAGCTTAAGGCAAATCTCCCTTTTCCTACCCCTTTTGAAAAGCTCCTCTCCAGCCTTCCTGTAGCCCCCTTTAGGTACTGGAAAGCTTAACAAGGTCTCCAGAGCTTTTTCCTCTCCAAGCTGAACCCCCCCAACTCTCTCAGCTTTTCTTTGTAGAAGTATTCCAGACCTCTGATCAACTTGTGGCTCTCCACTGGACTCATGCTAACTGGTCAAAGTCTTTCTTTTGTTGGAGGCCCCAGACCTGGATGCAGTACTTCAGGTGGGAGTCTCACAGAATAGAGGGGTATAAGCATATCCCTTGAGCTCCTGAACACACCTCTTTTGATGCAGCCCAGGATGCGTTTGGTTTTCTAGGCTGTGAGTGCACATTGCAGGGTTATATCAAACTTTTCATCCACAGATAACACTGTCTTTCTCCCCAGAGGAAATCTTGATCCATTTACCACTAAGTCTGTATTTTTGCTTGGAATTACTCCAACACAGGTACAGAACGTTTTACTTGGCCTTGTTGCACTTCCTCAGGTTTCCATGGGCCCACCTCTCAAGCCTATTAAGGCCAATCCATGTCCTTCAGTGTGTTTACCACACCACACAGCTTGGTGTCATTGGCAAACTTGCTAATGGTGCACTCAATCCCACTGCCCATGTTGCTGACAAAGATGCCAAGTAGCACTGGTCCCCATACAAATCCCCAAGGATCCCCAGTTGTCACTACTTTCTAACTAGACATTGAGCTGTTGACTGCAACTCTAGGAGTGCAATCGTCCAGCCAATTTCACCAAGCAGTCCACCTGTCAAAATTCATGCCTCTCCAGTTTAGAGACAAGGATGATGTTTGGGACTGTCAAATGCTTTGCACAAATCCATATGGATGATTTCTGCTGCCCTTCCTCGTCCACCACTGCTGTACCCCAATTGTAGAAGGTCACCAAATTTGTCAGGCATGATCTGCCTTTAGTGAAGCCATGTTGGCTGTCACCAAACACCTCATTATTTTCAGTGTCTCTTAGCATAGGTACCAGGAGGATCTGCTCCATGATCTTACCACGCACTGAGGTGAGACTGTCTGGCCTGTAGTTCCCTGGGTCTTCCTTATTTCCCTTTTTAAAATGAGAGGTCATGTTTCCCTCTTTCCTGTTGGTGGGAACTTCACTGGACTGCCGTGAGTTTCAAATACGATGTGTAGTGGCTGCATTCTTTCATTCCAACACTGTGGTCATAAGAGACATCTCTGTGTTTCCAGGATGCCAGTTAAGGCCATAGCCCTGCAGGCATCCGCACACCTCTAGTACCACCTGTTTATTCCCCATGCTGCATGTGTTAGCACAAAGGTGTTTTAAGTTACTCCCCAGTGAAGCTGACTTTCTGTCTGGTGTGGCTGGAATGTCTTGGTGCTGTCTCTCAGGTGCTCTGCTGCTGACCTGCATACCCTCTCCAGGCTCTGAACATCTCTTTCTGGCTCAGCTGTCTAACTAGTATTTGTGGGATGGCAGGTTGTCCCACACCTTATCACTATTAAACCTGATGCTATCTCTTTCCCCTGTCATGTCTAATTTAAAGCCCTATCAATAAGCTCTGCTAGCCCTTGACCAAAAAACCTCTTCCCCCTTTGAGAGAACTGAATCTCGTCTGCATTCAGCATGCCTGGTGCCATGTAGGCCATCCCATTATCAAAGAAACCAACAATTTGGTGATAACACTACTTATGGAATCATGTGGGTCCATCTGCTTCTTTCAATGTTACTACCTGCAACTGGAAGAACAGAGGAAAAATAACCTGCACCCCTAATTCACCAATCTTCCCAGGGCCTTGGTACAGTGAACACAACTCTCCGGTAAGCTTCTGTGACTCTTCAGAACTGGGATTCCTACCAATCAGCTGATAAATGTCAAATCATTCACCAGCCATAGGCTCTTCCCAAAGAAAGGGATGTTTCACGTCTCCTTATAAACACAAAGCCTTTGCTTTGGTATTAGCTGACAAGATCTGACTTGTGACACAGAACAGGATTTTTATGACCTGACCTTTCCTACTTGGCTTATACAGAAAACCCTAGAGTCCCTTTCACAAATACCTAAGTGTACAACAAAGATAATCTAACTTGAATGTTAATAGGATAGAGTAGTAAAGAGCCTCCCTTTCTTATTTTTAATAAGGGCAATTAAATTCCATCCATCTGCCTTATGCATAGAATCTCTTTGAATGAATGCTCTTCATGAAATTTTCATGAGAAACATCACAATGTAACATTCAAATACCCAGAACTGTTATACTTGTGACAGTTGTGGCTTGTATCCAACCTGGCTTTCAGGTATTTGGCAATAAACCCAGATACTCAACATCAAATGGACCAGGGAAATAATGACATTTCTAATTGGAGGGCTTATCACAGTGGATTTAGTTTTTAAGATGTTAATTACCTTTTTTTCTGTAAGTTTATTCATGATTTGTACAAACTGTCATTACACTTTAGTGATACCAAGTTTGACAGATCATCAAACACTCTATGAAACAATGCTGAGCATCAAATCATTGAACAACTGCATCTCAGCCACAGTAAGAGAAAAGAAACTACTCCAAAATTTTTATATATTGGTACCTCTACAATTTTATGTGAGGTGGCCAGAAAAATATTTTTTACTGATCATTAATATGCTCATTAGCCTCTAAACTATAGTATATTCTGCTCCTCCCACGTAATATTCAGTTCTAGTCAATTAGTTTCCAATTCATCAACAATTTAAATCAGACCTGACCTTCTCAAAGCCATTTGGTACTGTCATTTTGAGAGGCCATTAAAGGTCAGGTGTCTCCGTCCTTGTGGCTTAGTGACTTATACATGTAATACATATTTTGTTTAGGATGACAGATACAAGGCATTTAGAAATAGGGCACATTCTTTGAATTTGTTAGGTGTCTTAAAGGTGCTGAATTTCATTATTGGCATAAAAAGAATGAATTTAGTACTGCACTAGTATAATTTCCAATCGCTGCATGAACTCCACAAAAGTTATTTTTCAGTGTACAGTCTGATCAACATAGAAGACAATTACAAAGAGAGGTTACCAGATGAGCCCTTAGGAGAGAATGTTACAAAATGACATTGCCTTGCTTTGTATCATGTTTCTTAGTATTTCTGAACTCTCTGTATATTCAATTTGTTTGACAGTGCTCACCCAATGCACACAGAACGGACAACAAACAGAAGCTGGAAGCCACTGTGCTGCTAGAAAGTTGTGACCTTCTTGCCATTACTGAAACTTGGTGGGATGTGACAGGAGTGTGACTATCGATGGCTACAGGCTCTCCAGAAGAGACAGGTGAGGAAAGAGAGAGGCAGAGGGGTTGCCTTCTACATCAGGAGGTAGACTGAGTGTGAAGAGCTGTCTCTGAAGAACAGGCATGAGCAGGCCAAAAGCCTGTGGTAAGAATCAGGGACCGAGGCAACAAAGGGAACCTTGTGGACGGTTTTAAGTACAGAGCCCTGATCAGTGGCAGCCTATTGATGAAGCCTTCTTGCTCCAGCTACAGAAGGCAGCATGCTCGCAGGCTTTTGCCCTGCTGAGGCACTTCAACCATCCCAAAATCTGCTGGGAAAGCAGCATAGCAAGCTGCAGGCAAGCCAGGAGACTCTTGGAAAGCATGGGGGATAATTTCTTGAGCCAGGGAATAGACAGCAGCCCTACCACAGGGGATACAATTCGGGATGTGACGGGCACCAGCGTAAGTAAACTAATCTTGAACGTCAAGATTGGAGGGAGCCTGGGCTGCAGCAATCATGCATTGGTGGAGTTTGCAGTCCTAAGGAATATGGGCAGGTGCGGAACAAAGTTATGCCCCTGAACTTTAGGAAAGCAGACTTCGAAATCTTCACGGAGATAGGCCGTGGGATCCACTGGGAGACTTCCCTCAGGGACAAGGGAGTGGAACAGAGCTGGCAGATGTTTCAGGAAGTCTTCCAAAGAGGTGGCAATCCCCAGGAGCAAGAAACTGGGCAAGGAAAGCAGGAGAATGGCAGGGCTGAGTAGGGAACTACTGATCAGACTAACAGGAAAGAAGAAAATGCACAAGCAGTTAAAGCCAGGGTGGGTGGAGACCTGAGAAGAGTAGAGATGGTTGTGCAGGGATGAGGTCACGAAGGCCTAGGTGAAGGTGGAATTGAACCTGGCAAGGAAGTGTTCAAGGTCAGGCTGGATAGGGCTCTGAGCAATCTGGTCTAGTGGAAGGTGTCCCTGTCCATTCCAGAGGGTTTGGAAATAGATGATTTTTAAGGTACCTTCCAACACAGGACATTTTATAATTCTACGATTCTATGTTCTGTAAACAATGTCCTTGCTGCCAGTTTAGTAATTGTTTTCCTTCCAAGAAACTTGTTCGGAAAAAGCGCATTAGCCTTTACATTCAGATTTCAATATAAGTATACCTAAACCAAATGTAAAATAGGTAATTTTACATGTTACTGCATTTGTCCTAGAGGTGAGCTTGCCCTCATAAATGCAACAGCCTTTAAGGTAGAGACTCAAACTCAGTGTTTTTCTGTGAACGGTAATTTTGATGGAGTGGTATCTTGAAAACAGCCATGAGTTAAAATTATGCTCTACCAAAAAAAGAAACCATACTTACCTTTAAGTGGTATTGACAGAAAAAAGCATAGGTGTGCCACAGCTATATATTATAAACCCTGTTCTGCCCATCACTTCACTCTATTTCCTCTCATCTTAGAGAAAAAATGTGCTGTTGCAATCTCTTTTTTTTTTATTTTTTAAATGATGTAATTATTCTGTAAGATTTCAGGAACTTCCCAAGCTGTGTTTGAAGGTGTACTGTCAAGACTATGTATATACAAAAGCTGGATCCAAAACAAGAAGAGGATTTCACTACAATGGCTTTGACCCTTTGTGGTAAACCTGCATGTCTTATATACAACACAGCTAAAGAAAGAGGAAGATAGTGATATTTATCTAGGATTTGTGCAACAGCTTCTTAACATTCTGGCTACTTTTTCTGTAAAAGGTTTTCAGATCATGCCCTGCTGGCAGCAAGAAGAGTGTTAGCTTTTAGAAACAGATTGAGTCTTGAACTCTTAAATTTTGCCTAGCTACCTTACTGAATCACTCTGGCAATCACCATCACGTTTTAACAAGAAAGACTGAATAGTGTGAATAGCCTTCTGAGTAACAGTAAAATATGATGATATTACTATGTTATGAATACAAAGTACAAATGTGAAGTATCCAAAGCAAATTTTTACTATTTTGGTTTTGGGTTACGGAGTATAAAGGCAAGGTAATAGCACCAGGGCTCAAGGCCAGACAGTTGTCAAGAAAACTGGCTAATATGTTTGTTAAGTATTTAATTTCACATTAACTGTTTTCACCATTGAAACACCCATGTTCCAGAATATGAATGTAGAGTTCATATTCATATGTAGAACAGAATATTGACCTGTAGTTAAATCTGTGTAATCTGCCTAACTAAAATACATACTCAGAGTGTTTGGCTGCCTCTTAAAAATACTGCTTATGTGAACCAATTATTCTTACTGTGCAGTGGAAGGTGGTTCTCCACTCTATTCAGGAAGGAGAGAAAGTAAATCTATTTCAAGATTCACTGATAGGTTTGCCACAGGCAAATTTTAGTCATTCTGTAGCTCACAGAATAAAAAGGCACACATGGAGCATTCCCAGAATACATTATAGATACTGAAGATAAACTGCCACAATAAAGCTTATTATTTCAAAGAACAGTGTAAATAAAGCCTTTATTTTCACTATTCCAGATGGCAGCAGCATATAATTTGCACTGTTTTGACATCATGACCATATTATTCAAAATCATTCTTCTTCCTACTGAACTGAATGCAGGATTGAGAACAGTAAAATCAAAGAGACTAGGGGAGGAACTAAAATCACCATTTTGCAGTGAAGTTAGTATTCTGTACTATTACTGAAGAACTATGCATATAAAGGAATTGAAAAATAAAACCAGAGCCAATCCTAATTATACATAAAAATTAAATTGGATTTAAAAGATATAAAGCATCAGAGAAGTGCCAGTTAATAAACATTATTCATATTGAAACATTTTACAAGGCAAATTTTTGGCAAACAGAAGTACTTATGAACACACAATAAATTATTTCGTGGGATCCTTTGTTCAAAGTTGCTATATAGAGATGGATACTTTTCCTTAGTGGTGCTGTACATCAGTAAAGCACGGTAATGGCTACACTAGAATAATAGATCTTGGTATTGGTTGGGAGTTCTCTTTAATTTCACACAATTTTACCACACAAGCAAAGTGAATTAGACATTGATAAGATGATCAGTAAAAATTCAACATAAGAACAGCTGTCCATACCATCCCATCGAAACCCATGCATTTCAAAATATCTTCATATACTGAAGAGATGTGCAAAGCACTTTTAATACAAAAGAAAACAAATTTGTTTAGTAGCTCTGTATGCAATTACCCTGCAAATTGCAAAGTAATGTCTATATAACAGAACACAGAGCCACTTAGACTGAATTATCATTTGTATGAATGTTGAAGCAGTAATTTCACATTGCATTAAGTCAGTTAACATTCATTGTTATTAGCATTTAGCTTTAAATAAGTTCTCTGTTTTAACAAATGAGTGTGCTGAGCCTTTGAAATTAGATATCTTCATAAGGACATGAAAATGGAAAAAGGAATTTGCACCTTTCAGCAGTTCTCAAAATCTGCAAAATTAGACTGCACATAGCAAGCTTTTCCCAAAGTGACCTGTCTCACTCACATGAACAATGAAATACCTCTCACTCGGCTTCAACAATGACATTCTGAACAACAAGAATTGCCATTTGTAGAGTCATCACTTATATAAAAACACAAGGCTCAAAATAAGGGTTTATTCTCAGATTTGTATACAGGAGTTTCACAGCTTAGAGCGAAGCATATCATCTGAACATCAATGTGCCCAAATTTGGTTATGATTGAACTTTTGGACGTCTGTCTGTTCTGTTTAGTTGGAATGTAACAGGAAATACAAAAACCTGTGTCCTAAAAAAAAAAAAGAAAAAGGTAGGGAATCCAAGCATCCCTACCAGATGTCCCTCATCTAACACAAGGAGAGGACTTGGCATCTGAGGTAATGAAACAAAGGCAGAGAATGTGGTGTTTTAAGTGCAGGGTATCATATATTTAGGAAAAGAAATGCTAAACTCCTGAAGCAAAGAGGATACAGCATCCCACATATTTCCATATGCAAATATTCACAGGGAAAATACTATATATTTTGCACTGGTGAATAAAAGACAAGAGGACTGCAAAGGGCAGCAATATGAATTTCCATGATTACGATTTCTGATTTAAGGCTTAGTTTCCAGACACTGTTAGGATTTAGATTACACTAAATCAGGGTTAAATTGGGGCTTGCCAAGAATCAAGATTAGGAGAACAAAAAAGCATGCTTGCTCTATCTGGTCAATATTTTAAACATAGTAGTATTTGTGGTTTACATCCTCCTTACTTTTATTTGAAAAATAAAGGGGACAGTACAACAGCAGTGCAATGCAGGCAGTCTTTGCTTCAAGCTTTACTTTTTCACATCACATACAGCTTTATGGTGAGGTAAACAATGAGATGAGTAGCAGGTTGATATGTACACCAGAGCACACTTTTCATGTTAGTAGTCTGAATATACCAACTGGACCAGAACACATAAAAGCATTCTTTTCTTTTTCTTCCTCTCCTTTCTACTCATTAGTACCCTGTGTTAAAATATTTATACTAGTAAATACATATGACACTTTCTATAAATAGTTACCTCGTACTCACTCTTATGTATAAAGCAATAAATCATTGCAATCAAGTTCCAACATCTCCGTTTGAGAACGCGATAGAAGCATCTTGTTTTCTTGCTTTCAAAAGAGCAAGAGAGAGAACAGGAAATAAGAGCACTCTGTCAAAGGAGTTCTCAGACAATACAGTCTGCCTCTCCCTCCTTCCTCCTCATGGCCATTTCTGTTACTGATGTTACACAGCTTTCATGGAATTGTTTCCTCAATGCCATAATCTTCCTCAATGTTTTTCAATGCAGCCTACATACTCTGTAGCCCAAACTGTCAACTATAAACTATACTAACTGCATTAATGTCACAGCTGCAGAATTTAAGAACCTGAAAAAGGAAATTGTCAAAACCATTAACTTTGTTGAAGTATTGTTTTTAAGGGAGAACAACACTATTTTCTGCATTTCTAGATCGGCATCAAACTTGTACATTTTAGAAGGAGAAAGGGGATATTTTCACTTTGCTAAGTGGTTAGAAAGGTGCCCCAAAAGACTTACTGTTTGGCTCCTTAAAAGAAGGAAATGAGGAATAAGGATTATGAAACTGTATCCCTGCAGTTCTAACAAGAGATGTTTCACTCAGGATGTTAAAAACACTTTTGGTGCAGTGAATTAAACAGTAAAGTTGTGTCTATGCATTTCAACTGCTTTTCTGGTGCCCAGCACAACAATGCACCCCTACAGATGTAACAATTTGAATGTTACTGCATCATTTCAATAAATAGCAAACCTAAGTATGAAAAAACCCAATAAAAGTCCTATTATTGCTGAAGAGATGGAGAAAAAAGAGATATGCTGTCAGAACAGAAAATGAACTCTGGAAAAATGCAGATGAAGAAGATAGCCCTTGAAATTCAGTACTACTCAGTGTTGTACTAATGTTACTCATACAAAATATGAACCATTTTTCTACATCCAATGCAGCATTCATCTTCATTAGTCTGAAGAGCATGCTTACAACATTCATAATGCTTACATGATTACAGATAGGTGATTGTAAAAAAGCAATAGACACAGTAGCTTACAATTTTAATGTTTTCTTTGCTTGTTTTACTTTAAGTCTTTCCTCCACTATGAACATGTGTCTATCAAAGAAGAAAATGCTGGAAGATGTAAGACACAAACCAGTGCCCTGTATCATGTACTCCTAACATTTACAAGCAAAAGACGGAATTCAAAGTGCTGGTAAATGTTATGGCATCTTTGAACCTGTATGAACCTTTAATAGAAGAAAGAAAGTAGTTCCTTTATGAGTAGATGGTGCAGTTCTTCTCTGATTGCTTGGCTCTGCAGGGAATGGGTGTGCTCTAGACTTCACTCTTCATATGCTTGAATATGAGGGAGGAATCCCTCTCACTACTTGTGTGTATCACCACCTTTGGCAACATTCCCTTTCTCTCACAGATACTGAGAAGATGCCTATCTTCTAACAGGGATCTGTTAGCTGAGAAGAACAGGTGTAGGAAAAAGAAGACAAGGGAGTAGGTGTTAACTGCTTTTTTTGTTTGAGCTGAGTTTCACTACTTAAAGTAAGATTTTTGTCCAGACAAGGATGCTACAGTGGGAAAACACCATTGACTTCTGTTCTGGAATGATACAGAAGGGCTTTCTCTCTAGCAGAGGACACACACACTGCTTAAAATACAGCTTTTCATAGTCCTCTGGCAAGTTCAATAACCACTGCCAATAAAAAACCTCTAATGAGAATGGAGTCACACAGAACTTCATATTAACACTTTATAGTATACATGTGGCTAAGGCAGTCAACATTTCAACATTTTCATCTCATAAAGACTCAAAGATTCATGATGTCAAAGGCTCATTTTGTCTCCCAGATCCAGTGTTTAGAACTGCCTGTGGCCTGTGACTTTGAGTCCCACCTGAAATTTTGCTGCTGCCCTAAGATGAGGTACGTGGGAAAAGTCTGTGATTGAACATGCTTCATGATATAATAGTGAGTGCTGCTATTAGAGATGATAGATAATGTCTGTACTCTGAGTTATTGGGTGAAGGAAAATGCTCGACACCCCAGCATGCTCTGAAGCATGGCAGAGGCCCTGCCTTGAGCTTGCACAGAGGTGATTCAAGGCAGCACTCGCTCTCATCTACAGGGAACTTGCTCCTGTCCTGTGGTCCTCCAACACATTTTTCACAGTAATATTCACATGGCCTTGAAAGAGGTATTGTGAATCCCTGTGAGCTGAATGGAGCATACTCAAGCAGGCTCTCTAGAAGACTGAAGGAGAGAGATTACTTTAAACATGACACTTCCACATTTGTCTAGCAACAGCAGCTAATATTTCTCATGGAACTGTAAATGAGGAGTGATGTGGGAATTCATTCGTAAGATGTTGAACATAGAACAATACCAGATTTACTCAGCTTTGCTATAACTCTTGCTGCAACTTACTTGACTAATTCCACCACAAGTTATATTGTCAGTAATTTGAAACAGGATCTTGGCTGGGCATAGGAACATAGGATGTCAAAAAGTGTTTTTTTTAAAAAACTCCTTTACGTGCTGAGATCAAGGTTCACACCTCTACATCATAATTATTTTAACTACTTTTTCATTATTTTAAATAATTATGAAATTCAGTGCTACCTCTAAAAAAGGTAATGAAATCAAAATCCACAATGGGTAGGGTAAATTGAAATTTATTAGCCTACAGTCTGAGTGATTATATTTAAATTATAAATAAAAATGTGGTCCATAATATTTTTAAACATTTGTATAGTAAATATTAAACTGATTACATGTACAGTATAGGCAAGCTTTTTGTTTTCACAGTTGCTGTTTAAGATAATTTTCTCACCAGCTTCTCAACATCTGATCAAAGATCATCAATCATTCCTGATCTTTTTAAATGATGAGCCTTGGTTATTTCTTGTAGATTTTGCTTTGGTTTGTTTTAATTTTTTGTAGAACAAATTTCTGCAAATAAAAATGACAATTAGTTAACAAAAACCAGTGATGTTTCAGTTCCAGTGGAATACTTCACTAGTGTGGACATAAAAAAGCAGCTGTTCTGTGTAGCTGGAAGTCATGAACCTAAATGAAGGCTGGGATAATGTTTGAGTAGTCCAGTGTGATTGCCAGAAGGGCCAAGAGTCATCATGTCAGGCGGGGCACGGGTGGGTGGGGGAAGTGCAACAGAGAAAGAATAGAAGAAAGTTTCATGTTATGTCAGTCACTTGCAAATTCATCACAAACTGTTTTGTGAAGAATAGTTAATGAAGTCAAACAGCTGCGGAGAGCCAGTTCCTGCCTTTGAGGAGACAGTGTGACAAAGCTTAGCATAGCATTGTATATGTCAAGCACATCAAAATCAGTGTAACCACAAAAAATCTCCACACCAACTTTGTCAACAGACTTAACACACGGTAAGTTGCATGAAGAAGGTACAAATGAAGAAAACAATGCCTGGTAACAGAAGATGTGAATCTGTCCAGTGGTGAATTAAAACTTAGTGAAAGGCCCTATGCTACAGAAGCAATGCAAGCAATTGACCAAGAGGGCCTGGGTTATATATAATTTCAACAGTGAAACTGTTTCTCTTTGGATTTATTAATAGTAACATCTGTCATCCATTTTACAACAATACAAAACTCATTTCTTTTAGAGAAAAGAAATTGAACTATTTTTCCTGTAGGCCAGAGAGGTAGGCATGAAGATTATTATAGGTACCTTTTAGAAGCAATTGGGAACAGGTCAGATGTTACAGTAATCGAGAAATAATTTCTACCACTAAAAAAATACATAGCAATAAATCTCAGACCACACAAAAGTATTTCAGTATTCCAATATTTTTTTGTACCTGAACAAAAGTTAAAAATCAGTCTGTGAGTGCTAAATAACTTTCTGCTTTTATTTTATTATGGCACTCTACTTTGAATAAGTGATACAACAAGCTGTTCCATTAAATGAAATATAAGAGGGGTTCTAAAAAGAAGGGTTAGTTGTTTTTGCCTTTTCTGTTACTTCCAGCTCCTCTGGCATATGATGAAAATATCTTGGTAATATACAGGTAGCTTTTTGTGTGTGTGTTCTTGCTTGAAATATTGAGCTTCTGGAAAAGTTTTGTCTAAACTATTTATTCTGATGCATCCTGATGTTGATCCTATCTGATTTTTAACCTTTACTATGACACATTTAAGCCTTCATGACCTATTGCAGGTATATGTCCATAGCCACTGTTATCTCCAAAGCCCCACCTTAACATCTTACTGTCCTTTAAAAATCCAGTAACAACTTCAAAGGCCAGCAGCAAAAGCTTTGAGAAAAAACAAACTCTTGAATTTTGGTCCTAAAATGTCTATACCTCTACAAAGCAACTCTATGCTTCTACAAAGCAAGAGAAAAAATCTATTATCATGTAGGCCAAAATTTTCTAATTCTCTAACTCCTTGTCATTTAGCAGCTGGCTTTGCATAAACGTCGGCATCATGGAGATGACAGCTGCAGAAACACGACGCAGTTCTTGCCTGAACACACTGAAAATCTCCCTCTGCACTAAAATGTCTGAAAGATCTATCAGCAAGTACCTTACAAATCTCCATGTGCGTTGCTGATCATGCTTAGCAGCTCAGACAGGAAAACTATGTGAGCTTCTGTTACTAACTTAATTATTCAAAAGAGAAACAAAACAATGTTCTTGCAAGATAATGTCCTGCTGAAGCCTTCAAAGACTCACAACAAACATACTTAAATGTTTCTATCAGTTTTAAAGAAGCTTAACAGAAACACCTTTCTCACAGATAAAAATCTAAAAAATACTCCCAAAAACTTAATGACTACCACACGTAGCACTCTTACTTTGTGCTTAAATTTGGACACAAAGTATTTTATTCCAGAAGAGGAGATAAAAAATCCTTAGAAAATATCTTATTCTACATGAAAACCAGAAATGCAACCAACTATCAGCTGCAAGTTATTGCTTCCTGTTTCAAACTTAATGTAGGACATCAGAAACTATCAAGGGTTTAAAAGTTAGGATACACCACCTGCAATCTTGGGGACTATTTTTCTAACGATTCTGTGTCAGGAAAAAGTGTATATCCATTATATATCAGGAAAACATGTAGTAACGCTAAATTAACTGATGCACAACATAATGCAAGGCCAGTATGCAACAGCATAAAATATATGATTTCTTCTGAGTTCGTCGGATTAGCTGTAGAAGGCTTCTGAGATCTTATTCTTTCCTACCTTTTTCACTACAGGGTAAAAGTTCTTTCCAATTAAGGTAAAAAAAAAATTCAATAGGTATCATTTGTCTAACATGATTTTGCAAACTGTTTCAAAAAGCAGACTTTACCATTATAGTGAAAAATGGGTACAATTTTATCTTTATAACTCCATAAAATTAAGAGTAGATTTTTTAAAATTTCATTATTAATTTCTTATTTTCTACAGTATTTGGTAATATTCAAACCACTGCACATTGAAAAAGATTATTCAAAATCCATTTACAACATTCTGTAACATCACATAATAGCAAAAATTATGGAAAAAACCCTCCATATTTCTTAAATCTAGGTATTCTGTTCAAAATAATCATATGCAGAAAATTATTTCTCGATTGTCTTCCAATGGCTTTAAAAGTTTTTCATTGCATAATTTGTCTAACTTAAAGATACTGAGCAGTCTCATTGAGGAAACTGACTGTAATGGAACTATTTACATACTTAAGCATGTTGCCAAAACAACTGTCACATTGTCTAAATTCATTGCCATTTTATTTCATAAGTTATTGCATCTCATGTTTTCTTCCTACTCCAAAGCAAACAAGATCATTTACAAATTTTCCCACACACATGACAAATATTACATTCTCTTTCTCTGTAAGTGAAGTCAACTTGCATGCATATCACTTGTCTGCCTGAGATTCATAAAGTACTGTTTAGATTTCATGCTGAGTAAAATAAAAATTTAGACATGCATCATCAAGACTACCTCATTTTATCATGATATTAGGAATAGATCTTACGCCAAGCAAACACAGCATTGCAGAGAAATAAATGATTGTTTTCTTATATCATGGAAAGTACAAGGAAGCCACTTAGCATTTGTTCTTATCACTAGCCATCAACCTTCTTAGGGCCTGAATAGGCAGTCCTTTTATGCAAGCAACACTGAAAATTAGTTACTAGAAAACCAAGATAAAAGAGCAAAAAGTAATTTCCAAGTTGCTATTTTGGCAATGCAGGCGAACTAACATACACACATGCAGTAATTGATTAAAAGTCCCGCAGGATTTCATCACCACTCATGGCCAATAACTATGTTTAAGATCACAACAGTACACTGAGGCAAACAGAACTGAGCTTTTAGCACTGTACCAAAGTACTGAGTATTAGCTAAATGGTAAAATTACCAATTACCTCTACCACTTGTTGTAGCAGCTACATGTTGATAGGCCTGCTATTTGGAGGTTATAAGACTGAAAGCTCACAGCTGGAGGTTGCAGGGAAGTAAGGAAACAGCTACATTCTCAGTCAGTATGAGATGTTTGTTTAATAATTATTACAATAAAACACGTATGTTTTCTATTCTCTTGATGTGTATATAATACTAATTAACAGGAGAAGAAGCATTAAAAAGAATACATGCTATAAAACCTAGAATTCATATTTAGCACATGTATTGCAGGCAAAACCGGGAGAGTATCCCACAGAATGATCTAGAAATAGAATAGCACCTTTATCAGCATTATTAGAAGTGCTGAACAGAGACATTCATTTTATATTGATTTTATTTTACAATATACTTAGTATTTTAAGAGATTTCTGTTGTTCCATCTGCACATAAATTTACGTTGTTGTAGTAAAGTTCTGGTTTGCCTTTCTGTATTTTTCTCTACTAGTAGTATAACAAGCTATGTTTATTTCTTTAAGACTATGGAGATGAATGCTCAGAAGATACTTACTGAGTTTTAAGCTTTGGTCTTCCTGGTATTTTTACTCTAGAGACAAGTACTTTTTAAAACCTTTTTTCCTTTTTCTTTCCCTACCAATTTTCTTTCAGCAGAGAAGTCTTTTAGCCAGTGTTTAGTCTTCTGTTCAAAACCACCTCCCTAGAGAGTTGTAACTACTTGTCAATCTCCCAAAAGCAAAGATAAGAATTTAAAGCACTCCTTTCATTTTAGCTGCAAAGTTAACTCCCTATTCCCCTCCTGTTGTTAAACTCACTTTAAACTGCTGATGCTCTTGGCTTTGGTTAATTGCCTAGAGCCACGGTGTCTGTAAGGCAGAGCTGGTACAAACAAGTGCCAGTGCAGTACCCCTACCATTCAGCTACACAGTGCTGGCACACACTTTTATGCCAGAGTGCTCTAGTGAAGGGTCTGAAGGCAGCCCATGCACTGCCTGTGGCTAACACTGGAGGAAATTAAAATTTAGGAAGATTTTATTGCAGGTTATGAAGTTAGGGTGTGGATGGATTGCTTTACCGCCAAGATGACTGCTGTCCCAGCTCTGGTGTGGCTTTATCATGTCACATAAAGACTCTACTTGCAGCAGTGAGTACTAGAAGACCAGTAAATGAGATTTGGTGGTAATAATACTATTCCTGAGTGTGACAATTTACTTTTCCAATTCTTAGCCTACCATTTATGATGAAACTCCCACATCTGAAGCTGTTTAAGAGATGTCTGTGTGTGTACTGCTTTGCAAGATGTAGGTACAGAAAACAATTATGATGACTCCCTGCTTTCTGCCTTTTGTAAGATGCTTCTCATAGGGAAAGGGACAGCTAAGTTCACTCACAATTTGGTGGGAGTGTGCCAGCCTACTACAACATACAGGGTAAAAGACTGTGGGTAAACCTCCCAGAAGAATTTTGGTATGCAATGCTGAAAGAAATGCTAGAGATGTAACATCTGCAATATGACTATGAATGTGTGATACTTGCGCTCAGACTCAAAACAGCGTAATGATCACATCTGCATGCAAACTCCAAAATTTAAATGTGATGAAGACATATGTGGTACTTAAAAACTGAAAAACAAGCCTCAGTTGCTTTCTGAGCAGTGAATGCAATAATCACTCCACAGATATTAACAGTTATTTCATGCTTTCCAGATTGAGTAATGCCATATTTTATTCTGGTTTTTTTAATTCACTTAAAAAAAAATCTAGCTCATACGAGAATATTAAGAGCAAGAGACGATTTATATTTCTTTTTGTATACCAACGAATCTACTAAGTGCCAAGCAGTCACATTTTATTTCGGGGATTATTAATGAAAAACTTTGTAATGCTGTTAAGATTGAGTCACAGAAGTGAAAAATTTCCTTAAATCCTACTCTACCATTTCTAGAATTATTTCTTAACTTCATTTTCACTCAAGTGAGCATCAAATCATGTGGGGAATGCAAAATATGAAAAAAAAATAGAAAAGAAATGTTTGGATACATCTAGGCATGGATTCCAGCTTGTGAACTTGAAACCCACATATGACTAGAATAAAGAAATGCATATAATAGTCTAAAGTCCTATAGAGGACTCTACAGAGACCTTAGTAAATACTTTTAGAATGTTAGTAATTCATTTTGGCTAATGGCTAATTAATTTTGCCTTTTTTTATCATTTCCACAGAGAAACAGGTTATTCTTAAAACCGTATCACAGATTTTAAAAAAAACCATAGAAAGTAAAAATCTTATCCTGGAAACACGTAACACTTCAGGGGGCCTTCAGAGAGTCAATATTCCACTTCCATGTTTTAATGAAGAAAACTGGAAGCAATGATTATACATTTTGTAGTGAACATATATATCAGAACGAAGAGGCTTCCTTACAAGACACACAGCCAGGACACTCAAACTTAAATACATATCAGTTTCATGTGTTCTGCTGTTGTGACACAAGTAAGGAACAAGTCACTGAATGATGCTGGGTTTGGGAAGCAATATTCAGATTATATAAAATAATCTGAGTTTCTCAACAGCATGGGTCTGAGATAAGGGTGTCTGCTTCTGTATTTCTTAGTCATACTAAGCAGCATCTTTAGAAGCTCTGTAGACTTCTATGGGACTGTTTTAAAGTCCAGTATCTATGAGAAAATACTATTTTAATAGGCAAATGACCAATAATGAATCATACCCTGATATAAGTTTAAAAACAGTGGCTACAATTCTGCAACACAATCTGAACTTGTAGCAAAAGACAGTTTGTGCACTATGGAATGCTCTTGGAATCTAGCAAGCAGCTCTGCAATTCATTTTCAGAGCCAGCTGGTCTTTCACAAAAAACGGTTCCATGTTCTTTGTGTAATTGTTACTCATACACATGGAATAAATCTGTTCTGCCCAGGATTTTCATTCAAATCACTACTCACTATCTCTCAACAATATTCTCTTTCAAAATATCAAAGGACAGAAGGGCTGAAGGACCGCAATCTGTCCCAAGACACAGACACTGACCACTAAAGGCAATGCAATTGGCAAGTAAGAACCCTTGAATTTCTCAGCACTCCCTACCTCTTTCTCAATGCTTGGTAACTCTTGAGATACCGGCACTGACACTGATAAACTGCTTTAAAACCCTCTACTGTTCTTGACAATCACTCAATTAGATACCACACCACCAATCTGGAAATAAGGTACCTGTTCTCAGAGATGTTAGAAAACGTGTTTCAGTAACTCATATTGCCAAATTTACCATGAACTTTCTGGCATATGGATTTCAGAGGTAGCCCTATATCCACATGGTCAAAGGTAATATAATTTCAGTTTGATGATGCCAAGGGCTTATTGCTCAAAAGAAGTACATATATCTTGTGGTCTGGCTACAGTATCAGTGTTTTGCTTCCTGCTGGGTATACGAAAGACATCTCTGCTGGGGAAGGAGGTGAACTACCTAAGATCGACTTTGCACATTTCTTAAATAGCTCCAATCTTCTGGTTAAGTTTAATATATGCCTTTATTCTCCATTAATATCTCATTCTTGCTTTTGAAGGAATTTCAGTAGAAAAACTCTGAACTGAGTTCTAAGATTTTTAAGGGTTAGAGCTTCAGACTTTATACTGAAGATCCTGTTTTGATGGCTGTGTCACTGGATTTTTTTCTATATACATACAAATCTGTATAATAAAACATCTTCTAACCAAAACCCTCTACAGAACACAGTATGGTGCTTCTCATCCCTCTGAAAAGAGAAAAAAATAATCCAAAGCTTTTACTAATTTAGAAAAGAATCTAACATTGTTGAGAGCTGCAATTTTGAGCATAAGAAAGCAGCAAACAAACATATTCACACGAATAAATAAAACAGGCCAGTGTTACAGTTTTCCTTCCCTTTATATATTATTCCATGCACAGAATAATTAGTTGGCAATATGCTTCCAGTTTTATAATACATAGTATTTCAAAACTAAAACAATTTATTACAATGTCTGTGCAGTATCTAGCTCAGCACATTTAACCTCTCTGATTATATCTTTAGTGAGAACTTCTCTTCATCTTTAATTATCAGTATTATTCATCCTCTGTACATTCTTTAGCAGACTTTGTGAATTAAATCAGAATCACTACATTCCCCTGTACGATTAAATTTAAGCACATTCTGATTTTATCCTGACTATGGTTCAAGCTGATATCACTACTTACAATAGTGATCATGATCTTTAAGTTTGAAAATGCTATGAAAGCTAACTGTGTATCATGTTTTACAATCACCTGTTTTAAGAGATTGTGAGACATTCAAATTCACTCCTGAATCAGTGGCTACACTGATAGGAACAATGCAGAGAGAAGGGATGTTAATATAAAGAATCTCCTATAAAATTAGAGTTTACTGTAAAATTTAGCGTCTACTATAAAATTAGAATTTTTTGTCAATAACAATGAAAATAAAATATTTTGGTATTCACAGTCAAAATACTTAAACACACTTCACCTCTCCACAAGGTGACCATATACTTTGTTACATATTTGCATAAAAGGTTTTACAAATTGATTTTCATATAAGAGATTTTAAATTACTTGTCTGCATTTTTTGTTGAGTAGGTGAAAGAGATTTTCTGCCTCTAGCTTCTGAAAAGGAGAAAATAAAATGGCAGCTGCTTGGAAAATATGCAGAAGGAATACAGCAGGGTTCCTCCATACCCATGGGTGACCTGAAAAAAATCTGTCAGGACAGATTTGTTTTTCCATTTTTCCTATGAGAACCTACATTACAAGAAATACACCAAAATCTTCACATGGATTATCGTCCATGTTATAATAATGGTAAGGAAGTAAAATAAAAGTTTAAAGTGGACTTTCTTAACAAAAGAAAAGGAATAGTGGATTTTTCAGCTAAACACAAAATCATCAGGTCACAGAGCGTATTTGCTTTCTGTATTGCTCGGGGAATACCAAATCAAATCTCTTTTTTATTGCAAGATGCTGAAAAGGTAAACAGAGTTCAGAAAATAGCAACAAATTAGGGAACACCTGAGTGAAATAATTCATTCTGCAAGCTTGGAAGATTAATGTTAGAGCTCTCTTCAAAAATAGTTATAATAAATAGCAATTCGGTAGAAGCAGGATGAGCACAAAAGTAGGGCAGGTGTGGGATGACGGAGTCTTTCAGCCAGTCATAAGCAACATCAAAAAGTACCCTAAGTGAGGAAACATAGTCCTCTTACTAAGTCTAATTTAATTCAACAAAGTGTGTGTATACATATTAAGAAAAGGTGCAACATAACCAGTATTTACTTACAGTGGTACTATATATAAGAAAGATTTAAATATGGGCGATAAATGATAAATAGTTCACCAAACTGCAGAAGCCTGGCTAGATTCAGGAACTGTCTACCCTTGGAGCTGATGAATGTGATTTATCTGCATAAACAGGCCCTACATTTGCATTTTGATGTTTCAGGATATTCTATGATATTGAGTCAAAATATGCACATTCCTAATATATCTGTAGCTGACACCAACTTTCCCCTCCTCACCCCCAAATCTTCTTTTAAATCACCCTTTGAAAGGGTCTCATGAATTTTTTTTTTCAATCTGGGGATTTACTTTCATTTAGATAATTACTTTTGAATTGTGTTTATGAGTACTTGTAATAGCACATAACAATGTGACCAACTCAGTGGTCAGGACAAGTTGATTTCAATGCTGATGTCATATAACGCTTTCTGGGCCATGAAACTGGATGTTTATATGCAGTGAGTGTTTCATATCTAGATTAATAGCTGCCTTTTCTCTAGCAGCTTCTATCTATTCCATTGTTAAGGTTTTGTGGCAAGAACAGTATCACCATATAAACTTGTAGAGCGTCCAGCACAATGGTGCGTCAATTTTGACTGGACACATAGAAAGCTATTGTAATAGAAATACAGTATTTGTTGATTGAAAGATTAGATAAATATATGAAAGCTGATGAGACCGTATTATTCTCTACAGAGATTTTGAATCTACTGTTCTGTTCTTTTTAGAAAACCTGAGTGCTGTTCGTGACAATGGAACATTTTCATTAATTCCACAGTGGAGCAAATGCAAAATAATGACTTAATATATGATAAGAGTATGGCCAGTGAGAATAGGTCTATTTTGGTAAATAAATTACTTCGAGCTATCATGTGCCCCAAAGTAAATCGACAGCTGCAACAGTTTTCAGTAAGCCATTAGTGTGCAAAGATAAAATGATGTACTTTTGTAGAGACAAAAGGCTGGTATAACAGCCAAACCAGTTGATTTGTTAAAATTCAAGACTTTATGCAGACTGCTAGAAAAACTGTTTAACTCTACCTTTCAAACAGAGAGATGAGAACCTGACACAATTTAAATGGCTATTTCTGGGCTGTCAATCACAGCAAGCCAAGAGATGAACACTGTAACTGCAAGTTATTGTGAATTTGCCAAATGTAGACATAGAAATTAGACGGCTACAGTCCTCCAAGATTGGGATTACAGAAATACAAGAAAAAAAAACAAACAAAAAATCAGGAAAATAAGGACTTCAGTGATCAAACATCAGGTCATAAAAAACCCAAAATGTATGTGTCATTTTCTTTCATTTGTTTTCACTATGAATGAATTAATAAAACACAGTTATCTATTGAACAATGGCCTTCAAAGCAAGAAAACGAAAATCATCAACATTTGTAGTAGTCTAATTCAGTAGTCTAATTGTGCTTCATGTCTTGTCTTACAGAAACTAACATAAATATTGCTATTAATACTGTTCAGCCAAGAATCATTGCTTTTCAGCAGGGTGAGATGCAGAATATTTTTATTAAAAGGAAAATTATATCACAATAATATCTTGTCTATTTGTTTTGAGAAGTGTCCTTGGAGATCAGAAGATAGAATTCCAATTAAATTACACTTTTGATGCTCTGTAGACATAATCAAATGGAGCTGACTTTTATTTGGAAAGAAAATATTCTTTCATGTACAGATTTGAAAATGTTCATGATCATGCATAATGAAAAAACAACTGGCAATGAGAAACACCAGCTAGGTCAATAATCTGCTTAATTTAGGATTCTTCCCAATGATCTGTTTTAACTTCTGTTTTTTTTTCTTGTCACATTATTACTGTTCTTGGCCTATGAGCCCACATATATTCTGTACTCCTTCATACTTCCCCATCCTGAATCTTAGTGATGCATATCCCCTGTGTTTTCTATAATGATTGTTATTACATTTTTCAAATTAATGAACACTGAGTGTGTAAGCATCTTTAACGAGCAACAAACTCAATTCTGTTTTGGCTGATGTGCTTTGTTGCAACTTCACAGCTCTTATGACAGGGGAATTGTAAAAGGAAAGGTTAGACAAGGAATGTTGCTGCATTTTCATAGTCTAGTAACTCTGTTAAGCAATCTGTTGACCCTTTTGCTTCTATTTAATTTGCTTTAGAATAATTAAACACTAATATGTCTTTTTAGAATAAGATTATGAAGGGGACGCTTAACCAGAGATTTAGATTTAATCCTAAAATAGAAGGTACATATTATGATGGAAGTATGAACTACAAAATTAACACTGAAATCTCAGAGATATGAGTTTTGATTAACAAAAAATTATCCAAAAAGAATGAAAACAAACAGAAAAAAATTGCTATTTTGAAGTCAGATTATAAAAACAACTAATCTGTAATACAGGTCCACCTGTTATCACCATCCCACTTAATTCTTGAATAATAAGTTTTTGTAAGTTCTTATAAAAGTTTCAGCCTTCTTCCTTCCTTGAGAAGCTAACATCTCACATGAATGTCATCACTTTGTTCATTCTTTATGTGTGTTATGTTTTCTGCTTTAGCTAGTTAAGTAAAAAGCTCTTTTTGACCCATGAGTTGGCCTTTCAAAATTCGTATGTTTGGCATAAAATTCAGCAGAGTTAAAATGGACAGTAATCTGCCTGGGAAAACTTTGCATTTACTCTAATTCTTTTTGTTACAAGTTTACATACAATTCAGTCTGATCCATGAGCTTGCTAAGCTGCATTTTTTCCACCCCTATCCTATGTGTTACTTAAAATATTAGGGAACTAAGAGTTTCAGACAATCGTCAGTTCTAGGTGGTGCAGTAACAGCTGAAGAACTGACAACACAGTAGATCTGAAGACTGGTAGGATCAAAGTAACATGGAGTTTGGATGACTGTTAAAATAGAAAATAAGAATTGTTAATAGTAACAAAAGTGTATCCATAATAATACTGATTTTAGTGTTTTAGTATTTAGTATTTTAGTAGTTATTACTGTTCAACAACACAGACCTAGCTGGTGATGTGTTGAGTTATACAGTACAACCAAATAGTTCTCTCCTCTTCTGATGGGCATTAAGACAGTACTTTCCTTGTTTTACCTTGAGGAAAAAAAAATCTACACTACAGCTGTCCTTTTGCTGAAGTGGACTGTATGTAAAACCATCACTAAATATCACTCAGAGGCCTGTTATGGGAGCTGAACTTACAACTGAATGATCTGTTGAGAAATGTGGTAACACCTGAGGCAACAAAGCAATGCAGGACAGGTTTCAAAACCACAACTAATACATTTCAAAAGTTTTGCCAGGGTATCGCAGAAAAATCACACCCTAACATGAAGACCTCTAAGCAGAAAATTCCCTGATAGAATTCTCTAGAAAGGCTGGGTTTTTTGCTAATCATATGTTTCAAATGTAAAACTACAGGTATACATACAATGTTTGGAGTGAGTGATTAATGTTAATTTGGATAATGGTCTCTGCAACATTCCACAAAGAAACAGCATAATATATTGATTTATTTTCTGTTGTTCCATGTCAGTATCAAGGCACCCCTGTGGAAAGCAGATATAAGGTCAAAGCACCATTCTCACATCTCACCAGTTTTCATTAGCCATGAAGAAATAATTTTTATTTTTATTCAGGTAACTGATGAATAGCCTAGGACCACCCAGATCTTTTTAAGATTTATGTCAGTGAGGCAACAGAAGCAGCAGCAGTGGTGACTGAGGTTAAGTCTGGGGGTGACTGTTGGATTGTGCTGTACAGAATAATTCCTGAACTCAGGGACACCTGATTAGCATCCCAAAGCCCCTGGAGGACCTGCGAGCTCTTGCAAGCCAATCAGGAATGGATGGGGTTTTGTCAGGAGAATCCACAGGAGATTCAAACAGCTCCAAGAAGTGCAAGCGAGCAGGAGTGCAGTGAACAGAGCAGGCACAATAGGGTGTGGCATGGCAGAAAGATGCGGCACAGCAGTTTGCAAGGCAGTTCACAAAGACAGGGCACAGAATTTAGGGAGTGAGTCATCATCCACCAAACTAAAAGTGGACTAGCTGTGGTTTCCACTCAGACAAAAGCCACTGTCAGAAGGAACACAGTGACCCAGACAAACCTCACACATCAACACACAGCTGTCCAGATCTCCAGCTGCAGGGAGTGCCTGAGCTTGTCACAGATGCCAGAGGGCAGTGGAGATGATACCTGTTTGCACTGTGAACAAGTGGATGATCTGCTCAGCTCGGTGGCAGAACTGAATGAGGAAGTGGAGAGGTCAAGGAGTATGAGAAAGTGTGAGGAGTAGTTAACTGAACTGTAAGAGGTGTGCCCTGGTGGACTATCTCCAAGAACAGGTGGTCAAGCTGCAGGAGACAGTCAAAAGACTGAGAGATGTCAGGGAGGCTGAGAGAGAGCTGGACAGTGGGTTCCAATCCCAGTGGTGGGGAACCACAGCCTGCTGAGCAGAGGTCAAAAATTCACCCTCCAGTACACACAAAGAGGAAGGAGGGAGGGAGTGCATTGACACAGGGGGTTGGGAAGTAGTGAAAAAAAAACCAAAGCAAAAACCAAAACAAAAACCAAAATCAACAGAAGTAAGAGGAAAGGAACAAATAAAAGGAAAGGGCTTCCTTCAAAGCCAGACATTTTCCCCCAGAAATGCTTTGTAGCTCTGCAGGCTAATGAGACAACACACCTGGCACACATCCAGAAGAACAGCCAGAGTTAACTGGAGCAGCCAACCTTCTCCACAAATAAGGCAATTAACCACTAGTTCAACCAAGAAAAGGCAGCGTGTGGCAGTAGTGTAGTATGAAACTCTGGCTGGGGAATGATGAGGAGACAGCTGAGAGCTTTTAGGTCAAAATTAAAGAGAGGGCACAGACAGGGGATGTTATAGGGAGCTACCCTATACCCTACCACCGTCATCAGGACAGTGTGGATGAAACCCCTTACAGGCAGATAGGAGTGACCTCATGCTCGCATGTCCTGGTGTTCACGGGGGATTTTCAACCACCCTGATATCTGTTGGAGTGACCACACGACAAGGCACAAGCCATCCCAGAGGTTCCTTGAATATGTCAACGACAACTTCCTCACACAAGTGATTGAGGAGTCAACAATGAAAGGTGTCATGCTGGACCATGAACCCACCAACAGGAAGGAGCTGGTGGAATATAGTGCTCCAAGGCAGCTTTGGCTGCAGTGACCATGAGATGGTGGAGTTCGAGATCCTCGGTGCAGTGAAGAGGACATGCAGCAAGCTCACTGCAAGCTCTCTGCCCTGGACTTCAGGAGAGCAAACTTTGGCCTCTTCAAGGACCTAACAGGTAGAGTCCCATGAGATAGAGCACTAGAGGGCAGTGGGGGCCAAGAATGCTGGCTGATATTCAAGGATCACATCCTCCAAGCTCAGGAGCAATGCATCCTGACAAGAAGGAAATTGGACAAAAATGCCAGGAGGCCTCCATGGATGGATAAGAAGCTGCTGAGAAAAGTCAGAGCAAGAAATGAAGTTTTCAGAAAGTTGAAACAGAGAGAGGCGGCCTCAGAGGAATACAGGAAAATTGTGTGGGAAGCTAGGCATTAGGTTAGGGAAGCCAAGGCCCAGTTAGAACTGAGTCTGGCCATGGATATCAAGGACAACAGGAAGGACTTCTACAGATATACTGCAAAGAAAAGGAAGACTAGGGATAGTGTGGAATCTCTTTGAAAGGGAACAGAAGACCTGGCTACCCGGGACAAAGAGAAGGCTGAGATTCTCAATGACATCTATACCTTGGTACTCAATGGCAAGTGCTCCAGCCATGCTGCCCAAGATGAGAAAGAGACTGAGAGAGGGAAGACCCTGAGTCCACTGTAGGAGGAAATCAGGCTTATGACCATCTAATGAACCTGAACATGCAGAAGTCTGTGGGACCTGATGGGATTGATCTGTGGATCCTCAGGTAGCTGGCAGATGAAGTTGCTAAGACACTATCTACAGTTTTTGAAAAAACCAGCAGTCAGGCGAAATTCCCAATGACTGGAAAAAGGGAAATATAACCCACATTTTTAAAAAGGACAAAGTGGAGGAGCCAAGGAACTACAGAACAGTCACCTCACATGTGTAAGACAAGACCATGGAGCAGATTCTCCTGGAAACAGTGCTACGGCACATGGAAAACAAAGAGGTGACTGGTAACAGCCAACGTGGCTTTACAAAGGGGAACTCATCCCTGACAAATTTGGTGACTTTCTGACAGGGCAACAGCATTTAAGGATAAGGGCGGAACAACTGATGTTTTCTACCCGGACTTATGCAAAGGTTGACACTGTCCCGCATGACATCCTTGTCTCTAAACGGGAGAGACATGGGTTTGATGGATGGATGACTCAGTGGATGAAGAACTGGCTGGATGGCTGCACTCAGCGTTGTGGTCAGAGCTCACTGTCCACGGGGAGAGCAGTGACGAGTGGTGTCCCTCAGGGGTTGGTACCAGGGCCAACACTGCTCAACATCTTTGTAGGTGACGTGGACAGTGGGACTGAGTGCACCCTCAGCATGTTGGCTGACAACAGCCTGTGTGGTGCAGCTGACACACTGGAGGAAGGCATGCCATCCAGAGGGACCTGGACAGGCTTGATAGGTGGGCTCATGCGACGTTCAACAAGGAGAAGCACAAAGTTCTACACCTGGGTCATGGCAATCCCAGACACACCTATGGGTTGGGAGGGGAAGTGTTTGAGAGCAGCTGCTGATTGAGAGCAGCGCTGTGGAGAAGGACTTGGGGGTGACGGCTGACGAAAAACTCAACATGAGCTGGTGCTCACAGCCCAGAAAGCCAAACGTGTCCTGGGCTGCATCCAAAGCAGAGTGGCCAGCAGGGTGAGAGGGGGATTCTGCTCTCGTGCATGTTCACGGCTAGGCTGGATATGGCCGTGAGCAATCTGATCTACTGAGACGTGTCCCTGTTCATGGCAGGGGGTATTGGGACTAGATGATTTTTAAGGTCCCTTCTGATCCTTAACATTCTATGATTCATTTTATGACTCTATGAGTTTAAATTTACTAGCTAGCTTTTAATTTAGTAGTAGTTATTAAGTATATATTAAGAAATCATGTAAAATACATTTTGTAAATCTCTACATGCTATCTGTTTTACAGAAAATAAAATGTTGATTCAATGCAGTTTTATGATTCTCCAGAAATTACATGGTGGGTTAGTAGTATGACTGACAATAAAATGCCAAAGCCCTAACTTTACAAAATCTATGCTCTCATCAGTGGAAAAATCCTTCCATTCATATATTTGCAATCCTACATGTACCCTTTTAAAAGTAAAAAAATACTATCACTTTTGCTATTCAGCAGTAGACTGTAGATTCAACATTCTGTTGCCCTTACTATATGTGTCATTCATTTAAAGAAATTCAAGTTTTTCAGGTAAAATCAGAAACATATGCAGGACTAAAAGGGGCTATTACTGGAACTGTCAGTTGCAAGTATCAGGCAGGATTGAAAATTGACTTTGTATCTGAAATGAAAATACTTGCTTGGCAGAAGGTTTACACTATTCAGCATCTTACTGCATTGCTAAATCCTTCCCTCTAAAGTGCACCACAAACTTTAAAATCTGTTAAACTGCAACACCATGATGTGTGGCTGACACAGATAATAGCAACCCTGTGGGTGACAGTCAACTGTCAGTCAATTGACTGCTGTCGCCCCACGGTGATGATTAACACAGGGGAACCAAATCGAAGTCCCCTCAAAATGTCTTTAGCCACACACAAACAAAATCACATTAAATTTTGCAAAGACCTGGGGCTCTAGAAACTTCTATGAAATGAGTTATGAAATAATTCTCTTGATTTTATGCATAGCATAGAGTGACTGTAGCTAAAAAACACATTCTTTCAAGCATTTTGGTTCAAAGCCTGCAAAGCAGTGTCTGTTCTCTTTATTTGTGATGTGTCAAGAGCAGTAAAGTTTCTGCTAGTTAGTCCAGGCTCTTCCTTAATAAACAGCTGGCAATTACCATGGACTAAATTCCTCTGAATTTAATTGACCTGTTCCAGCTGTTTATTCCAGGTATATTTAATCACTTCTATGCAACTACAACTGTATTTAATTTTTGTGTACATTTTGTATTTAATTTAATATTCTCTATTAGAAGGTATGTTTTGAATCAGACTACAGTATTTGTATGGCATAAAGAAGTAAACCCATTTTGTCACATCTTTTGAGAATGTTACCTTTCTGGGTGCAGGTAAGGCAACAAAGGAATAAACCTGTAATAAGGAACGAGTGGGTAGGTTTGTCTAAGAGTTAACAATATCCTCCATTGTTTGTAATATAAAAATGATAATTTGGTGAGGTATGTATCAGCAACCTGCTTTATGAAACATTAATATCCCTTAAATGAAATGGTCAGAACAGGCTGCTTGTTTAGTCTTGCTTACATTTTCAGTCTTGCCACTGACTTGTTCAACAAAGTACAAACTCTCACCATCCTAATTTCTCAGTTTTTCAGAGAGACAATACACTTCACCTGAAGATAGCATCTGAAGGGCTGAAAAGTTACTGGAAAGGCTGTTTAGATCATTGAAGAAGCCTCCAGTATGAAACTTAACGCCCTGAAAGGAAGTTTTCATTCCACACTTCAGTGTTCTCTGTCCTTTGTTACATTTCCTTGTCAGTGGGTCTTCAGCGCTGATCTGAGAAACCAGTGGATGAGACGGCAGCTTAGACTGTACGTGTATGTGATCATCTGTCTCCTTGGAGAGACAGCTAACAAGAACTGGATTTGCCATAGTTCTAACAAGACTGCAGCTTCTGTCAAGTGGACACCTGTCTGTTAGAAACTGAAATATGACTGCAAAATGAAGTACACACTACCTATTGATCATTCAGTTCAATAGTTACACCCCCTCACCAAATTAATAGTAATTAGAACAAGCAGCTTTTGAAATTGATCTGTTCCCCACTTCTATTTTTTTACCAGGTTTTTCTACATCTTATGGGGAATTTGTTTCAATTCAATGTCAACGGAATTAGAACTTTTTGTCAGGTTTGGTGTTTTGTTCTTTTTAAGGCTGCATGAGAAGTTTGGGATTATACCTTAGTAATATATTAGCTGAACCCCTGTTTAACTTTACTAGCAATCAGTGAAAAGTGATGAACACATTCAGTCAAGATGACTGGATTTTATTTTGTCTGAATTTTCAACATTCTTAAGAGCATTGAAAGCATTCTCCTTTACAAGACAGCAATAGAAATTACACAATAAGAAAGACAACATACTCTAGGGTATATTCAAACCTGCTGTATTTCCTCCCATTATTTTTTTTCTTCCCTTAGGCAAAAATATCTACTTGTGATACAAAACATAATCTTTACAGATTTCAGTACACCAAATGAAGGAAGAATTAGATTAATTAAATGTAAGTTAGTAGTGCAGTATTTGTAGTTGTAATTTCCTGGAAGCTTTCCCTTATTGCATTTATTTATAAATAGACCAGCTTTGCTTAATTAATATGATATTCCCACAAAGCAACATAGAAAAGAGACTTTACTCAGCCATGAATGTCGTTCGTAAAGAAACTTCAATGAGGTGAAGAATATTGTTAGTTGATGAAGAAAGCAAGATGATTTACTAGATTATTCTTTGTATTACTATCTCTTAGATGCCTTCATGCTAACTATAGATTAAGTATACCTGTATTGTCTTTGCATTTGCAGACCAAGCTTTTGTGAGTGAGAGGGAACATCTGAGATTTTGCATTCGGTTGTGTATGTGGCTAAGCAGATGCAAAGAACGAGCATCCCTTAAGGTCTGCCTTCCAGTGGGGGTACCCAGATCAGAACTTAAGACTCCATACGAGAAGTACACAGAATGTTCATGCATGTGTACATTTATAGCTATACACACATAAACACTCGCCGTCTCCACTGGTTTCTGTATTCACTTTTCCCCTATGACTCTACAGTCATTGTTTTACTTTTGCTAAAATAAGGAGGCTTCACGTTAACTGCATGTTTCTACATCCCTGTTACACATAGCAAACACCACAAACTTTGCCTCACTAACCCATTAAAAAAACCACTTTCAATACTAGACCCTAAGGATTTAATGAGCTTGAAGTTTTCTACACAACATGCGCAATGCTTTGTGCATTAGCTGGAAGTAGAATAAAACCAGTTATTTAAATTTTAAACTTAAGAGACAAGTTACCAATTTGGGACACTTTTTTCCTTTTTAGTTTTTCTATTATGACCATACCCACATCCAAAATGTGACAGACAGAATTCCAGATACTTTACAATACATATCTGAATAAAACCTGACTATGATTCGAACACCTTGTCCATTTCAAATCTCTTTAGGATGTGAATGCCAGGAAACAATTTTTAAAGCGGCAGAGACAAGTGGGTTTTTTTTTTTTTTTCTCTTCTTTCCAAATTGTCACTGACAAAAAGGTGGAAAATGAAAATTTATTTTAAAGTTTATTTTACGTAAAACAGAGTACTATGCATATTTATTTTCTTTACATAAAATGTAGCACATCCGTGATCACTCAGAAAAATACTTTACTGGTCCCCTTCACTGTGAAGGTGCTAATTACAGTGGCAAATTCAGCTGCACATGAAACAAGCGTGCATAAACCTGTGAGGGGTGCCTTTGTATCTTGCCGATCTTTGCTCTTTCAGAAGTCTGGTTGAATTCCCAGACAGGGATCTCTGGGAGGGAGAAAGACCGATAGCACAAGTGGCACATAAAAGTTGACAGTGGGTGAACAGGTAAACCATGCTCTAGAAAGGAGTGGCTGAAGATTTAAAGGAACTGAAGGAGTTCCTGAGCAGTCTAGGGTACTGTATTTTTCTCTAACCTGACCAGTTCAGACAGATTTCATCAGTTCTTTCATGACCCAGTACTGGCTTCAAATGTTGTCTCTATGTCACTATAACGGAGGTGGACACATATCCCTGTGGAAACTCAGTTTCTGCTGAAGTCTGTATAAATCCTGGCTGAAAGCAAATACATGATCAAGTCTTAGCTAAGAAGTCTGAACAGTCCCATGGAACAGCACCAGGCATTTAAGACAGGAAATCCGAAACCCAGCTGATACCTTTACTCAAAAGCGTAAGATAATGAAGTAGGAATTAATTCAGAGAAATCCTATGACCTCTATTATACTGGAGGCCAGACTAAATAGTCTTACTAGTCCCTTATGGCTTTAAAACCTAGGGACTCAGGAGAAATGAGTCTGCAACTGATTCACTGTACAACTGTATACTGCTTTTTCTGTTTCTCCATGTGAGAACATGTATTATTCCTGATTCTACTTTACAAAGATGCTGTTAATCAATGATGCTATATTGTTCTACACATTTTTAAGTAAAAGAAAGATTTTAAAGTAAATAGTAAGAATAGTGCATTACTAAAAGACACTCCAAGAACATAAGTCATGTATGATAAAAGAAGAAATTTAACCTTGAACTTTTCCACTTTTTTACCAACTGTATTTTTTCCTACAGTAGGAAACTGGTAACAGGGAAACTCAATGGGAAGGCCTTCAACCCCTATGCAAGTTAGCACTGAAACAGACACAGCTAAGTTAATTTTTACCACACAGAATCTCACCAACACATGATTGTTGCATTACATATGTGTAAATTCTCTAGCCAGTGGAAGTACAGGTAAGACGGCCTCCAGCACCAAGAACATTCAGGACTAGAAGTTCCTCTGACCAGCTGATCCACAACTGAACAGAAAGAAGCTTTTTCATATTCCCTAGTCCTCATACTGTGTTAATAGAACTTCTCCACCTCTGTACCTTCATAACCAGGAACAGAAAGCACTAATTTATAAATGGAAAAAACCACCATAAAAATCATGGCGCGAAGTCTATGAATTGAAGATGGCATTCCCAAATAACCACTCAGTTAATTCTGAACACTCAAGAGTTTTACATGAGAAAACTGGTTAGAAAACTGAAAACACTACTTCGACCTCTGGCAAAGGAAGGCTGTGACGAGTATCTGTCCTTGACTTAACTGTTCCAGGTTCTTACTTTAGTAAGCAAACAGACCATAAACGTATTATCACAGGTTTGTCAAACTCCACATTTTTTAGCCTTTTCTTCTAATAAGCTGTTTCATAATATCTTTCCACTTAAGGCTCTAAGTTCCTAAGTTTTCTTGTTTCCAAAAAGAAGTCTCACAGTGCAAAACAATTCTCCCCCATCAATAATATTATTTAAGTCATTTTTTGCTCAATAGAAATTCTTTGACAAAGGAGGATATATTTTTCTCCATGTACATTATGATAGAGATGCATACTGTAATTCAGGTAGGCTTGTTAAAACTTCTACCGTTAGTACCAGTGTCATGGATCCTAACAAGACATACAATTTTGTTGTAGTGAAAGACAGTGTTCTGTAAGTGGATTGGAGTTACAAACAAATAAAAAGCGCCTATAGCTAGAAGTATGGTATAAATATTTCAGCACTAGAGCTAAATATAGATTAAAGGATCTAATCAGTGTAAGATTCTGTTAACAAAAAAGCTTTCAACGGGAAAAAATGCAGCAGTAAAACACACAGACCTTATTGCTGTAGTACACTGCAGAGTCTAAGTTATGACAATAAATATATTAGGGGGAGGTAGATTGTATTAATAATAGCAACAAAATTCTTCTTTTTTGCCAATAATAACCCTAAAGCGAAGCTCTTAAGTTTACTTCATAACTGTTGTTGTTTTCCAAATCTCTTTTCATCATTTATACTCTGATGTGTTTTTTTTTTCCCTTTTAACTCAGTGTTGTGATGGAATCAATACAAAACTGCTCTTAACATATCTGTCTCTGACCTGTGTTTGTTTTAAGCTATATCATTCATAATGGTGATCGATGGGTAATGCTATTCCTCTTTCTCTACAAAAAGCATGGAGCATAAAAAGTGCACATATTTTATGCCCAAGGTCAGGATAAAATTAATGGATAAGAGCTAGATAAAATGGAGTTCAAGCTGAATGGGCTGAGTGCTCTCTACAGGGTACAGCCAAGGCAGGCAGTACAAAGCCCATTATACTCAAATGTTCTTGAAGCATTTCAGAAGTGAAATTGTTTCCACAGGCTAATGCATAAAAGTACGAAGCTTTAACTTTTCTGTTTCACAGATAGCCTACAGATATTGGGCAAGTGTTCCTATTCAGGATTTTATTTAGCATATTCCATTTATCAATCTTTACCTTAAGCCATAAACCCATTTGGTGTTTATGACTAAAGTTGTACAAGCTATGTTTATTTGTCATTAGTGAACTTTACTTCACAGACTTTTCGGTTCATGCTCTCCCAAGATCCCTGTCAAGATAACAAGTGAACAATACAGCCTTTAAAAAACAACCACAAATACAGAAAACCCTATGAAATTCAATAAATTAAAGAATGGAATGAGTATGTAAATATGTAAACTATCACTTACAATCAAATATGGTTTAATAATCAAGAAATGATAACATAAACACTTTTTTTCTACAAATATAAATTAAAACTGGATTTCAATTCAACCAGAAGACCACAGGAACGGTAGAAGGAATGACAAAAATAAAACTCTGTTAGAGCACTAGATACTCTACTATTACAGACTTAGCTCCCTAATATTTTCCTTCCTTACCCCAGTTCTGTCTAACAAAACCCTACCTTATGTCAAGAAACTTGCTCCATTATTAGAAGTGCAAACTTCAAACAGGGTACACACCTCATGTGAATGAAGTATGTGGGAAGCAGCTGAATAGAGACATATGACACAGGTTCTGCAAACTCCAGTGTAGCTATTTTAAGAAATAACGTAGTCATGCCATGTGCATTTATTAAAAATACTGTCCTGGGGTTTTATCTGAACATGTTTCAGTGTACATGCCCTTCTTATAATCTAAGGTTAAGAGAAAATGAAACCAAGAGCAGCTGAGCATAGATTTACAAGGACAACAGCACTACTGACCATATCATTGTTTTTATCTGTTAATAATTTCCTGGAAAAAGATCAAGGTAAAAATACAACACTGAGCATCAGATTACATAACAGAGATATTCAGAAAGAAGTTGAATTAGAACATGGCACTATTTTCCCGCAGCCTATGCCATTAGTCCTTGCCGCTGATACTCGGCTAAAGCAACTTAGCTTCTAGTGCAAAGATAGGAATATGAGGCTGCCAACTACCTATATAACTAACTGTATGCCTTGTTACTTATGTCCAATAAAATCCCACACTGTATTGCTGAAGCAAAATTAAGAGGGAAAAGCCTGTAAACAGTCCAGTATTGAAAAAGAAGGCTAAGATAGCCTTCCCTATTTAAAAAGTAAAGAAAAGGGGGGTGGGGGGAACCTCAGCAACATCTGTGTGCTGCTTTTGGCTAGGATAAACTTAATTTTCTTCACAGTGGCTGGTATGGGGATGTGTTTTGGATTCGCGCTGAAAATAGAGTTGATAATACAGAGATGTTTTTGTTATTACTGAGCAGCACTTGCATAGTGTCAATGCCTGCTCCTTGTACCGCTCCACCGGTGAGGAGACTGGGCGTGCACAAGAAGCTGGGAGGAGACACAGCCAGGACAGCTGACTCCAACTGACCACATGGATGTTCCAGACCATGTGGCATCATGCTCAGTATATACAGCTGGTGGCAGAGAAAGGAAGAGGGATGACCTTGGGAGTAACTGTGTTTGTCTTCCTAAGGCACCATTACATATGACAGAGTCCTGCTTTTTTGAGGATGGCTGAACACCTGCCTGCCCACTGGAAGGGGGAAATTAATGCCTTGATTTGTTTTGTTTATGTGCATGGCTTTTGCTGTTCCTATTAAACTGTCTTTGTCACAACACCTAAGTTTTCTCAATCACTCTTTGGGTTCTCTCACCCATCCCACTAGTGGAGGAATGAGCGAGCAGCTGCGTGGAGCTTAGATGTTGGCTGGGGTTAAATCATGACACCAAAACCTACAAAATGCAAAAAAATAAAAAGGCAAATTCTGTAACTGCAGAGATCAAACTATGAGACATGTTTCCTCAGTATTATGGCACTTCACCCAAATATTTTAGCAGGATGTAACTCCATAAAATTCACATGCCTTCACTGCTATTATACTGGGCTGCCCACCTCAAACATGCAAATAATACACTTATATACTTGGTGGTGGGCTGCTGGATACCCAAATGCCTTTACTGTATCTAGGCAGAGATGGTTTTGTTCTGCCAAAGTGCAGGCTTAAGTTTATCAGGTTCAGACACGTATTTATGAACAGGGTTTTATTTTATGTCAAAATGTATTTATGTGCCTTTTTTTATCAGTTTTTGGTCTGTGCTTTGACTACTTTCTAAGGTAAACTGCAGGGCAAAATAAAATGCTAATGATGCAGCTGAACTTTAGTCTTGGAATTCTGGATTATTTTTGAATCTCTTAAGAAATGAGAAGGTCAGAACAGGATGATACACTCGTGTTTCTCACTGATGCGGACTGATCTCAGAGTTCATTTAGGCAATCTGTTTTGCTGTTTATAAATTATTATTATCTCTAAATAATGAAAACCAACTGGATTGACATATAGCTTCTAGATTATAATCAGCTGTGCCTTCTTTATGTTACAAGGCCATTATTTTGCTACATTTTATTTATGCCAAGCATTTAATGGTAATTGTTTATTACTGTGATTAAATCTCAATGAGCAAAATCAAAATATTGTATTAGTTGACTTTGGTATTTGCATTACACAAAATAATTTTAAACATTCTAATTCCTTAATCTCTACATATGTTTTTCCTGAGAAATCTTGTAAGAACAGTGCTAAAGTGTTCTCTGCAATGTTACAGAACCATGCTGCACTCTTCACCGCATGATGATGACCTTCTCATACAAGAGCCTTAGGGCAAATTTAGTTTTCCTAGAACAAGAAGCTTTCACCAAATCTTGTGGATTTCACTCACTGCAAGTACAATACAGGAAAACTGTTCTGGATTCAGTTTTTCATGTGTCAATTCACTTTCACCAGAGGGGTATGCAATATCCAAGGCCAGAGCACAAAACAGTCGTAAGGCAACAATTTCTAGAACATATAATGAAAGTAAAGAACTCATAAAAGAAACTAGATATAATGTGAATTCCACACTGTGATGCAGGCAAGAAAGGCATGCAGCTCTGGAGGACCTTGACTACAATCTTGAGTGCTATTCCTTCAGCTGACAACTTAGGATGGAATAAATGTGTTCAAAATACTTTCTGAAAACTAATTTAGGATGACAGAATTTAAATGCATGCAAAGTAAGTCAATACATAATTTCATAATAGAAGGCCATTAACAGGAACTGTATAATTCTTTACATTTCCAAAAAAATTTATTTAAATAATGAGCATTGTATTATATTTTCTTGTTCATTTAATTAACAATAAGTAAAGCTATTGCCCTTGCATGAGAACTTTGTAACTTAAAACTTTTCTGCTTCTACCAAACCCAGTTATCTTTTCCACTCCAGGCTTTGATTGGCAGCACCTCCCAACAGGTGCTGAGCTAAATAATTCCACAGATCTTCCTCCACCAATTTCACTTCAGCAGTTCTCTGCCATAGTAAATGTAAATGAGGGAGGCAATCTGGAAGTGGAAATATTGTTTATGCAGTGTTTCAGATGCAAGAAGTGTCTTATTCAAATAAATAGATTTGTATACATTTAGCAATCTATTCAATCACAGTTTAAGTTTCTTGTCTGAATGAATGAATGATTACTAAAGTAAAAGCTAGATGTAAATGAGTTCACAATATTTTTAAGTTCTTTTCCGTGATCTTAGAATCATAGAATGTTAAGGGTATGGAATGGACCATAGAGACTGTCTAGTCCCAATCCCCCTGTCATGAGAAGGGACACATCCCACTAGACCAGGTTTCTCAAAGTCCCATCCAACCTAGGTTTGAACACTGCTAGAGCTGGGGAATCCATGACCTCCAGAGCACCTTGTTTCAGTGCCTCACCACCCTCACAGTAAAGAATTCCTTCCTAATATCACATCTAAATTTCCCCTCTTTCCATTTGAAGCCATTCCCACTTGCCCTATCACTGTAGTTCCTTGTAGGCCCCCTTCGGATACTGCAAAGGTGCTGTGAGGTCTCCAGGCAACCTCCTCTTCTTCAGGCAGAACAGACCCAGCTTTCTCAGCCTGTCTTTGTAGGGGAGGTGCTCCAGTCTTTTTATCAACCTCACGCCCTTCTCTGGGCTTGTTCCAACAGTTTCATGTCCTTCTTATGTTGGGACCCCAGAGCTGGATGCAGCACTGCAGGTGGGGTCTCAGCAGAGCAGGGCAGAGGGGCAGAATCCCCTCCCTGCCCTGCTGCCCACGCTGCTTTGGATGCAGCCCAGGACACGTTTGGCTTTCTGGGCTGCAAGCACATACTGCAGCTCATTATTCATGAACCACCTGAACTACTTTTGCATCAGGTGACAAACACAGAAAGATCTCAGACTTTGACTTATACAAGATGTCATTTCAGTACGGTAGGTTTGTACTAGGCACTACTCATGGATGCTAGAAAGAAGAGCTTTCTTTCCCTTGGAGCTATAGTACACTGATGACCTCCGGCTTGTTCATGAAAAGGCTATTGTAATTGGCTCTTAGTATATCAAATTCTTTCATGCAGGCAGAAGCACTTAAATGCAGACTGATTTCTATTTTCAAAACTCATACACTCTAATTTTTAAATACCCAAGATTATTTTTTTCCCACGTAGAGAAGACAGAGTGATAGAGAAGTAACAACACAAAAGTAGAAATATTCTGACTAGCATCACTTTGACAAAATTGCTTCCAAAGATGTCACAGGAGGCCTTTATAGGAGGGTGTGTAAGCAATTTCAGGAAATAACTGTGTTTGTATGGCAAACAGAGCAACTGTACAGTTACTGAGGTGTTGCCTGTGTCAGTCATGCTGCTAGAGGTTAACTCCTCATAATAAACAACAGGCATAATAAACATTATCAACCTCCTACTTGAACACAACCTTCTCCCTTCTCTGCACTACAATGTCAGAACAAGGAGAAGACCCTGACTACTCACCATCTTTTACCCTTTCCTTAGTGATTTTGTTTCTGTAGATTTGTTCTTACTATTGCATGTGACCTGAGCTGCTGAAACCCAGTCTTGTCCTCAGAGAAAGGAGCAACAAATGACTGACCATTGATCCTGAAACTGGTTTGCTAAAGTAAATGGGAATAGGTAGTCAACCATGGCTTTAACACACACACAAAAAAGCCTAAACTCATGCACCTTTAAAGATATATCAAGTAATTGATATCAAACAATCATATAAATACTATCAATAAATATCAATTAAAACAAGCCCAACTCAATTTTTCATTGTTGTCTAACACTGAAGTGAGTGCAGGAATACCGGCATAAAGTACTCACAAACTTACATCCTGTAAATTTATTTTTGAGCTCTGTTTCCTACAATAATTTTGTTATTTTTGATGTAGGAAACCATAATAAAATACCAGATGACCAACCCAGAAACCTCATACATACGAAATCACTAAAAGAGATGGTGGGCATATATTTCCTTAGTGGTGTGTACAACCACCAAAGTCTAAGAGCAATTTAAGAAATTTAATTCCCACTGAAATGTTGTAACACTTCAAAGAGAGCAGCCTCCCTTTTCACGGGTGTCAAAGCTTTCAGAATTCTGTGAATAAGATTTAATGTAAACTCAAGCCAGAGCTTTGGGAAATCTATGAATCCCTGCAAAATTCAGTTTTTACTTCAGAGAAATTACTCGGAGCTTTTAAAGATACAAAGAAAAAACTGCACAGTCACCACAATGTAATACAACTTTAATAAAGTAATAAAATCATAAAACCTGTCAATTAAAATGTCGGTTTTAAAAATTCTTTATTTTTAAGAAAAGGTCAATTTTTTCAGAGGCTCCCTGATTGAATCAGATAGTCAATACTGACTATGTGTTGTAGGGAAAGTAAGGTGTGAAAAGTCCAAAGAACCTAACATTTTAATTTAAACGCATTTTAACACATGGGCCATAGATAGATAGATAGATAGATAGATAGATAGACACACAGACATAAACTGAAAGAGATCTGAAGTGAACATAAAGTTGCCTCACTGTGGGAACTTTAATACTATGCTGAAAAAAGTGGATTAATGTCAACAAAGTCAGCAAGGCTAGCCCCAGTTATTTAATACTCTAATTTACTCTCTGGTAACCTACTGTCTTTCATTTATCTGGAGAGTTGCACGAGCCACTTTTAAGCATTTACTGCTGAATATCAGGTGCTAATGAAGTAGTATCTTTATTCAATTATGAGTAGCTGAAAAAATCTCCTGAAGTGGCTCTATTTCTCTGTATGCCTTTTAACATTTCTCATTATTATATTTGATGAAAAAAATCATTTAGCTCTGAATTAGCATCTGGGAAGAAGGCACTGAGAAGACACACCCAAGACAGATGGTACAGTAAAAGAGGCAGCAGACAAATCTTTGTTCAGTGCTAGAGAAATTCTGTGCTTACATCAAGAGGACTCTGTTCATAGCTTTCATATGCCCTACAGTAAGGTCTATACAGTACCTAAATCTGCCTGTAGTTAAAAGTCTGTAAAAACTGTACTACTTTTGAGAAAGTCAGATCAAAATTATAGCCTGCTAAACAACAATCCTCTCAATGATTATGCTATTTATTTTCTTCTCCACAACTGCTATGATAAAGATAACCACACACTTGGATATGACTTCTGTTCTCAGTATTTGCCTTAGCTGGTGTACTTCTGTTATCTTCAAGAACTTACTCCCAATTTACCATTAAACTCCAACGCAAAGACGACTTACACTACCAAGGATATTTTATGAGACATGCACCAGCTCACATAACTCTTCCTCTCTTGTGGTAGGTTAGCTTTGGCAAACAGCTGAACTCCCATCCAGCCACTCGTTCCCTCACAGTCCTTCCTTACCACTTAGGACACGGGGAGAAAACAGGTTGAATGAGCTGGGTCAATGAGGTTCAATCTCCCTGAAGGCAGGGAGACTGCTCAACAGCTTCTCTAGTGGGCAAAATAGACCTAAGAAAAATTAATGAAATTTCATTCTGATTAAAACAGGTCTGCATAGTGAGCATCAAACACAAAAATTACAACACTACCCTTCCTGTCCCCACAAGCAGTACTGTGGATGTCTGCTGAGCCACGGAGCTCCTCCTCTTCTACTCTAGCTGTTCCCTGTGTTGTTTCCCACTCTGCCTTTGTTCCCTTCTCCTCTCCCTGTCTAGTATTTTGATTTTTCCTTAAATATGCTTTCACAAGAGGCGCCATGAGCTTCACTGATGGGCTCAGCTGTGTCCTGCAGCAGATCTGTTGCAGAGCTAGCTGGAACCAGCTGTGTCTGGCACTGGTCTTTTCTTGCCACCTGCTGCCAAAACCTCACTGGATACACTCAAAACACATCTATATTTACACTGTAACTCAATTGCTAATGTAACACGACTAACCTGAATTACAAAATCCAAAATTTGGCAAATTGTGGAAAATGGTGAAACACAGTTTTATTTTATCAGCATCTGGGCCATAGCATGTGACAGGGTTTTAATTTTGTTGCAGGTTGTCAAGAAAGATCTTAGCATTTGGGCCATCTTTCAAACAAAATGAATTTAGGAGCACATGGCTGCCAGTCACACCCTGATACTGTAGATTTTCATGCAGTTTAAACAAGAGCTATATTTTGCATCTTTGTAATTTGAACTATGTGAAATAAATATTCTGGTATGCAAACCATCATATCTATGCACTGTGTCTCAAACTTGTATTTTTGTAACATAAGTTATATGCACACCAACACTGTATTTTTCCTTTGTTCCATTAATAAATAATATTTCACTTAATACCTTAAAAATGTTTGTAAGAAACACAAATTATGTTTAATTGAAGGTTCCCTTAAGCTAATCCAAAGTCTGCATATATTGGGAGATGAAAAAAGAAAAAATCCTGAAAAAGAAATTTTGCAAATATATGATGGCATTTCTTTTTTCATTGATGTGCATTTGCAAAGGCAACAAAAATAAAGCCATTATATGGTGCATATTAAATTATCTAAAAACTAGTACTATTTTTAATGAAGAACACTGGCTGGATTATCACTATTTAAAGGATAAGCAAGTAAGACAGCAATCCAGTATGTAATATTCAGTTATGGCTCATCAATTTGATTAAAAGTAATGTTAAAATGAAAAATACAAAATCTCAGTGTCAGTAGAGAAGCTATTTCCAGAAACTTTCTTGAGATAAAGATTTAAAATCTGGTATGAAAGAGACGCAGTAATAAGAATTGGAACACTGTTGGCTTAGCATCTGAATCTACAAAACACCTACACATCACTTTTCCTTTAAAAATATAAGTAATCCCATCCCTGTTCAGCTCAGATACAGAGGTCCATGCTCAGCTGAATGGGCAAGGGGATAAACCAGCTGAGAGGCATTTTTGTTCAAATAGGCTTGCTTATAAAAATTACGGCATTAGGTATGGTGAGAAAAATAGGAGAAAATTCAATTTCTCTCTATGTAACATCTGAAACAGAGATTTTGCAAAGCACTTGAGAGGAGCAGCTAACTACAAGCCATATGTAGCTGCCAACAAGCCCAGTGAGGCAGGCACAGGGCACAGCTGGTCTGTTGTTGCCTCTGCTGACAGCCACTGCATGTGCAGCAGCAGCAGTGTCACAGCACTGTCCAACCCAGATCATACAGCCACCACGCTCACCTGCCCTGTCTGAGGGTGGCATCTGGGACAGCTCGCTATCCATATGGTGTGCCTTCCTCTTCTTTGATGCATTCACTTTCCACCTTTCATGTTCATAAACTATCACATTATCTCCTACAAGAATGGCTTTAGTGAGAGAAGAAAAGTGACTCTAAGTCTGCTTACATTTTCTTAGTCCACCATTCCTTGTTTACTTTGCAACAATGGGACATGGATCTGACATTTTCTTTTTGAGAGTCCCTGGCAAGTACATTATACACAGTCTTGTCTATGCAGAGAGATCTTTTTCTAGCACAAAGGGTTAGAAAAAACGGTAAAATATGTTTCATTGAAATGGATCCTACTGACATTTTCCTAGGCTGCTGTTTTCTACTTCCAAAAGCAGACTTTTGTCCTTTCAGGAGAATGGCCAGGGTCTAACGTTACTTTGTGACAGGGAATTTTAACTATATATATTTAATAAAAGTGACACCTATTAGTAAACACGTTTTTGTAGTCCTTATATTTATTTGTTTCATACAATGCATATGAAATAGATGCATTGATTGAGAGGCAAAATAAAACTGAAATGAGTAAATGCTGTAGTCCAGTGATGTTGATATGATTCTGGTAACTAACAGGCTTCCAATATGGTTTTCAAGGCTTGAGCACTGAGGCTTGCTCTGCCCAAACATGCCTGTGGACTCATTTTCATGTTTTTAGCTGTAACAGAAACTTTTCTTCCAACAGGTGGCTATCAGTAACTTGGGTCACCTTTACTTACCCTTTGGATGTTACAGCTGCAGTTTTTATAGTCACAGCAAGAGGTTACTTTGTGCAGAACGAGGTATTTATGACCCTAATGCCCTGGCATACACAGAGAAATGAAGGCTTGGTATGACAGCAGAGGCTTTGAGAAGTGGAGACATTGTGCAAATGAGTACCATGGGACTATCAAAAGAGAGGCCCAGCCCAGCACTGGTTCTCCAATGCTCCGATGCTCAGTTAAATTGCTGGGCAGCAACGGGAAGAGGGAAATAGCATCTGGCATACACAAAAGGCACAGTATGCAATAAAATCACATGTAATATCAACCTGCACATTCGTGAAGAAACAGCAAAGTGTAAAACTGTGCTAGCAGACATAAAAATTACTCCAGGTGGATCCTAGAGAGATGAAGAAGGGTCAACATGAGGACTGCATTTCTCAGACTTGAGGTGGTTAGAACCCGCTGTACAGCCTGTACTACCAGACTGAAGCCATCAACCCCAATACCCCAGAGGAGCACTGAAAATACGAGCACAACACCAGAAAGAGGGGGACATACCAGGAACTGTTTCAGTAAAAGATTTAACTGTATGATTATGTTTAAAGAGTTTTTCGTATAACAGTATTTGGGCTTGTGGCTTCTTTGTCATTCTGTCCTTTAATTACAAATTTTTGTCTAATTCAACTTGTTTTACAATACTTACAATTTAAATTATGCTAACAGCAAATTATTGTATTTACATAAAATGTTCTTTTCACATAAAAGACTGACTTTTCTCTTGAAAGAACAGATGTACATGGATAAAGCAGGAAACAGTGACCTAGGAAAATATTAGTAGAATTTGTTCTGAATACATTTGGATAGACTACATTTTGAAATCTAAAATAATAATAATTCTTTGTTGCCTTTGATGATAAAAAGCAAGTTCAGCAAAAGAACATACACAGTGGCCCAAACATGCTTCTGGATTGCCTGAGGAGAGCCAAGGATAACAGTAAGACATTAAAAAACGTCCATATGTTTTATCAAATTTAACAGGTGTTTTTTCTATTAAAAATGCAGGAAGAGTGTTAATAATATAGCAATATGAGAGAATAAGTAATGAATTTTCCATGCCTTTCATGTTCTTCACCCTGATATTTTTTTACTTGTAAATAAAATTAGTAACATCTCTAAATACAATGCTCCTTTAATCCAACCTCTGAACAAATCTCATCATGATGTACTGCCTAGAAAGAAACACAGAATTGTAGAATATCCTGACTTAAAGGCCCCCACAAGGATCATTGAGTCCAACACGTGGCCCTGCATAGGACACCCCAAGAGTCACACTATGTGCCTTGAGAGTGTTGTCCAAACACTTCTTGAACTCTGTCAGGCTGGTGCTGTGACCACTGCCCTGGGGAGCCTGTTCCAGTGCCCGATCCCCCTCTGGGGGAAGAACCTTTTCCTGATATCCAACCTAACCCCCCCTGACACAGCTTCAGGCCATTCCCTCAAGTCCTGCCATTGGTTACCAGAGCGAAGAGATCAGTGTCTGCCCCTTCTCTTCCCCTAATGAGAAAGTTGTAGACTGCAGTGAGGACTCTCCTCAGTCTCCCTCCCAGCTGAACAGACCAAGTGACCCCTGTATCCTGTTCAGGTACAACTAAACTTGTTTCTTAACATGAGGAGTTACATTTTTTCACTTGGCCAAAAAGAGGCTGAAAGTACAGTTTAGAAATGCAAAAACTCTCTGTATTTTCCAAACCCAGTTGCAAAACAAATAAAACCAAACTGGGAGAAATCTATACCGTAACACAGTAACTCAACAGCCAACTCAAAACAAGTAAGGAGCTCCTCACAAGTTACAGCTGCTTCTTCGGTCTACAAAAACACACTTCACAGTGAGCAAATTTATTCTGTTTCTAGATGTGCTAAACCTCAGTCTTAGCCCAGATGTAACTTGACACCCATGATGTAACTGATGCATGCTAGTGAATGTCAAAGAATGCATTGTGCAAAGCTATCTTCAACTTGAAGCGTATGTTTTACTACTAGATTCAGATTTCTTCTCCATTAGGAAAGGATTTAATTTTTAAAATATTAGAAAAATATCAAATAACCACCTCACCTCTCACCAGCAGAGCTGCTCCCAGGATACTATACATGATGGAGGAAAGACCTCCAAGACAGGAAAAAGGTGACAGCAGGGAAATACTTTTACATGCTTACAGTAGGCAGCTTTTTAGGAGAAACCTTTTTCATTAGCATGAATGGTATGTATATAGCAAGAAACAGCTATTTAATATTCTGCTTTCCATGTGCAAAAGTCCTCATATGGCTTTTAAATTTGGAGTTTATTTCCATGTCATGCTGTGACCCATATGACCACACATCTCTCATCAATATCTTGGATGTTTTTATGTGTAGAACTCTTACCATCACTCTCCTTCCCTTCAGAGATACAAGCTATTTGATTATGCTGGTTCTTTTTCACAGGTAAGTAATGTCACAGAAATGTCCTCTCATCTCCTCTCTTCCTCCTGCTTCTCCAGGGCAGATTTTTTCCCTCAGAATTTCTAGGTAAGTCTACAGAAATGGTCTCATTTCTCTGTGACACTTAAATCTGTATTTTAATGATAATTCTTAAAATAAAAGAACTACACTGCCAAAAAGTACTCAGAATAATGCATGTGTATATTAAACTGTATCTACAGCTACCATAGAACAGTTATTAACCTTGTGTGAAATACCACTAGACAACATAGGTTTTACTGCTATCAATAAAATTTCTTATTCATTATGTGATACAGCAGAGGCCATCATTTTTAACTAGCCTGACTTTCTGTAGTGTTGATACAGCTGTTGTGGATAAGATCAAATACAAAGCTTTCCTGAATGTTTCAGACTTTTTCTTTGCACCTTTTTTGTCCTTTTTAGAATAAGGATGACAAATTTATCTGTAAAATAGATATTATGCTTAGTAACATTGTACTATCAGCATATGATTAAAAACAGAGGATTATACTCTCTCTAGCATTTCCATTAAAAGGCTTTAACTCCTAAGTCTAGTAATATATAAGATTTAGGCTTCCTGAACAGTTCAAATATTTTTTTGAAATATAGTAAATGGGAAAAACTCTCCAAACTTTTAGTTGTGCTGTACTGAATATTCATGTCAAGATTACTATTAAACCAGAGATGAAAACCAGAAATTATATATAGTACAGACTGACATCTGTTAGTTGATAACCGCATCGCTGACTTCAGTGTTACTGGTTAAGACTTTCTAGTTTGGTTTTGACTGGTTGACAGAAAACCTTCAAACTGACAGTATTCAACACTTCTGTTAACAACAGTGATGATGTCTCATGCCTCTCTTATAACAGCGTTCATGAAGCTGCAGAACCTGCTTAGTTGCACATATGTGAATATTTTAATGAAAAAACATTATGGAACATGAAGTGAAGACATAACTGACGAGTTTTGCAAACTCTAGCTTGGGTTACACAGAGGAAGAATCACAGATTTTGCTGGATTGTAGCAAGGAGGGCTTTGATAAATTTTAGCTTGCACTAAAATTGTAAGTCTAACTTGGAATATGAAACAAGGTCTTTAAACTCAAAATTTTATCTCAAAAGAGTGCTTTTCAGTGCTCCCACAGAATCTGGCATGATTTACAATCTTTCCAGTTGTGTTTTTACCTGCGTAAGTTAATTTTTAAAGTATTTTGTATTTCTCACATCCCCATTGAAACCTTCCTTATCTAGACAGCTACAAAGAGTTGCTTATAATGGAAGGAGCGAGGCAAGGAATGGATGGAGTGTGGCAAGAAAAAAATGATACAGCACATATCTGGACTACCATATTTCAAAGAACATAAATAAACAGACAAAGCCTAGAAATACCTTTATCCAATAATTACAGAACTGTTTTCATTAATATTTCTGCCTCAAAAATGCATTCCGATAATCCTAAAGACATTGTGTTCAAGCTACTTAGCATTTATGCTTTAAACTTTTAATTTCCTCTTAATTCACAAAAGCCAACAGTATTATAACTATGCCATTTATGATAACAGCCCTGTGAGCCTATCTCTTAACCTCTGAAACCTTTACTTTAGGAAACACACTGACATTAGGAAGAGAACATGTGAAGTCAAAGGTAATTCTGAATTATTTTCTTGTCAAGCTTTACATTTAAATGGTAAACTTCACTGTAAAAATAACTGTAAAATTTAATCATTATATTTAAGTATAATTAGATGGCTACCATTGTGAAGGTGCTTTGCATTTTTTTTCCTTTAGATTGGTTAAAGTCAACCACATATTTTAGAAAACAATATTGTACTTGTGAGCTGAAGATAGGTAAAAGTTATTCACTACACTGATAAGTAGTGTAAGTTGAGATGTGCAAAACACCAACACATAGCACTAAGGAAATAGCTTCTAACAGACTTGAGGAAAGACTCATGGTGACTTCATTCATCCTTCTTCTCATCTGGCTTCTCTGTGTTTCTCATACAATTCCAATACAACTCATTAAGTTCAGGATCAAAATGAAGGTTGCGCAGAGTTGCTTTCTCAATAGACTAGTCAAAAACTTATCAGGGCAAAGGCTGATATAAAAAGTCATGCAGTTTTGGTATCTGAAACATTTACTGACACATTTCCAGGCTTTTAAAACACCAAAATTTTAGGGGTTTTGTGTACAGGATGAAGGCTTTCATGTCATCATATTTTAAAATTAATCACAAAGCCAGTAAAGAAAACCTTGATTTTCTGTTGTTTGTTTTTCTGTCATCTGTACCTCAAAGCTTCATGTTGGGAAGATTCATGAATAAAATGAAAGGGGTTGTTTGCAAAGCAGTCAAAAAACATTAATTTGTGAACTGCTGACAGTTTTTACAACTGTTGTTGCCAAACAGCTGTTACAGAGAAACAAAGTCCTGTAGGGGCAAAAAGCTCCCGTAATTACTCCTTCTCTTAAAACTGTACTATTTCGTAATGTCAAAAGAAAAAATATATCGTAAATAATTCTCCTTTGTTGCTGGTTTTGGTTGGTTGGTTGGTTGGTTGGTTGGTTGGTTGGTTGGTTGGTTGGTTTTTTGAAAGAAACAATTTTTTTGGCAGTGCTTCACTTGCATTCCCGGAAATTGACATCTCTGGCAAGAAGAAACACAAGACTCTAGTACTTAGCACAGTACAGATGCATATCAAATAGCCAGAATAGGTTTACCTGACCTAGGAACAGAGATCAGTGATTCACAAGAAAATGCAGAAATGATTTAATGATGATTATTATGCAGGAGAGACGCTTTTTCTTTCTTTCTGTAAATGATGGGAATAACTTTATTTTTAGGAAAACTATGAAACATCATTAATTCACCTGATATTAAAATCCTTGAAAGGCTGAGAAGTCTGGTAAGTCACATTTATTACAATTTACAAATCATCCAGATCTCATTCCTATAACATTTATTTGATACGTGTATGCTATACATACACTTGTTATTTATAACTCAGTGCCATCAAGCAAAGAATACACTTCCTATAGTTTCATGGCACTGTGCAACTCCCTAACAGCAGTAACACCCCACATCACGTATAAGGCTGATGTATTAAGAATCCTTGTTCAACATAAGATCATACCAGACCTGTATTAGACTGGGTAATTTTCTCTTCCAGCATTAATTGGTAGTCCTTAGAAGTTATCTAGAAATAACACCAGGTCACTGAAAATTTTTAAAAGAAATAGTTACCTATTTTTTTAATATAAATACAGGTATTTATTGTGTATGACTGTATTTGTTTGCCTATCAACCACATACACATTCCAGAAAATTCATGAAAACCTGACCACAGATAGGTTCACTTCCTTTTCACTTAAGATATTAGTATTAATTTTTTCTCAGAATTTGTATTCTGTCCTCAGATCTTTTTCATCTTGACTCTTTCTTCATCTCCTTTCAATTTAAGATGATTAATTCTTCCTCTTTGATGTGTTATTGTCTCCCAGGACACTGACTCTGCACAAGAATTGTTCCTAACGAGGTTAACAATCCAGGCAACACCCAAACTAATGGATGTGAGTAACTAACCAGAGCAAAGTCTATGATGTTTAATGGACTTCTCCTCCTGCTTGTGATCAAATAAAGCAGAAAGTCAGACAATATATAATGGAAGAGACTCATTTCACATATTAGCTTGAAACAAATTGTCTTCTCCATGTAAATAAAACCATTTTTGTTATTTGCATTACTAAATGCAGGGACCGTTTTTCCTATTGTAAATGAAAGCATAATTTAATTAATATTTTATAAATTCTACCTTTCACACTGAGGAAAACAAACATTACGTTTATCAGCATGAATTACCTTTAGAAGTCCCACATTTTTGTCACCTCTAATTTTATCTGCAATGATTACCGGCTCTTAACTGCTCTCTGTATGTGTGCTTAGGTTTCTCATAAAAAAATCCTCAACACAAAGCCCACCATCACTCAGCTTCTAACAAGAAAAATCTAAAACTTTGCTTGTTTCACCAAGAACCCTCATAACTAGCTGTTTTCTGTGATGTTCTGTGTGGCTGTACTTCAGTCTCATCATTTTCTCTACATCTTTTAATCATCTGCTGCTGTTTCCCTCTATGCTTTTTTTCCCCCCTCCATATGCTGCAGAGCAAGTTCCCTGTCCTTAATGAGAGACAAAAACATCTATGTCAAAAGTCTTTACAGATTCATACTATCTAAAACATTTCAAAATAATTACACAGATAAGGTATATTTAAAAAACCAGACAGTATAATAAACTCTTATTTTATGTTGACTTTCAATGGTCAGCTAGGGTAAGTCAGAAATACAACATTTAGCAGTAGTGACTGTGTACCAAAATATTAGTATAATTTTAGGACTCAAAGGCCTAACACCTTAATTTAGTATATTCCACTGAACCGGAAACTGATGCTGCATAACAAAGATATTAAAGGTAATTTTAAACATCAGCATCACTGAAACCACTACGGTTAGACCTACATCTTCTTGACCCAGAGGGTACAATGTAGTTGAATTCTGGACTACCAGATTTTAACTATAATTTCAGCTAATTTCTTCTCCGTTTCAATCAATACAAAAGTTCAGTGGAACCACAATAAATAGAAAGACAGGGATTAAGCAATCCAGATCAGTTTGGCATCTCTCCATTGAAATGTCACAAGATTATGCTTTTGGTCCACAGGAATTCTAGTAACATTTGCCTTCAAAGATCACTGCAAAAGAGATTCTTTCATCTCAACATTATGAAAAAATAATGCAAATTCCTTCAAGAACACTTGTATTCTCTGCACAAACCTTAGCAAAGTGATGGGCAAATGAACAAACAGGTAACAATGCCCAGATCAAAAGGTCTCTGTATTTACCTAACACTTTTGATGCTGAAATCAAAATAGAAACAACAGCTAGCACAACTGAAATTTGACAAAATACAGTAGGCAGGCAGGGGCCTGCTATTTGCTATAAAACACAAAGCTACTATGTGTTATTTTTCCAGTCATGTGACAGAAGTGCTTGTCTAAGAGTAAATGGAAACAGGACAAAACAGACAAAAAAACTATTGAAATAAAGTGTTTACCAATACTCTGAAAGTATCCAGTTCATCTCTACAAAATGTAGATTCAGTGTCAGAAGAAAGTTGTCATCACAACTGAACAGCAACCATTTTACCAGGAGAAACACTTATTCTCCAGAAAAAGAAAAATCAAGCTTGGGTGACTTCCAAGAGCCTTGAAAACCTTGGCAGCTAAGCATTTGGCATCTAGGGTCTTGGCAATGGTTAATCAGCCCTTGAAGTTATGGCGTGCTGCCATTTCCCAGCTCTTGGACAAGATGAACAATTTGGATTGTGTTGTGGGAACACCAAGATCATAAAATTTATTTAGGCAGAAAGGATGTTTTTTGGACTTACGGACACCTTTCCAAGTGCTTATTTCATTTGAGAATAGTTATTCCAGGTCCAGGTATAGTAATAAAACACAAAAATCTATAACACGGTTTTTAAAATGGTGGTAAAAGTGCAATTGGACAGATGGAACAAAGACAAAGCTGGCAGAAGTCTGAGCATACTTCTTTATGATTATTTTAAACAATACTGAAAACACATACCAAGAAAAGACTGGGCAATGACACAAAGAAAGAGATAAAGACTGGCAGAGGCTCATAGTAATGCTGTTAAATAATATATGCATGCTGCTAGTCACAGAATGTCATATTTTTCAATAAATCAGAAGATGGGCTGGACAAAAGGGTTTCTGGGTGTCTTTCATTGTTGTATCTAAGAACTGTGTCTGTATTTTTCTTTATTCGGAAGTACATGAAGACTTTTTGCAAGCAAAGCATTGTAATTCTATTGTGTAAGACAAGGAAAATGTCCTTTTGACTATGAGTGTTTTTTTGTATTGTCCAGTACTGGCCATTAATTTTTTCATATTACAGTACACTGGAGGATAATGAATCAGCCTGTAACTGTAGGTTGATATATATCTATCAATTTATCATCTGCATTTTTAATTTTTTTTTTTAAATTTATTATTTCTGCATTAAATAATATTGAGACTGCACCAGAGTTCTTCTTGGAAAGTGGCAAAAGAGGCAGTCCTGTTCAATTCCAGGGATTTACCTTCTGCAAAACCTACTGATTGTATGTAATCTCATGGGAGAGTATTAAGATCATCAGAATGATGGAGCACACTTCGGAGTTAACTAATCTCCACAGCAAACAGGTACAGCATGTCCTGAGTTGGAGGGGATCCACACGGACCATTAAGTCCAGCTTCTGGCCCTGCACAGGACTACCAGAGAACCACAATGTGTGTCTGAGAGTGTTGAACAACAGGAAGGACCAACACTTGGATACTGGGAGCTGTAGAAGCTCTTCCTCAAGCTTTATGAAACAGGCTGAGAGAGTTGAGTCTTCTCAGCCTGGAGAAAAGAACACTCCAGGAAGACTTTATAGCACCTTTCAGCACATAAAGGGGTTTTACAAGAAGGCTGGAGAGGGACTTTACACAAGGGCATGTGGTGATAGGAAAAAGCCTTAAGTGAAGGACAACAGGTTTAAATTATATATTAGGAAGAAATTCTTTACTGTAAGTGTGTGAGGCACTGGAACAGGTTTCCCAGAGAAGTTCTAGCTGTCCCATCCCTGGGAGTATTCAAGACCAGGCTGGATGTGGCTCTGAGCATCCTGGTCTAGCAGATAATTCCATTCCCAAGGCATGGGGGGTTGGAGCTAGATCTTTAATTCCCTTCCAATATTAACCATTTTATTATTCTATGGTGTCACCAGCATGCAGTGGGTGCTAACATCTTCCTCCTGTGAAACACTGTGGACATAACCTACTCTACAGAGGCAGAAACCGACTCTCATATATCATGCTACCAACATCTGTGTAGCTGGCTGTAAAGCATACTGGCTTTATGCTATGTTTCAAATTTCTAAAGATAAATTTTAAATGCAATCTGAAGTATAGCTTAAATTTTTTGAGCATGCAGAACACAAAAATACCTAGGCAGAAATGCTGATTAACAAAGTTTAAACCAAATTAGGACATACAAAGCATTGTGCACAGTAAAAGGAAGGGAAACACAGAATATTGGGTTATTATCAGATGACCAGATTTAACGCTACTTGGTGTGAAAAGACTCTTTTGTATGAAGCAGGAACATAGGGGTCCATCCAGTGCAAGAAATAAAAATAATTCTGACTAAAAGTTTAAGACATGGTAATGAGTACTTTAAAATTCACCCTTTAATGCCCTGGGGAAAGGTTCATCCACTACATAATTCTATAGACCTTTATCTAAGCATTTAACAAAATGTTTGACCCAAATCCCAAGTTCCTGTAAGGTTGTGCTGTTTAACAGAATGGCCTGCCAAGATTCTGGTTTCTGTTAATTACTCAGAAAATATGGCAGACCTAGTCAAAGAAACTATGGGATAGGATGACATATGTTTTTGTTTAAACTTATCACTTTGACAGTGACCTTCACTGTAGATATTTTCTATATGGCTGTTGATATCAATTTGTTATTCTATTTTTCATACAGAAACTGAATAAATGAAGAGAAAATTTACAATTACAAAGGAAGTTGAAATAAGTGCAAAACATTTTTTCTCTATTACTCTACCTGTTTAATGAGTTCGATAAACTAAAGGTTTGGAAATAATTATAAAATATACTGATTCCAGAACTTTACAAAATACTGAACTTCAGTCAGCAAATTTTCTGTCTTGACTGATATGGCCGTGCCTTCTTATGAATTTGGCCATATTTTCAAAATAACTTATAAATCTACAACTGTGCTGGTGATACACAGCTTAACACATTTTTTTTAAAAAATGTGTTAAATATTTCAATGTACTGACATTTATACTGTCATACAGAGACCAGGAATGATCAGGTAAGAAGAGGAAAGTCTAAACACTGTTCTCATTTTGCTGCTAAGTAATGCTTCAAAATTAAGCGTAAGTATTCCTACCACTGAAGATGCAGTCTTTACTCTCTGATTACAGAGACAAAACCTGGACCAAAGGTTTAGTGATTCTTCATTTCTTGAAATCCCCATATTTAATTTCTTTTCTGAAGTGACAGTAGAATTTACCTGAGCTCCTTCCTTTCTTCGTTCCTTTTCTTCCTCACAATGTTGAAATATCAAAACAGGAAACTAATTTTAAAAATTTACTTAGTTAAAAACTAGCAATCTAGGAGATACACATTTTAAAAAATGGCAGTATCTTTCAGAAGCAACTACTACCATCAGGTCTGCACATTTCACATAAAATTCTAAGCAAAACTAAGTACCAGGATCTGTGAAAATAGCTTGTGCATCATGAGAATGTGAGCTAGTCTTATAGCAGCTGGTGCTCTTACATTGTTTTGAAGCCTCTTTCAAAGGAGGCTTCTTATACAAAGGAAACATATAGGGAAAAAGATCTATAAAATATGAATACTCTCTGACTCATTCTCTCCCCCATTTGGGTAACTTACACCACTGAATTGTGTACACTTGCCTCACAATGACTTAAAAAAAAGTTCTTCTTAATTGACAAGCTTTTTTGGATGGCAGCCATTAAAGAAACAGATGACTATAAATGCAAATCTGCATATAAAAATGCAAGTATCAGTATTCAGAACATTGTATGTTTGGACTTCAGTAGGGGAATTTCTCTAACATAAAAGAAGAATTGTTGTTCTGTAGCTTTCTCTCTAAGCCTTTTGTCTCAGGATAGTGTGGTATAGTTTTGCAAGATGAAAAAAACCATTGTTGTAGGTCTGAATCTTGTTTGTCAGAGAACAAACAATTTCAACTTAAGCTTCAATGCAGTATACTGAAGTACACATAAACAATGACGTCTACAGGTTGTGTTGGACTCATCTACCAGAACAATCATGTGTACTTAGCTCACCAACCCTAGCCTTCCTTAAAAGAATGTGCATAGTACTGTGCTGAAAGCAAAGTCATCTGCTGACTTCTGATTTCTTGTTGCACACGAAAATCCAATGACCTGTGACACATCAAAGGCAGAGTCACTGAGACATTATGACATTTAATAAAAAATTAGGAAAAAATTTATTCTCAAAGTATCTTTTTTATTTTTGTCTTTAATATTCTCATTTGATTTTCTTACACTAAGTAAGGTTATGATCTGATAATCTTCAAAAATCAGACATTGAAATGGACAAAGTAAAAGCTACGGACTTACTCCAAAGGGATACTCTATCAGATTAAGTAAAAAAATAAAGTCTGTATATTTAGTAGACCATGTAAAGATAGTCCAGCTTCGTCACAATGGCTTTGTTTAAGAGGTAACTCAAACACATTTGAATGCTTAATCCTAACATCTTCAAGGAGTTAAAAAGATTTCAGACTAGTCTATTTGATTCCACATCATTATAAATAATACACAGACAAAAAAACCCCAAACTCCTTCTTCCTCTTAATCAAATGCAGTAGGGGGCAGAAATCTTTTTCAAAAATAATTATTTTCTCTTTATCTGTATTGCTAATTACTGCAATGAAGAAGTCTCTAACTCTCAAATCTGAACCCAGTCTACACAGCAGGAATAATTAGCATCTTTTTAAATCACATCGTCTCTTTTAAAATTGTTTTGTGTACGAAGAATTTGAAATTAACATCATATCAAGTTCCAGAAATAGAACGTATGCTGTGTGCCCTCATAAAACTGAACTGCACCTCTATATTGCGATTTTGCATTTAATTAGTGGAAGTCAAGACATGGAGAGGAGCACTATCAGCAACACTGGCCTATAAACATAGCTGGAGAAGCAGATCAGCTGTGAAATATATTTCCCTGTAAACTACACCACCAGAGGCCCATTCATACTGGAAGTCCTGGAGCCTCAGGACGACTGCCCCAAAGAGGCTCATCTGTGAGCTCAGAGCAGGCCGTTCAGGGCTTCACCCAGCTGAACTACAAAATCCCCAGCAATGGAGACTGTCCAACCTCCTCTGGGCGCGGCCCCACCCCGTTGTTCCGGTGGGAAAAAAGCAATTTCCTTATCTTAATCCTGAGTGTTTGGTATTTCATTTCGTGCTGCTGTCTCTCACACTCCCACCACATGCTGCTGTGAAGAGCACAGCTGTATCGCCTTCAGCCCTCACACCGGTGCTGAGGATGCTGCTGTATGCCCCCCACAGCCATCCCTTCTCTCAGCTGAACCAGCGCCAATGCCACAGTCTCTCCTCACAGGGAAAGGACTCCACCCTCACTGCCTCAGTGGCCTCCCCTCAACTCCTGTCATTTTCTCGGTATTTTTAAAGTATTAGGGTGACCAAAGCTGTAACCTGTAAGCCACATGTGGTCTAACAAGCCCTGCACACAGCAGGAATAATTCCTGCCTTGATCTCTGACTGTCGCAGTTCACACAGCCACAGAATATTGTTGCTTTCCTTTGCAGAAAGCCTAGCTGTTGTTCAGTTACATGAGGTATAAGCTGTTTTTCCTTAAACAGCTATATACCCAAGTGTCTTACAAATTAGCTACTGAAATATTAGCACAAATATCCCATTTCCTAAATATACAATGAATCAAAATTTGTTTGCTTAGAAACATTCTGTTCCAATATAAAATTTACATTCAGCAAGTTGGCTGTGACTTACAATAAAAAATCCTTAAAAAATATACTTTTAAATATATATATATTTAAATATGTATATAAGTATATATATTTAAAAATATATAGTTTTAAGAAGGTATATTTTCTTTTGGCAATATATATGGAAATAACTTCTTAAGCTGTCAAATTCTACTTGTTTCTGGAAACTATTAAAGAAATCTATTCTTTCAACTACTTCTTCGAGTAATCACTTTATTTGAAATAGTGTGCCTCAACAGATACTAAAACAATGACAACAGGACATAATGTAGGTCTAGTTAGCATGTTTTATTACCCGACAGCTTAATATTTATGTAGGCTACAAGAGACATAAATAATTGGATTAACTAGTGGTCTTCATTTTAATGGGATTCTGTTTTGTACTTTTTTGGAGTTGTTGTTGGTTTGGTTTTTTGTTTGGTTGGTTTTGGTTGGTTGGGGTAATTTTGTCCTCAGAGCCATTTATTTACTTTTTTTAAAAAATTTATTTATTTATTAGTAAAAGAGGCAGAAATGTTAGATGCTTGCTATCAAAATTGTTCTACCATCATGTTACACAGTTTATGAAACTGTCTTTTCACAGATATTTGTTAAGAACATAAAACAGTCTCCTTATGTGAACCGAAAAGACATATAGCTTAGTACATCTCTTCTGTCAATGGCCAAGATCAGATACAGAGATGAGTGTAATAGGACAAATATATCATGAACCTTCTTCAATTTATTATTCCCAGCACTGAGATTTAAAGATCCAGGATTTGTTATATTTGTGTACTCTTACAAAATACACTCTGACATACTCCTAGAACAGAAATGTGGAACTATTCCATGCTCTGTTATTTTCTGTAGTTTCTATTACAGCTGCACAATACTACATCTGGAAATTGCATAAATATCTGGAATTGCTAAAAGTCGGAGAAAGCTCAAGTACAAGGGACTGAAAATACACTTTGCAAAAGAAATGCTGTTAGGTCCCACAGGTATTTGACACTCATCACTTCCCCCTAATCTCACATTTACTAACTTATAGGAGGTGAGTTAAAACCTTTTATAAAAGAAGTGTTTACTGACCCTCCAACAATATGCTTGCCTTGACAGAAATAAATGCATATGGAATGAGAATGGGCAGAATTAAAAAAAAAAAAAGGTGCCTAAGTGGCAATAAAATAAATGAAAAAAGAAATCATGTGTTTGTGATGCCATTTCCAAAGGATGGTTTTCTAGTTCCCATTTTGCTTTACAAATGCATGCTTATATTGCCAAATTTCATGGAAATGAGCAGCACAGCCATTTAAAAGACATCAAATAAACATCCTTTTTATTACAGTGAAATGCAAATATCAAGTCTTAACAAGTAAATCTAGGGTCTGTAATTTTAAAACAGCAATAACAATAACCTCAGGCTATGTTTTCATTTTGTGGTTGACTTTATGAGAAGCAACTGTTATTTTTGTGTGGCACTTCAATGAGTCAGAGGCATGCTCATTCCAGTGAAAACAGTGGCACTCTGGCAGTACTTTTGATGGAAAGTCAATGATTATTGGTAAATCCAATCATACTGTCCATCACACTGCTGGTGACAAGGTTTTAACCTATTTCAAATTTAAATGTCAGTGTTTCCAGAAACATTTCTCAGAAGGATTAAACCTAAGAAAGAATACAAGTGATAAAATTCTGTAAGTAGAAAAGCTCTAACAGATTCCCACAAGGCCCAGGTAATTATACTGGAAGTTTCTTAACAGACCGTTAGAAGATAACAATGAATGCTTTGCCTATCTATGGCTGCCCTTTCACAGTCATGCAAAAATACACCTCCACTTCAGTAGATAAAGAGTTTTACAGATGGACCTAGCCTCCATACCAGTCTTGAACAGGCAAACATAAAACCAAAGAAATGCTGTCCCTGAGATAGATAAGATATCTTTGTCTTTGTAGATGGAAAATGTTTATTAATTTTATTTCCTCAAATACAGGCAATCGATATAAGCAACAAATACTTATATGCACATTTGATCATGATTTCCAGCTGGAACTAAACTGATGTAATAAAATAAATCTGATGAAAGCTTGCAATCTGTCAGCATTTCAGAATAACTGAATATCTTAAAACAACGAAACCAACTGCAAAACAGTTTTCATTTGGGACTTACAATGGAGAACAATGTGAAATTTTGTTTAGAATATTCTTTAGAATTGGCAGCATAGAGATGCTTTGAATTAGTAGCCGAGGAAGAGTAAAATACTCAAAACTGTGTTTAATACTGCACAGAATTCAAACACCTTTATATCTCAGTCTTTTCCTTGCAAATTCTGACAAGATATGATATGATATGATCATCCTGCTAGATTCAGAAAGGCCAAGATGCTCCAAGTGATGAGTCCAAGATCTATTGCTGCTACTGTAGTTAGAGACAATTTTACTGACTTTCTTCATATTCAATTTTTATTTATGGTCAATTTTAGGGGTCTAAGAGAAACAATGGTGTTCTGTGATTCTGTATGTATGATCTGTATTGATTCCCCATAGAAGCTGTTTATTTTTTAGCCCTCCAAGCCCATTTATGTCTGTGGGATTCCTCACAGACAAAGCTATTCTCCCAAATGCCTAAGTACAAAGTAACCTGTATGATGGTTAGAATAGGTGACAGGCCTATCACACTGGCCTTGTTCCAGCTAGGACAGGGAAATTTTTGCAGTAGCCAGGAGGAGGCATTGCTAGAACCCCGAGATTGTTAATCCTCCACGGAGAGGAAGGGATCTTTTCTCGGAGAAGAAGGGATCCTTTCTGGGTCCTGTAGTTGGAAGTGAGCAGTTGAGTAATGTCAGGATCTGCATGATGAGCACTTGCATGTGAATAGTTTGCCTCACTTGTACACACTTTGTTATTAATATTGTTGCTGTTACTGTCTGTTGTCTTACTTCATTGCTGTTTCCAGTAAATTGTTCTTATCTCAACCCATTATCATAACCTTTTCTGTCCTCTCTCCAGCCTGATATAGGGGAAGGGGAGGAGGGATTGAGAGGAGCATGGTTTGGAGTGTTTCCATGGGAACGCTAAACTGGAGAAGACATATTTCTAAACCAAGATACACTTCTTTAGCAGAAACTTTTTTCTCTACTAGTTAAAAACTCTTTTTCAAACATCCACCTAGTGTCATTTGAGACATGCCAAAACTACAGAAGCACTTGAGAGAGATCTAACTGCCACATTACGGGGAAAAAGCACACACCTAACAAATTCGTCACAATGCAGGTAACATTAAGAGTGGGCAATTTATTACAAATTTATGGCAAATCAATTCCATCAGCAGCAAAAGGGAAAACCAGAGCAAGGCTCAAGCACTTACTTAAGTTTGTTATCAATTCCTATATTATTGTTATGTTATAAAACAATGTGTCCAAGAATGGAAAGTTTTTCCCTAACAAGGGAAAGACTAGCTAGACGAACTAGTTCTGCCACTGAGTACCTCCCCTTATATTGGCCTTTACTGGAATAGAAGAATTAAATACGGAAATTGCTTGTTGAAAAACATAATGCTGTTGGGTGTCTACTGTGCTTCAAATATGGTTCTGTTGATAAGGCTCTGCCACATCCTTGCCAAAAACAATTTATGTACAAAAACTGAGCATAAAGAAGTATGGTAACAGGCATCCCAACCCGCATTCATAGCTTGACCATATGAAATTTTTAAAAAAGAGAAATAAATTAGGTATTTTTTCCCTAGACGTCCCTATCCTCATTTGCCTTAGAAATGCTATTTTATTTAATGTGTTGGAACTTCATTTTTTTCTACCTGGAGAAAGTGATTTGGAAGGTTTTGTATTTATTTCTTGAGTAATAAAAATAATTTGTCTAGCAACACTTTCTTAAGATGAAATGAACTTTCTGTATACGATTTTGGATTTCCCATAACTTAAATTCTGTTCACTGACATCCACTCCTAGATTCTTTTAAGTACTGTTCTGGTGGTATTTCAAAATATGAACACTATTACTTGACTATAGGTCTATTACCAGTATTTAATATTTGAACACTATTCCTTTGAAATATATAAATATTTGTTAATGAAGAGAAAAAAAAGAACACCAGAAAACAGAAGTCCTACAAGATCAAACCTCCAAAATCCTTAATTTTAATTATTAAAACAGTCAATTTATTTTTAAACTTGCCTTATTATTTCAATATTTTATATTTATATTTATATAATATATATAAATATTATAATATAATATATATTATATTATATTATTATATTATAATATATATATATATTATATATATTATTTATATAATATATATACATATATTTATATTTTCTGAGTGCCTGGAAATAGCTATGCTACTGAGACTCTATGTGTGTTTCCCTCTTACAAGCAAAAGCAAATTAAATATAATGATTTCAGAGCTACTGAAAACAATTTATTTGTGGATTCTTGTCTAAACTCTTCTTCCTGCTTCCAGTTCACCTAAAAGAAAAACAGACCAATCATGATGACTTATCTGCAAAGTAGAATTAGACATATGTTTCAGACATCAGAATATAAAACAGCTCATATTAGTAGCTGAATATGAAAGCTAACCTGCTCTTAGTTATGTCCAGCCTCTACCTTTACTTCTGCTCTGCCCTCTAATATGAAATCTGCAATAAATCTGTTCATGAGGTTACCTGCTCTATCTTCTTTATATTTTTAACCTAAAAATCCAATCTTAAATTAACTTTTACCAACTGATGTACTATTGTACCCTTCTTTTCTCACATGATAAAATCAGTTTCAGTAAATTAATGTAGCAGAGAAGATAGACTAGAACGCCACAGGGTACTTAGGCAAGGGTGTGTTGAAAATGAAGGCTGGAAGAAGGTTATTGCATGTACAGAATCACAGAATCAACTAGGTTGGAAAAGACCTCTGAAATCAAGTCCAACCAATGACCAAACACCACCACGTCAGCTAGACCACAGCACCGAGTGCCACGTCCATTCCTTCCTCCAAGAATAGCGACCTCCCTGGGCAGCCCATTCTGAGATCTAATCACCCCTTCTGTGAACAATTTATTTCCCATGTCCAGCCTCAACCTCCACAGCTTAAGACTGTGTCCTCTTGTCCTATTGCTGATTGCCCCACAGAAGAGGCCAACCCTCACCTGGCTACAGCCTCCTTTCAGGGAGTTGTAGAGAGTGACAAGGTCACCCCTGCATCTCCTCTTAACCCAGGTCCTCTTCTGTCAGGGCAGCTCTCCAGTCACTCTGCCCCAAGTCTGTACTGCTGCCTGGGGTTGTTGTGGCCAAAGTGGAGGACTCAGCATTTGGTCTTGTTAAACCTCCTGCCATTTTCTCTGCCCATCTCTCTAGCCATTCCAGGTCCCTCTGCAGGGCCTCCCTGCTGTTCACCAGACTGACGCTCCAACCCAACCTTGTGTCATCCACAAGTGTGCTAATGGTAGATTCAATCCCCTCATCCACGGCACCAGTAAAGGTATTAAGCAGGACTAGGCCCAACACTGATCCCTGGGAGCTACCACTAGTGACCAGGCACCAACTGGATGCAGCACCACTCACCACTACTTCTGGAAAGCTCCTCCTCGTTCTGAAAATTTGACAAGTAGGACTGGCACCTTCTACAACAGGTATGAGGCCCTGGAAGCAGAAAGCCACACAACTGATGAGGTTGAAAGCTCCTTCTGTGATAGAGGGCCCTTCTAAAGCAACACCATCTGTAAACTGCATCAAGACCTCCTCTGTTAAGAGGAAAAGGAGGGTAGTTGTCCCCCTTTTCAGGGGAACAGAGGGCCCAATCTGCAGACAGGACTCAATTAGCAGGGAAGTCTGCTGTCTCCCAGGGGCTCAGGTAAGGGACATTAATGGACATTACTTAACACCTGGTCCACTGACACCTGACAGGGTGCACCCTTCTCAGAAGGGAAAACAGGTTCTAGCACAGGAGCTAGAGCGGGTTGTTGATAAAGATTTGATAGCTTGGAAAGGGATCAATCCAGGCTTGCCAGTGATGAGCAATGGGATGGTGTGACAAAACTTAAGGAAACAAGCTCTAACGGGATCCTTCCAGCAGCTTCAGGAGGCACTGGCTACAGTGTAGCACACGTGAGATGTTTCTACACTAATGAATGCAGCATGAGGAGCAAACGAGCTCAGCCCAGCCCCAGAGATTTGACATCACTGGTGTAAGTGAAACTTGGTGGGATGAATCCTGTGACTACAGAGCCCTGTTGGATGGGTTACAGGCTCTTCAGGACAGGCAGGCAGGGAGAAGAGGCAGAGGTGTGGCACTGTATGACATAGATGGGAATGTATGGAGCTCACTGTCAACAACGGCACAACTGAGAGCCCCTGGTTAAGAAACAAGGGGCAAAAAATTAATTCAGATGTCATCTTGGGAGTATACTATAGCCCTCCCAGCCAGGACAATGATGCAGATGAATAACCTGTTGGAGGACGTAAGGGATACTTCCAAATCAACTGCCCTTGTCCTTATAGGGGACTTCAACTTGCCAGAAATCAACTGAGAGCACTACACAGCTGGTACAACCCCGGCCAGAAGATTCCTAAAAAACCTGGATGACAACTTTATGGAATAGATCTTAAGGGAGCCGGCTCAGAAATATGCCCTCTGTGATCTGCTGCTTGTCAACAGAATGGATCTCATGAGCAAAGTGGAGACTGGCGGCTGTCTTGGCCACAGTGACCATGAAGTGATCGAGTTTAAAATCTCAGTTTACAGGAGGAAAAGTGCCAGCAAAACCTCAACTCTGGACATGAGGAGTGCAGACTTCAAGGTGCCCAGGAATTAGTGAGTAAAGTGGCCTGGGAAAAATCTTTTTGCAGGTGCTGGGGTCCATCAGTGCTGGTCACTTTTTAAACATCACCTTCTAAGGGCACAGGAGCAGGCAACTCCCAGATGCTGGAAGCCAAGCAGGTGACGCAGGCGGCCAGCTTGGCTGAACATGGATCTTCTGGAAATAAGGAGAAAAAGGAAGGTGTGTGTCCACTGGAAGCAAGGTCAGGTGACACAGAAGAATACAGAGATGCTGGTCACCACTGCAGGAAAAAAAACTGTGCAACCAAAGCTCAACTGGAGTTGAAACTGGACAGAATGGTGGGAGCAATAAAAAGAGATTTTTTTCAAACCTGTTAATGGCAAAAAGCAGTGTAGGAATAATATTAGCCCATTACAGGATGAGGATGGTCACCTCAAAAACACAGACATGGACAACTCCAAGGTGTTTAATGCATTCTTTGCTTTTGATTAATGCAATCTTTAACACTTCCTAAACTGGAAGACCATGATTGCAAGAATGACAAAAATCCCAGCTGACCCAGAACTTGTGTCAGATCTGCTGCTCAAGCTGGATCCCTATAAATCTATGGGGCCTGATGGGACTAATCCAGGAGTCAAAGAATTAGCTGATGTCATCACAAAGCCTCTCTCAATGATTTTTGAGTAGTCTTGGGATTCTGGAGAGGTCCCAGCTGACTGGAAACTTGTGAATGTTGTCTTGATTTTCAATGGACACATGTCCTCACACAGAAAGAAACTACAGACCTGTCAATCTCACTTCAGTGCCCAGTAAAATCATGGAGAAGATTATTCTGGGAGGTACTGAAAAACATCTGGAGGTAAACACAGTCATCAGTCACAGCCAGCATGGCTTCATGACAGGAAAGTACTTCTTGTCCAGTCTTATCTTCTACAACAGGGTAACCCTATTGATCTACACAACAACTATTTGATCTAGGAAGGCCAGTTGATGTAATCTTTTTAGACTTCAGGAAAGCTTTTGATGCTGTCTCTCACAGGATCCTCCTGGACAAAATGTCCGGCACACAGATGGATAAACACATCATGTGATGGGCAAGCATCTGGCTCTTCGGTCAGGTACAAGGGGTTACAGTGAATGGGGTGACATCAGATTGGGGACCTGTCACTGGTGGGATTCCACAGGGCTCCATCGTTGGCCCAGTTCTCTTCAACATTTTCATAAATGACTTGGATGCAGGACTTGAATGAATACTAAGTTTGCCAATAACACTGAATTGAGAGCAGCTGTTGACTGAAGGGAGGGCAGAGAGGCCCTGCAGAAAGATCTCTACAAATGAGAGAGATGAGCAATCACCAACCATAAGCAGTTCAGAAAGAGAAAGTTACAGATTCTGCATCTGGGACAGGACAACCCTGGATGTGCGGACAGACTGGGGGACAAGAGGCTGGAGAGCAGCAGTGCCCTGACAAACAGGAGGGCCAACCACATCCTGGGGGGCATCAGGCACAGCATCGCCAGCCGGGCAAGGGAGGGGATTGTCCCGCTCTGCTCTGCACTGGGGCAGCCTCACCTCGAGTGCTGGGGGCAGTTTTAGGCAACACAATACAAGAAAATTTTAAAGCTATTGGAGAGTGTTCGAAGGTCGACCACAAGGATGATGAAGGGTCTAAAGGGGAAGCTGTATGATGAGTGGCTGAGGTCACTGGGTCTGTTCAGCCTGGAGAAGAAGAGACTGAGGGGAGACCTCATTGTAGTCTGCAACTTCCTCATGAGGGGAAGAGAAGGGGCAGGCACTGATCTCTTTTCTGTGGTGATAGTGTCAGGAGCAGAGGGAACGGCCTGGAGCTGTGTCAGGAGAGGTTTAGGTTGGCTGTCAGGAATTTTCACCCAGAGGATGGTTGGGCACTGGAGCATGCTACCCAGGGAAGTGGTCATAGCACCAAGCCTGAGAGAGTTCAAAAAATGCTCTCAGGCACATGGTGTGACTCTTGGGGCTGTCCTGTGCAGTGCCAAAAGTTGGACTCGATGATCCTGATGGGTCCTTTTCAACTCAGCGTATTCTCTGATTCTATGAATAAATGACACTCATAATAAAATATCTGAAATATCACCTTGTTTATTTGACTCACTCATTCGAAGAAACTGCACTAGACACCACACGCATAGCTTCCTACCTTTTCATAAAGGGTGCGGTTTCAAATGTACATAACATTTATTTTAAAAATTAATCTATTTTTTAAAATTGTCTCTCATGAGTTATCAGGCAGCATTAGTGCCAAAATCATGTAGATTCTTGAACTCCAAAGATCCTGGAGGTTCTTGCTGGAACCAAATGGTACATTCAGAATGAGACAATCACGTGAAAATGAGGCCACATTTAAGAATGTCTACTTACGCAGTCACGCAAATTTAGACAACTCATTAAACAACAAACATCACTCTCCCTTCACCCTTCTGTTTCAGAACTCAAGCAAAAAACACCCCAGCAAACAAACAGATTTTTGAGGTATGTAAGTGTCCTCAGAAACAAGAAGAGCTCAGTATCATCACAGGAACTACCAGTAAGATTAAATTTAGCTTTCCAGGTTTGAAATATGTTAATGAAATTAGAAGTTTTTCTACTTGCAGTTTGTGGTTTCGACATTTTGCAACTAATGACCAAACTCAAGATTTGACTCAACTGGAGTCCAGCAAAGACGTTTTTCTCACTGACTTCAACATATTCTCAATTCAAACCCTCTGTCTGCTATATGTAACACAGAACAACAAAAAATAATTGCTTTTGGGCTTACTAATGGCTTTTCTGCACTTGGCTTCATCTTCTTGCCATAAATCAAGCTCCAAGTGACAGTAGCTTTTTGCAAAAAAAAAAATCTGGCAACTTTTCAGCCTCTCAATTTGCTTTCTTTGAAAGTCATTTTGCTGCAGGTATAATGAAGAGGGTTTCCCAGATAGCCTACTTCCTTATCTATACAGCCAAAACCCAAATAAATCTCTGTGTGAACATTACGATAGAGGTTGTCTATACAGATTTGTTTATCTTTAGCAGCTAGGCTGATAATGCCATTTAAGACAAGATGATATATTTTATGAAAATAAATTACAGGCCTAGTGAAAACATGGCAGTGCAACAGGTGAAACAATGGAATTTATGGGAGCTAAGATGAGCTTTTGAGCTTGGTACTAAGCTAGGCACACTGAATTTCAAGTTATTTTAAAAAATGTACTTTTTAACTGTCATTAATAACAGCGATCATAAAAAATGGATTTCTTTACAAGAATATTCACTGTAATGAAGAACAGTACTTAGTCAAGTTAGACAGGACACAAAAGTATGGCTGCAATGCTCCAATATAATTTTTTTTGAAAGGCTGGGAATATGAATGAGCACAGAAAGAACAATATGATTTTATGTTCACAAGAACTTGTACTGATTGAAAACCAAGGGATTTGTGAAGCTTAAATTTTTAGCATTCTTCTTTAAATAATCTTTAGTTGAATTAAGGTCAAATATAGAATGTTTATTATAATTTAATATTATATAATACGTAATATGTAAATATTATAATTAAGAATAGAATAGAATAGAATATTTCATTTGGAAGTGATCTCCAATGATCCAATTGCCCAACCACTTCAGGGCTGACCGAAAGCTAAAGCAAGTATTAATGGCATTATCCATTCACTGACAGGCTTTGGGCCTCAATCACCTATCCAAGAAGCCTGTTCCAGGGATTGACCACTGTCTTGCTAAAGAAATACTTTCTGAGGTTCAGCTTCAGCCTGAATCTCCCTTGATGCCACTTAGAACCATTCCCATGCATCTTAGTGCAGTCACTAGATATCAGAGATGCATCAGGATCTTCCTCTTGCTAAGTCACCTTGGGAAGCTGCAGAGAGCAGTAAGGTCTTAGCCTCCTTTACTTTAAACTACAGCAGCCCAAAGTCCTTAGCTGCTCCTTAAAGGATGTGGCTTCAAGTCCTTTCCCCAGCTTTGTTGCCCTGCTTTGGATGCATTTAAGGACCTTCAAATCTTTTATAAATTATGGGGCGCAGCGCTGCACCCAGCACTCAACGTGAGACCACACTAATGCTGAATACAGTGGGACAATCACCTCTTTGGACTGGCTGGTGATGCTGTGTCTGATGTACCCCTGGATGCAGTCTGTCCTCCTGGCTGGCAAGGCTGACTCAACACTGAGCTTAATGTCAACCAACAGCCCCAGACCCCTCTCTGAAAAGCTGCTATTCAGTCACTCCTCTTCCAGTTTGAGTTTGTGCAGAATTTGGCATTTGAACTTAAATTTTATGTCATTAATCTTTGTCCAATGTTTTAGTCCATTTGGAACAGTCTGCAAGGTCATTCTACAAGAGTCAATAGCATCTCCCAGTTTTTGTATCATCAGCAAACTTGCTGATACAAAAAAGGTGCATTCTCCTGTAGGCATATAATGGATAAATATTTTGAACAGGACTGACCCTAAAACTGATCCATGAGGAGCACTGCTGGTAAGTGGCTGCCAGCCAGATGTAGCCTCACTCACCACAACCCCTTCAGCTCTGCCATTCAGCCAGTTCTTCATCCAGTGCATTGTGAACTCTCTAATCCCACAACTGGACAACATTTTCCAGAAGGATGCTGTGAGGGACAGCCTCACTAAAATCCAAAAAAGACCTATCCACCACCTTCCCTTTATCCACTAGGAGGATATCATAGATGGTTATAGAATTAGTTAAACAGGGCCTTTGTGAGTCACCTTTGTGACCCAATGTTGACTGCATTGTTCTTTAAATGCCTTTCAGAAGTACCCAGTATAATCTTCTCCAGGACCTGAGGCTAGAACTATCAAATTTGTAGTTTCCTGGGTCTTCCCGCACACCCTTCATGTAAATTGAATAATACTGGCTAGTTTCCAGTCAGCAGGGACCTGCCCAGACTCCCAAGACGTTTAGCAGACAATGTAAAGGGGTCATGCAGTAATGATAATAAAAATAATTCAGGTAATAACAATAATTCACATATGCATTGTTAATTTACCCTGAAATACATCACTTTTATGAAAGACCACAGTGTCACAAGCCAAGATTCAGGTGCACTGAACGCCCTAATGAAACACCTGGCTCTCATCAGTGCTTTTTGACCGTATTTGACTGAAAAGCTTACTGAAGTGTTTCCACTTGAAGAATTACCTCATTATTCTGTTTTGCTGTTGTCATTCTAAGCATGCACCGACACTGTAGGTCACAAGATGCATTCAATCTACACCAAAGCGCTAAAGTGCTAGTATTACTATCTAACATCTTACCTCACAGTAGATTCTTTGTAACAGTAAATCATTTTAATAGAATAATTTAAATCACTGTGAACATAAGACACAATTTTGCATGTTTTATTCATTTTTATGTGAAGACAAAGAAATTTCATTTGCTACTGAACTAGTAGCAAGATGCTACTTACTGCATCTTGCTATGAAGATAAATAGAACAGTATTAAACCAGGTGCAGAGCTTTACATCAGTTTAAAGCAAGCACTGAAAATACTAGAAGTTATAGATATTATAGCAGGATTTTATATCCTGTCTAAGCCTTAAGAGTATTCGTAAGTTTCTCCTTCCCCATAGAGCCACTTGAATCACAGTTCTTTCAATCTCCTACCACACTAATGCAACAAAGCCTCCTCTCCTCTCTGGTATCAACTTTAAGTCACTGCTTCAGAGCTGTTTCATTACTAGTTCTAATAAACAAAATATTTTGAATTCTTTCGTAAGTGTTCTTCATTTTAGTTTTTGCTTCCTATGTCAAATCCTTGAAAATGTAAGAATTACAGTAATAAATACTATTTTATGACCTATTGCCAGGCTAAGCAAGCTGAAGTATTACATAAGCTTTCTCTAATTTCTAAATTACTTTTTCAGATATATGGGAAAAATCATTCTTAATAGGCTTTTCTGTATTTGAAGATTACCACTTATTACATTAAAATGTATTTTATCTTACTGTCACTTCTGTACACTAGTGTCAAACACATCCTACATTTCAGCAAACATTTCTGTCACCCTAACGGTACACTTGATAAGACACAAGTGCTCACAGAAATGGCTAGCCTGGAAAAATGAAGACAAGCTTACTATATTAATAAATGCCTTTTTCTAGTAATTGCCTTGGTTTTATTATGCTGTATTAGACATCTCATACGAAGATTTGCTGTGATAACAATTAAATTGAAACTATCAAGCGGCTAATACCACTGCGTTCCGTACAGATATGATGACATTGTCAGGGGTTGAGCAACTAATCACCATATCATCTCCTTAAACAGAAAATCCCCAGAATTACATTACTTTTTAAAATCAATATGAAAGAATGACATGAAAAAAAATCCCTAGATTTTGTCCATCAATCTTACTTTCGTGTTGTGCAACTTTAACAATTACACTGCTAATTAATATCACAGGAGTTGTTGTGAGAGGACATACAGACATATAAAATGCATCCAAAATTGAGGCCACAGATTATACAAACAACAGGAAACATGATTTGATTAACTGCATTGGATTTCATCATTCCATTGGCTTCACTTGAGACAGTGTGTTTAGGTCAGTGAACAATGAAAACCTACACAATCTTAACACCTGATACTGCGCCAAAAGCACTCTACACAAGTCCAAAGGCCTTAAATCCATGCATAATGACTAAACCCAGGAAAAGTGACTGTATTCCAAGAATTCTTGGTGTATGAAAAAATATTTTGCACTTTTTCTTTTAACTAATTAAAAAAGACAAATGGCCCACCATTTTATAAGTAGATAAAAAGAAGCACAATGCAAATTTGAATGACAGTTTTATTTAAATTGAACTATATTACATCCAGGCAGAAAATAGAAGCAATTAAATTTTATATGCATAAAAATAGACACATAACACTACAAAATATCAAAATCATAGCACGGAAGTATAATACACCCACCCACTCTCTTCCCCGACTCCACTTTCCTTGTTCAGAACAGCTAACAGTTTTGTACATAGTAATGGTCTACCATTTCTTGTAAAGATCATTTTTAATATCACATCAGTATGCTGCTTCTATCTGGGTCTTTAAAGAACCAGATCAAAATGGTTCTTTACTGTATACAGCAACTCATGGCTCTTCAGAGTTAGGGTATTTCATGTTTTAGTTCTGAGCTTACATCAACTGATACAGATTCTGCGAGGACAGACTGGTAGGAGACATATTACTCCTCCCCCTGCTACTTCCTTTCCCATTGTTCTTACTATCATTTGTTTCTGACAGATTTCTGATGATGTAAGGATGACCGCCTAGGAAGAAGGATTGAATCATCATAGGTCTCAATGAGTGGGGAAAAAAAAAGTATAAAACAAATGTGTTTTAAAATTTATCTGCTCAGCATGGCTTAGTCTGCGTTTTCCAAGCAGCCAGCATATACTCACTCCAGATATGAAAAATGCTTATAACTCTATATGTAGTCATTAGATAGCAGAATGGGAATATCCAAATGGCGGTCAGGCTAAAATTAGTCACTTAGCTGTTGTCTTAAAGTATTTAACAGGTGTACATTCTTAGCCAAAACTGTCAATGAAGAATTCTTTCAAGCTAAACAGAGCTGCTCTGCTTTTGTCCAGCATTATTTCAGTTTCTCTTCTTAGATCACAACTGTAAGACATCTAGCTATGAACTATCATCCATAAGTTTATTTTCTTTCATGGATATACATAAAAAGTACAAATACGATATAGTGTAGCCATATTACTGATTTGAAGCCAATGTTTGTCTCTTAGGAACATCATACTGCTGCAAAAAGGCATCCATAAATAATTTTCTACTACTGACAGTATTTCATAAAATAAAATTAATCTTATGCACAAGCATGTGAAATTGAACTGGGTGACTTCACAGCATTTTATGTAAAACAGAAATTTGGCTGGATGAAATTCATGTGAAATTCATTGAGAACTAGAAGAAAGTAAAATAAACCTTTGCAAAGACATGATAGATGGTACTGCAAGCTGGCAGCAGGAAAACTTTCCCCATGTATGTTGATCTAGCAAATACAACTGAATAATCAATCATCTTAAAAGAATATGCAGGATGACAAAGAGCTGAATTAAATTCCACCAGTAAAAAATTTGCCGGGAAAAACTTAGGACAGATTTCTCAAAAAAATCTGATATCTATGGATATCTTCTTAAGACATCTTTAAAGACCTTCTAAGTTGAGCAGCCTACTCTTGATTTTCCAAAGTAACTAATCTCTGAAAGTTCTGACCACAGGAATTTACAATGATAATCAAGAAATCTGGGACTGCTGCTTCACTGACTTTCTAAAGCAACATCTCTACTTTTTGCAAGACGCTTCCTAATGTATAGCTTTAAATTCCTGACTGTAGTAGGCTATTTATAACATAACGGTGTGCAAGAGAAGTGAAGATTTGTAAAACTCAAACTAAGGAAAAAAGGAACCAAAACATTCCCTGATTAAAAAAATGTATTTGATAAACTTTGCATTTGGGAACGTGAATGGAAATACCAAAAAAAAGTATTAACCATAAAAAAAAATTAGGTGAGAAACTTCTTACAATACTTATAGCAGTTATTCAATCATTTTCATATATATTAAATTATTACAATATAATACAGATAAGATATAATAGATATAAGATATAATAAGATAATAATACAGAAGAACTGCATGAAAGTCAACAATACATACCTGTTAAATCAGCACGCTCAAGTGCATACACCTAAAAGCTGAACTCAATACCCTGCATCATGTATTTACAGTAATAGACCCTTGAATGTTTACTGATTGTTACAAAATTTATAAGGTGCAGTACTTTCTAAACCGCTACCATGTACATGCTTGCACTTCACAGAACTTAAACACACAGTACCTTTTAAGTCAGCTATGGCATGAGACATGTATTTCATTACTCTTTTGAATCCTTTTCTGGCTACTAGTTAAATGTCACCACCTCATCTTTCTAAAGATCAATAAGTTATTAAGTATTTAAAAATGTACTGCACAGAAGGTTGATATTTATTTGCCAAAAATAATATTTGCATACCCAAAGAAAATATTTCAAAACAGTTTATAACATTACAGATAAATACTTCTAATTCTGTACTATTTCATAAGCCATCCCAAGAAATCTGCATGCCATTCTGTAACTGCCTGTAAGGGTTTTTTTAAGCTAAAGTTGTATTGGCTACCTCTCCTTTTGTTTCACTGTTTCACAAAATCCTATTGTGTGACTGTCAAGCAGCCGAGTTTCGTTCCTTAATCCTCCCTGCACAGCTACCCAGGAGAGGCTTTACAGCATAAACTGTAAAGTAGCATTTTCTCAGCAGGAACAACAGTGTTCCTCTTCAAAAAGAGCCTTAATAAAAATAGGACTGTAATGAACATGCTAGTTCTGGTCACAAGGTGCTACACACAGCATGACCACTGAAAGTTCAGGAAGTTTTGGGGAATGATACTCCCTTGGATCTTCAAAAGTCTTATCATGAAATGTATGATTGAGATAAATGTCTTTCCAGTGTATTAAGCTCATGCACAGGTATTTTCTTGGTTCCCTTGTTTCTCTTCACTCCACTTTCAAAAGCCTGTCCTACTAGCAACCACATGGCATTAATCACCGTGACTATACAGCAAATGGTTTCAGATAAACACTGGTGTACATCGTTTATACAGTTCCAGCTGTAACGTGGTGAATTTCTCCTACTGTGCAGCTAATACCCAGAATATGTACAGTCCTTCCTCCCATTTGTCTAGAAATGAGAGACATCTCACTGCACATTTTCCAATATTATAGCCGTGCCACTCCATTTGTCTAATTTCTATGCCCTCTAAAATAGCTGTCCCAGATGACAGATTACTTCAAAATAGTTCCTTCTCATTTCAGTACTACCGAGTACAGTGAAAATACAGAAATGAGCTTCTATTATCATTGAATCTATTGCTAACAGCAGAAACAAAAACTGTAATACCTTGGATTTATTATCTCTGATTTGGAATTGTTTTGGGGTCTTTTTTGTTTGGTTGGTTGGTTTTGTTTAGTTCTGCTGTTGTTTTTTGTTTTAATGTGGAAATGTTGTGCACTTCTGAGCATCTTAATAAAAATAATCTCTCACAATTACCTCAATACCTGTGTGTAAAATTGGACAGGGAAACACTGTACAATAAATACTTCTCTTTTCTTAATTTCATTTTATGCAGCAGTGAGTGTTTGACACTGAATCGATCAGTTTCCAGTAATACAAAAAGGAATAACTAGCCTAGGCAGTTCCCACAGAAATTTTACTTCTTTCAGCCTTATATACTGCCTGTGGTACACCAATGCTTTATGTCGGTATTTTTGTAAAGCAGAGTATTAACATAATCAACAATAGTATGAGAAAATTGTGGGTTAAGACAAACAAACCAAACTGCCTTCTGCATAAATGCCCTGTTGTAGTCTGTCCTTACTTTCCAGACAACAAAGAAAACAGAGCAAACAGGAGCAACATTAGAATATACTTAGGTATTGTGTTCTACATCCTTACTTAAAACCTGCACTCTTCTGTGCTACAATCATATACCTTAGTAGCAGCTGAAGCTAAGGTTTCTAAGACCGTTTCTTGACAGTCTTGACAAAACTTTATAAAGGAATGGCAATAAAAAAATATTTTTAAAAATTAAAAGTGAGATTCCTGAAATTTAGCTGAATAGAATTGTTGCTGATTTCTTTAGTAGAAGGAAGCACCTATTTCCTCCTTCCTGAACAATTTAAAGACTTGTATATGACACTAGAACCCTTGTTCTACGAGGGAAAATGTTTGATATCCACCATTTGCAAGACCTAAAAACAGATTTAGGTGGCTTTAACATGAAATGAATGGACAATAAAAGGAAAGCTATTTCATCTCTAATGTCTGTGGAATATAGGAAGATCCTACACTTTATTGCTTTTTATTGCTTATATATGGATCACAAAATAGGTAGGGTTGAAAGGGACCACAGTGGGATCATCTGGTCCAACTTCCCTGCTCAAGCAGGGTCAACTGAGAGCACCTTGCCCAGGATTGCATCCAGACAGTTCTTGAATATCCCCAGTGAAGAAGACTCCACAACCTCTCTGAGCAATCTGTTGCAGTGCAGTGCACAGTTACCTGCACAGTAAAGCAGTTCTTCCTCATATTCAGATGTAACTTCCTGTGCATCCGTTTTTCTTCCTGTTGCCTCTTGTCCTCTTGCTTGTCACCACTGAGACGCGCCAGGTCCAGCTTCTCTGCACTTTCTTTTTAGTTACTTACAGACATTGATAAGATTCCCTTTCAGTCGTCTCTTCTCCAGGCTAAACATGACAATTTCCCTAAGCCTTTCCTCATACAAGAGATGCTCCAGACCCCTCATCATCTCTGTAGACCTTTGTTGGACTTGCTCCAGCAGTTCCATGTCTCTCTTGTACTTNATCCGTTTTTCTTCCTGTTGCCTCTTGTCCTCTTGCTTGTCACCACTGAGACGAGCCAGGTCCATCTTCTCTGCACTTTCTTTTTAGTTACTTACAGACATTGATAAGATTCCCTTTCAGTCGTCTCTTCTCCAGGCTAAACATGACAATTTCCCTAAGCCTTTCCTCATACAAGAGATGCTCCAGACCCCTCATCATCTCTGTAGACCTTTGTTGGACTTGCTCCAGCAGTTCCATGTCTCTCTTGTACTTAGGAGCCCAGAACTGGACACAGCACTCCGGATGTGGCCTCACCAGGGTTCAGTAGAGGGGCAGGATCACCTCCCTTGACCTGCTGGCAATGCTCTTCCCAATGCCCCCCAGGACACCACTGACATTCTTGGCCAGAAAGGCACATGTATTAAGCACTGATAAATAAAAGAATCAAAGCACTGTTCCACTCATATGGTTCTCAACACAAACTTTCAAAACAAAGAGCACCAAAATAAACAGCATGGACTCCTCTTGTCTGAAAGGCAACTTCCAGACTTCTCTTTTCAAGCCTTGTTCCCCTTCAAATTCAATGTTTTCATATGGGTGAATCTGTCCTGGAAAGAAGCCAACTTCTTTATATACAGAAAATCAAAAGCAGTTTCCAGTTATCTCAGACATTCGTTCTTGGTCCAGATACTCACAACATTCAGCCTAACAAGTGCAAGTTTAGCCTGGAATGTTTCCTGATTTACTCCAGTAACAGAAAAAAGGATCCAATATTTTGTCTCTGGTAAGGCCTTGAAATGCTATCATCTGTAGATGCCTTTTCTGCTCTTCTTCCTTCTCACACTGTAAACTTCTAAAACCTAGAAGCTAAAAATTTATTTATATTCATAGTTCTTTGAGACCCAAATACTACGAATTGGTCATAGTATAGGAACCTATCAAAACATGGTGATAATCTGTAACGCATGGAACTACAGTAACTCTACCCTGCCACAGATAGAAAAACTGACAAATTTAGTGGTAAAGTATCAGCAAAAATGATGCTGTTCTGTGCCACAGAAATGATTTGTAGTAGTTAAGATGGGATTTGTGAAATAAACAATCAAACAAGATTAATACAGGTAGACACTTCTGCTCCTGGAATTACCCTGATTTCACTGATATTCCATATTAGGGTTGCAATACTTGTGGGTTGAATTGTGAGTAAACTCTGACTTCCTCCTCTGGGTAACATCTTGCAAGAGGCACAAATGCCAGGCTGGGTCTGTGATAGAACCATTGCAGAACAATCAGAAGAACATATGAACATTATATAGGCATCTTCTGCAATCCAGAGTCACAGACATACCACAGGGATGAGTAAGGCATGAGCAACCACAGATCCAACTCACTCTACTCTGTTTTGTATTTCATTGAATCTAGTTAATTCCTGTTCACATCTATAACATATATTTATTCCTATGGCAACTATGTGAGGCACAGAGGCACTCTTTCCCAAAACAGCACCAACAATTGAGTGTTCTTCCACAGTGCTACTGTTGCAGACTGTACAAGGTGAAGATTCATGTAAGTTTGCAAAGTAGAGGCTTTGCAATAAATGCCCTTAGCTCTGAATTATGCCGTGTCTTGGGAAGTAATACAGCAAACCATTGTACTTTCAGCAACTCAAAATTTTAACCCCACCAAAACTTCCTTATAATGCCCTGTTTCTCTGCAGGCTCCTTGCTTTCTCTGACATTATCCCTTTATCTAAATCCACAGTCACAGTATGGTCATGAGTTCTCGTATGTTCCCAGTTTCAGATTAAATCCATACACCTACTCCTGGGGCAAATATATTTCAGCAGTTGCAAAAGCCATATGTATTACGGTTGGATACAACGCTCAATCTTTATATTTCATTGGTTTTAATAAAAAAAAATTAATTAAAATTGAAATTTATTTAAATTTTAACTTCATAACCAATAATGTTTTGTTCATTAGTCATTTGCATATGCATATCATTATGTATTGCTTTTAAAATAGAATGCAGTACTAGTGTTATCTGAAGTAGGCATTGAGCCACTATTATTGCTCTTACTATAGAGAAAAAAATAGGTAGAAAAGCTACATATGCCTTACAAGAAATTGGTTAAATAATCAATGGGACTAGCAAAGAAACAGACCACATTGTACAGTGTGTCAGTTTCGACACTCAGACGCCCCCTCTGCCTTTTTCAACTGCTGTGGTTTTTGGTAGATAGATAAAAGGGCTGTTTCTTCTCTACAAAACCCAAAATGAGAACTTTGGTTTAGAGCACTCTCTTTCAAAACGTATGCACATTTCGTGACCAGCAGTCTTGTAAACACATTTCAAGAAACCACAAAGACAAAGAATACCGTTTCCATCTGACTTTTCACACTGTTTTTTGCTTTTCCCTGCTCCTCTTTTCCCACCTCCCTTTAATTTGAAAAACTTTTTATGGCATATAAAAATGTCATTTTACATTCAGCAATGTGGAAGCTGTACACAAAAAGTGCTTCTATCAGTTAATAAAGAGAAAACCTTATCTTAGGAGTTAAGAACAGGTCCATGGTGCTGTTAAAACATCAATCTATCAATCTTCCCATTTCCACTGCCTAAACTGGGAAGAATTTTTAGAAGATAATATAAGTAACAATCATGGCATTAGAGATAAGAACTTTAAATATTGAAAAGGTTTGCTTACATCAGACTTCCTCTAAGAAAAAATATGTATGTCCTTAGGGTTATTATTTGATATATATGGACATAGTGTTGCTAGTTGTTTCCAACTTTAATGTCAGGACTGTCTGTAATGATTAAAATAGCTAATAAAAGCATAGAATTTTTTTTTCTAGTAAAAATCCAACTTCAGAGAGTAACAGGCAAAAAGAAACCTTCTGGTCACCCTATATTGCTTGGGATAGACGATCAAGAAGAAAACATACTGCAACTACACATGCCACAAATTTTTCTCTAAATTCTGTAAAGCTGTTTAATCATCTTCAGTTCCTATAAACAGGCACCTAGTAATTCTGCAAACCTTGTAATGCCATGTAGTATCAAAATACAAGACAGTAATCTTCAGTCATAAAACCAGCCCTGCAAACTGAAGAGTGTGATATTTCATGAAGTGTCTCCAAATCCAGTGTCTATTAATTTCCAGGTGACAAAATAAAATGTTCAGGTCATTTGAGTACTAGTATTTTCTCCCCTGAGTATTATCTAGACAGTAGACTTGGCAGTACATTAATATCCTCAACCCTGAATGAGTAGAAAAAATTGAATTTTTCCTTTACTGTTTTTGAAAATCTCTTATTGAAGTAATACAGTTTAGGTGACATGGAAGAGGCATATTTGAAGAGGAAGAGGCCTTCACCTTTTTTACGATTGTGTCTTGTGGGGGAAATCTTGCAGCAGCTTAACCCCATCTAAAAACTGTTCATGCAACTTTTCAAGGTCACTCTTAATTGAGCAAATTTCTGTGTTAATACTCACTGAACAAAGCTAAGCTACCCAGGGCAGCTAAATGATTCACTAAAACATGAATCAAATGCATCCATAAAGTAGTTGTCTTGAGTAGTAATTGATATAATAACCTGTTGTCTGTGGCACTTCTGTCACTTATTTCTTACTTCTTTTCTTCACTCTGATCTGTCATACCCTACATAGTCACATTACCATTTTATGGTCAAAAGTCACAAACATAATAGTTAAGCATTATGTAAAGAAGTTTATAACGAACAGCATGAGGACTATAGTAAGGTCCGTTTGTAAAGAACGGTATTTAACTTCGCCAGAGAGAATCCTCTGTTTTACAACAGTGTAGTACTTTGAGCTCTATGAAGTAAATTAGTTATGTTTAGAAAGAACTTACCACGTAAAACAGTGAGTCTCGTAGACACACTTATTTCGCCAACACTGTTGGAAGCCACACATTCATAAATAGCTTCATCTCGTGGTGTGCGCAGTGGTTGTATTCTGAGAACTGATCCAGATCCATCATCAAACTCTATTACCTATAAAATGAAATAAAAGTTGTCACAGATGTTGTTACAAATGCCTATCCCTCAGCAAATCTGTTCATGAACAGTGGCCTGTTGGTACTCAAGTCACCAAAGACAGGTTCATTTTTCAAATTTATGTACCAGGAAAAATTCCAATGATATGGGAAAATGTTTAAGAGGCAATACCTTGGAACATACATTGCTGCTCAGTGAGAATTCACTGGCCACTTTAATATAGCTTCAAGAAATACAGGACAAAAAACAAACGAACAAACAAACAAAAAAAACCTCAGTGAACAAAGGCTTTAAGACGCAAGTCTGCAACTTAATGCTCTCTTATTCTCAAGTTCACCACCAATACCTCTCCATTCTCTTAGCTAAAGTACTCTACCTTCAAACGCCAGTTACATTCATTTTAATTGCTGCCAGCTATATTCTCTCTACTTGCAGACTGCAGCACACTCACTCATTTGGCTACAAAGTTAAAAACTGTCTGCAATTTCTGAACCAAACAGGAGGACTCAGTTTAGCTCTGTATTTAACCCACAGAACATAAGTAAATTTATCAAACAAAGTGACCATTTAAGAGACTAAACTTTTAAGTTTAGGCTAAACTTTTACAATTTAGTTTTAAAACTGCAATATTCACACAGGAAGTAATAACTTTCATATGAGAAAATTCACTGAACAGATCTTATTTCCTTCTTGACCTGCAGTCAGAATCACATAAAATATTGGTGAGTACTGCAACACTCTGTAGGTACTGAAAAAGCTTTCTTAATAATTAACAGCAGTAATCTATTTAATCTACTTTTTTAAAAAGATATTTTAAAAATCACTGAAAGATATCAGTATTACCATCAGGTAAATGGCACTTATAAAGAAAGGACAGTCAATTTTTTATTTTGTTTTTCTCTACAAAGTAATTAGTATCTGTCCATAGTCTATATATACTTGCAAGAAGCAATTTACATTTATGCCTATCTGCACATCTGTTTGTCTCTTTCTGTCTAATTTACACACAAGCAACCCATGAGATCTCTGTACATGTTGAGAATACGAGAGATACAAAGTCCGGGGCTGGAAATGATGGTAAATATGCCCTATATCTTACTATTTTCATTGTAGGAATTGCTCAGTTTCTGCTTAGCACTAGGAGAGGTGAAAATAAGATAAAAACTCTGGGGTTTTTTGATAAATAATTTGTTTGATAGCCCACAGGATGTATTACTTTTTCTTGTTCTTTCAGTAAAGCCATTGCCTTAAACAAATCTAGACAACATAAAATATCCACCTGATGGTTAGCACAATTACAGGAGTAATTAGAATTCTTGATAAACTGACATTTATGAGGGAGAGGAACATTTCACAGTCTTTCAGCAGTCACACTAACAATTTATAAATAAAAAGAGCCAGTGCAGGATCCAAATACTCACAAACATACTTTTAAAAGAATAATTGCTATTGTTTAAACCTGAATGCTGAATAAACTTATCTGGACAGCCAATGAAAACAACTGCAACAGACTGGATTGGGTAATGTTGCAGAGATTAAGTATTAAGTCTGATGTCTCAAAAATATGTATCATAAAAGGGATTTATTTTTCATGTGATGAGTTCTTCCCTTTCCTGCATATCACAGCTAGTTAATTCCTAACTCTTCCCCATCTACTGAATGAGATTTTTTTTTTTATGACAAGAGATTTTTTAATAAAAGCAGTCTTGAACACAGGGTGGAATGATGTAATTTTTAACTTTTATTTTTCCCTTTTCTGTTCCTTTTTAAGTTCCTCTTAAAAGACTTCTTAGCAACTTAAAGCAGATTTTTATAATTCCTATTATTTGAATTAATTTGAAGGACGAGGAGAAAAAAAGGATTCAGAGTCTATATCTGCAATATAAATAAAACCTGAAAGATTAATAGCGAAGACCCACAAGGTCTTACTGTAGATTTTAATTTCAGAAGCAATGCCTCACTACTATTCTCAGTAACTTGTGAGAATTAGCTGGTGAGCAAGAACATTCAAGGACCATACTTTTGAAATATATAAACAGTCAGGAGAGAGGAAATAAATTATTTGTTCCCCAATTGCTAAGTACATGAAGTTCCAGCAAAAGAATTCTGGTTTCACATGGCGGACAAATAATCAAGACAAGTTTCATGAAACCCTGTAGGAGACTGTCCAAGTTTATTGAATAACCAAAAAGTAACCCCCAGCATCCCTGGGAAAGCACGTGGATCAGATGGACCACTAGAGTCCTTTCCAGCTGTATTTACTGTATGAAGACAGGTGTCCAGGTAAAACATTTTGATGTCTTGTATCATTAAGTAACTCAGAGAAATATACAAAATACTAATGTGAAAGAAGAGGAAACGAAACCAAACTAATTATTCTCTTAGCTGACAATCTCAGACATTTCTTGTTTCCCAAATGCTTCCTATGGCTTTTTTGAATCTAATTTCTACTGTTGTTCTTTTTGTATTTAGAGATTCCATGACATGAATTAATGGTCTTACTTTGAACAGGAAGAAAAGCTGCTTAAAATAATGATTTTCTCTGCACACTTTGTAATTGCTCTGCTCAGTGGACATGATAAAAATTATAAAACACTTGGCAAGTGTCATCTATTTCTTTGAAATACATTCCATCTTCCTTGGCTATACCATTTGTTCAACAGTCCACTAAAGGCATTTTTAAAACATTTTAAGGTGTTTTTTAAAGTTACTTTCAAATAATTTTTATGGAAATAAAACTACTTTATTTTTGCTTATTCTCCCTAAAATCAGGTACACAGGTACCTAGAAAGCCATATATTAAGGAAATAAACCATGACATATTGCAGAATAACACACAGTAAACATATACATGCACAATCTTTCTCTGCTTAGAATTCACTTTGAGTGAAAGTTCCGTGAACAGAAGAGGATAAATTGTGTAGAATTCCTGACAAAAATTCTATGCGAATCCCTCTAGTCACTTACAGCTCTGCATATGCTCTGCAAAGTGCAGTTTTCGTCACTAAGAGGTAATATTTAAATTCATGATTTTATTTTTCATGCTGTAGTATTACACAAGCTAAAAATTATAATGGTAATGAACAAATTCCAATGCCTTTAGGCATTTTTTGAAACAAAAATTAGTAAAAAAAAATTTGGTTTATAGAAGAAATACAGTTCTTCTAAAAAATCAAACCTGAAAGCCAGGACACGCACTCTTCACAAATACTACTTCAAATTAATATAGAGAACTTTGATATTCAGTCAGTTGTTTATAACCATATATTAGATCATTTGTTCATAAAATTCATGTCACAACTGTTTTATATACAAATCATTAACCTTTAAACAGTTGTTTTAAGCAAACATAAGTATCATATTTAACACTGAAAACATTTAAGAGACAATTATACACTCTTACGGCCAGTTTTGATATCTCTTCTAAAAGCTTTCCCCCATTTTCTTTTTTCTTCATGTTAAAGGTCAATCCATATTTGACATTAATTATTCCTACCACTACAAGAGGGAATAATTCTTGTTTTCTTATTTCCCCCAAATAACCAGAATCCTTTGAGCAGATTATTTTTACTGTTTCCTTTAATTGAAGGTTGTGGAGAAAAACATCTTTCTCTAAGCCTTTTCCTAATTTATTGTTAAGAAAAGAATCAAAAGCAACCAAGTTTTACTTTTCCTCTTCAGCAGCAGGAGCTACAGTGCCCCTTTCATCTCTTTCCTCAACAGGGGTAAGGAATTGTGGCAGCAGAAGCAGTCAAAGACTAGGCCTGCTCAATGCACCTTGTCACAAAAGGAGGTGGTTTGCTTTTGGAGACAGCAATCACTGCTCAACTCATGTCCCCAGCAGCTCCTTCATGAGACAGCAAACTGAACAGAGGCACCACAAAGCTCCTCAGTTCCAGCATGCTGGCTTAGAAAACAGCAGTAGCAGTTTTCTCTTTAATGGTTCTATGCATAACCATTTTTGAAAATTAAAAACTTCACAAAACTGCTCCCACCAAACTATCCCTGATAGTCAATTCTATTTTGATAAATCACTATTTATAAAGCACACATACTGGGATTAAAAACAAGGTTGGAATAAAATGTTTTTCAGAGGAACAGAACAATGGACCTAATACCTCAAATCTCTGATTGCTGACTTTCTTTCCTTTTTTGTTCCAGACAATTTTAGGTCTTGGATCTCCTGTGGCTTGACAGATGAATGAGGCGACTCCTCCTGAAACCCCTGTCTGGTCAACAGGAGTTCTTGTAAACTTTGGTGGTGCTGAAACAAACAAAAAAATTAACCAAATTAATCCAAGCAGTAAAGATAAATTTTAAAAAAGTCACATCAAGATTTCAAAATTTAAAAAGAAGGAAATGCTTTGTTTCTCCAGTGATATCATTCACCTGCAGGAGAAAGCATTATTAAAAAACTCCTAAAAGGTCAGGAAAGTACTTACAGGTTTTATTAGTGAAATTTATATTAAAACTGAAATCTGATGTCATTGGAATAGCAGATCACACATTATATTTTATCACCATTATAAATAAAAAATCCAATTTGACTTCTGTTGCAAAATGAGCTCATCAATCAACTGGAATAATATCATGATTCACTACTTGATGCTATGATCACAGGGTGTCATGAAAACAGAATTCTCACCTTTGAGACATTAAAATCAGTGACATTTAGGAGAAAGCATATGTAATTTTGCGTGGTGGAGGTAAATTACACTATGTATTAAGAGTCCAGGCAGAAAGGACTAACAAAAGAGGGATTTATGCTTCGGCAGAGTTTTGAGTATAGCTCCTGTTCACTCCTGAATTCTACTAAGTCAGAAAGAAGAACTAAAAAAAGATCCAACTACTGCAACAACAGGAGAGGAGAGATAAATGGAGAAACAGGTTAAAAAGTATGAAATGGCATTTTAATTAACTATTCTTTTTCCCTTTATTTCTGCCACAATGAATCAAAATTAATTTATTATTTGACTTGTGGTAAGACAAAATTTTCCAACTTAGAGCAACACAAGACACAACTTCTAAAGATAAAATATTGAAATCCGTAAGATTACATCTAAACACAGAACAAAAATGTTGACAAATTCCTGTAAATATTTACATCATTCTCTTTCTTAGCCAAAAAATTTCTAAATATCCAATACATCTTCAGATACTGATTTAAATGATACAAGGTGAGAACTTACAGACAATAAATGGTAAAAAAACCCAGGTCTTTGCTATGAAGCCATCCTCAGTAGTAGCTGATTTATAGCATCTGTTGCAATTAATTTTTGTTCTCATCTTCAAATATCAGCGGTCAACTCCTTTATGTTTACTACCTCTTTCCTTTTCTTCACTTTCCTCTCATAGTTCTGACAGGTGTGTACCTCCACTGTACTAGTGTTCATTTCTATGTCGCTGCTCTTTAGTTCTGATGTCTAATCCCTTATTCTGCAAAACTGGTCTTTCCATAGACACCATTTCTTGTCAACATGTTTATTTGAATGTAAGAAACACAGCGGACTACAGTCACGCATGTACGCAACACTGAAATCCTGAAATAGTTTAAAATGCCAAGATGGCATTCTACAAAATGAAATTAGGGGAATTTTTTATCTTACCTCTAATTTAAAAAAGGCATTTTTAAAAAATACAATGTTCCTGAAAATCTGCATGCTCTTTTCTTTAATAGAAATGTCAGGAAAATGTCTTCATTTTTAACATTTCAGAATGCTCAACAGTCCCACAAGTACCCACTCTGCTAATTTTCCTGGTGAAAATGTACCTAAACCCAAGTGCAAGAGCACATCTCAGCAGTATAGTGTACCACTACTGCCAAGGGGAAATCATGAAAGAACTTCTCTGATGTCAAAAATTGCCAAAACCATAGCAAATAAAACACACTTAGAGTGAAGAAACTAGAAATCCTTTCCCAAGTCACAGGCTTTATGCCTGGACCACAAAAAGGACAAAAATATATTCTGATGAAGAGCATCTGGGTTTCACCAAAAGTGCTCTCTTCAAACCCTTTCTATGTATGTTTTAACTCAGCACTGTGTAAAGAGACTTGACTGAATCCGATATACTGACATTTTGTGGCACAAGTAGTGATCGTGTGCCACCAAATGAAAAATGACATGCTGCCATTCTCTTTTAATATTTTTTGACATTTTGTGAATTCACAGTTAGAACTTAAGCCACTGCAAGAGAAACACTTCACAAGGAAGTCCAACAGCATACAGTAACTATGTATAGTAGCTCACTGGCAGCAAATAGAACACATAGCAATAAATAAAATTAAAAATTTTCCACCAAACTTAACTGCTTTCAGAGGTACAACCAGTTTTCTAACAATTTCTTCATGTAGAACTGTCGCAAACTTGGTAAAGGACTATAGGACTATAGCTGCCACCACTCCTTACAAAAATTGGGTACTAGCTTCTGCAGAGCATTATTATATACACCGTGGAGTTGCAGAAATAGGGCAGAATACTTAACGTGGCTTCGGCTACCTGAACAACAGTATTTTTGCAGTCCTATGTGAATTTTTTCTGGACCAACAATTAGTAGAGCTATTGTTCGTTAATCATGTAGCACTAGAGACATAGCATTACAGATAGAAAACAAAGGCAGTTGAACATAATGATGCAATTTTCAACTTGTGGACATTTTTCAAGGAAAACAAGGGTTTAAGATTGCATACAAAACCCACTTTCTTGTATGATGTGACTAATATTATCTACAGCAATAAAAAAGCTTCACAATCTAGTATAGAAGGGAATTGGGGTGATTTTCGTCTTTCACTTACACCATAACCTACCTGAAAAAAATAAGATATGTATTTGGTCAAAGCTTCTTTTTACATAAGTAAGTAATTCCTATAAAAAATACTGCCACAACTCTCCTCCAATACTTACTCTTGGAAGTAAGTCAGTTATCTTTCAGGTATCATATGGTATCAGAGAAGATAAATTATTATCAGAACATAAATAAATTTATAAAATTATCTGCCATGGAGACAGGTTAAGTATTATGCAATCCCTCTTTTTATTACTCAATCAACACGTTCATCTTGTTACATATAAAGCAACCACCATCGGTGTAAGGGTATGTGAAATCATAACCCAGCAGAAGCAAAAATGAAAAGTAGTATTTGTTGCCTTTATCTTTATAAAGGTTGTTAATTAAGCTTTGACACAAATTATCTTCACAATTAATGTTGTCAGTGTCTTGACATTGCTTGTGACCTAAGCTGCTAGGCACTCTGATAGCAAACACAATTAAACTGCACACACAGTTGTGCTTATTAACATAAGGGCAATTTTGATTGAGAACTGACAACTATTTTCTATCTCCCTTAACAACAGCAGTGCATAGTTCAAGAAAAACTCTCCGCAGCACAGTTCATTAAGCACACCAACAATCTATATGGGAAACTTCCACTACAATTAAATCTGCCAAATAAAGAAGATGTAATATGTTACCAACTATGGTACCACAGTCTTCAGCACTTTTGGAACTTTACTTGGTAACATTTCAATAAATGCAGTTAAAATAACAGAAGTGTAATTAAAATAAGAGAAGTGAAATTCCTTTAAAATCAGCATCTCCTATTTCCGCATTTGAATTCTCTCGAGGACATAATCAAAATTGCTGCAATATTATCTTTTAAATGCAAGAACACTCAAGTTTTGCTTGTTTATATACCAGTGCCTACTCAGATATTCATATTAATACTTAATTTTGATAGCTTGTCAAGCTAAAAAAAAAAAAAAAATTAGAGCGGAAGATATCCGTAACTTGGACTTCTGAAGAGTACCACAGGCTTTGTCATTCAATAGCTGAGGGCTCCCACCATCTGCTACTTGGTATGCGCTTCTTGCTGGGACTCATGAGAAGCCGAAGTGAGAGCTATTAAACCACTGCAAATTATACTCTTAATATACGAAGGAAAATTGAATTTATTGCTAGCTCACCTTAAATACAGTAAGCTTGCATTTATTTGTTTTAAAGAGTTTAAACCCACAGAAATTAGGCTGCTGCTTCACTAAACAGTCAAGCTGTCACCTTGAACTTCTGAAATAGAGGTGGTTTACCACTATACAGATAGAAGTAAAGTTTTTTTGCACATTAGGGCTCCATAAAATACATTTGCAATGTGACACTAAAATAACTCATTTCGATTGGAACATTTGAATATCCTGGCACTAGAATAAGACAGTTCTTTCTTCCCTTCTGTGCCTCCACATTGTCTTTTTAAAGTTTAAGTAGAATTCTGAAATAGTGAATGGAATTAATTCACATTTCATCATGTTATAGAATTACCCATTTTAAAGCTACTGTTCTGTTCTGTGCTGTGCTTTAAGGATATGTAATACTTTTCCTCCGCACTCAAATAAAATGTCTGACAAAATACTTTTGAAATTACTACTTCAGCCCCCTTCTTTCCACAGCCACTGCAAACTATTGTTTTGTAGAGACAATTTTATGGACATACTCCTCTAATGAAAAGGTGAATAAGAGAATAAGACTTCACCTTCTTTTAAGTCAGAGCTAATGGGATGTCTGCAGTCCAACTACAGCTAGCTCAGCATATGGACTTACTATGGACAAGATATATAGAGGATGCAGAGCCTAATGCATCTGTTTCTAGATTCTCTGGGGTGTATGAAAGTTCCTAATACAAAATAATTCAATTTAGGATTAAACTTCATCATATGCCTGAAATATGAAAAAGTTTACTAGCTTAGAATAAAAATTGCCATAAATCACTGATATTGTATCCTTTATAAGCATACATAGCAAAGGTGAATAAACATATCAGAAAAAATTGAAAATGCAAAGACTCTTCTTTCAAATGCCCCATTTGCTTACAAATTTACATGTATTTGAGGAGACTCCTTAAATGTACAGTAACTTTTTCAGTTACAAAAGACTCATTTTGTAGCAATAAAAGTTGGAAGATGATAATCACAACTGTTCCCATGAAATGTTTTCAGCTCAGACTCAGAAATGTAGGTTGAGAGCAGAGTAAACAATGTGGTCTGGCAGGTGCCTGTGCACTTCGAAATACTGCACACATACAATCACAAAAATAATTTTCACTTAGCACAGAGCCCTTATGTATTACTGGTCTAGCAGCATAAAGTTTCAGTGGGTATGCAACCAGACTCATTCAGAGTAAAAAAGTCTGAAGTAATTCTTCCCATGTCGAATTACACACTCAGAAATTTCTGACACACAGTAAAAATCTAAATAAACAGCATAAAAAAACAACCACAAAAAAACCCCAACCAAACAAAAAAACCCGAAACAAACCAAACCAAACAAACTCCTTTATTCAGCCCATTTGCCATTTTGCAACATGCACTGTATTCCACAGACTTACAGCCCTCTAAATAAAAAGGCCATAGACTGGTTCATATTTAATGATGGTGAAGGTGGTGAAGACTCTCATCCAGGTAAAAATTATCAAATACGCAAATGCTGCACGTAATCTCAGTCTGATACAGTATTGATGTATTACAAATTACATGATTTGTTATTATTTTCACAATTCTTCCAGTAGTTAATATATTAAAAAACATATACATAGTACTTAATAGAAAATTACTTAATAGAAATTTCAAACCACACTTATTTTCATCACTACCTCTTAATTTACTCCTTAGTAATAATTTGTGATATCAGTTAGACTGATCATTGTTACAAGTAATTGTTTCACCTTAATTCTAACCTGTACTTACACAGGACCTGCATTTCTCATTCTGTGTGAGAAAGCTAATTAGTTTTTATTTCTATAAGGACGAGAAATAATTTGTATTCATGAAATCTGCATAAAGAAATTCCTAAGTTAACAAGTAGTATGTTCCTAAAAGCTCTTGTCTGTCAGTCGCAAGCTGTGAAATTTTTCTGTTTCTCACTGTGAACCTCTTAAAACTGCACCTGCCTTAACATTCTTCAGCAAGAAGAAGAGCAACAAGGCAATCTTCAAATGTCATCATACCTTGGGCAGCTGAATAGTTTCATTTTCCTGTGAATGAAAATTATCAGTTTTGCATCTTTGAACTATTAAATGCATTTCAGCCATGCCAATGAAGTCCAGCTGAAAATCTTGATCCATTTGGTTCACAGAAACTATTTCCAGGTACAAACACACGTTTCCCAAAGACTGGGTAAAGGAAATCAAGCTATTTCACTTTACAGGCATCACAGCATCCTCTAAAAATCTCAGCCCCTACAATACTCATAATATAACTGAAACACTCATATCCCCACCGTCTTTCTGCTACATGTATTCTTCTAAAAGCAAAAGCACTCAGAATGAAGGACTGGTTTTTGATGGAGGTTTCTGGTTGGTTCTTTGGGGCTATTTTTCTAATTTACCAGTCATCTCCAGTTCCCAACCTTCAATCTGCCAGAGCATACCCACCCTACAGATTTAGTAAGCAGCTCAAAAAAATAAAAGTATCACTTGCTGATCTCTCAAGGAAAATATGAGAAGTCAACCCTATATTTCATGTTTTCAAATTTCCTGCAATGAACAGTGTCAGTTTATTAGGCTGACCATTAGGTTCATTCTTCTCTGAAATACAAAATCAAATTACAGACTTACAAGTAAGGTCTCACAAGTCAAACAGGTAGGTTATATTTTCCAAAAGGTCTAATGTTAAAATAGCACATATTTAATTTGTACCTCTAAGCTCTGCAAGCCTTGTTACCAGCTCATTTCATTGTGGATTATGTATGCTTTTTTAGAGACAGACATTATCTGAGCCCTAGGGATATGGGAGGTATACGAACCAACACAGACAGCAGCAGACGTTTATTTGCCAACTAATATCATTCACACACACACACACACACACGCACACATTCATTTTTAGCTTATAATAACTGAGAGAAAGAAAAAGGCTTTCACAAATATGAAGAACCTATGTGAAAAACCTGTGAAAAAGGCCTTTTACTGATACTATAAATCAGTATATTTATATTTGGAGTAGAAAGAAACTGAAGTATTTATTGCTGTGCATTTTCTATTAAATCTATTGCAGGCAACCTACTAACAATTTCAGCTGGTTTCATGATGAATTATTAGGATATTTAGTGTAAAACTCAGACCAACCATTAACTACTTCCCCGTTAGAGAAACACTGTGCTAAGCCTAACACGAAGCCAGGGCTTATGAGCCATCAGAGTCAGTCTCAGGGATGATCAGACTAAAGAAGAAACTTCCCAAAGCCAGGCCTACTCCCACACCATGCCCTCTTGCCTTCATTCCTCAAGCTGGGTGCACATCTTTAGCTATCAGTGCTACATACCCACTAGCTTAAATACAAACTTCAGCCTTCATTTAAATATCGCTACAGTAAAACGAAAGTGGTATACATTTGCTTCTAAATCTCCCCTTATTTACTCCAGAGTCTCTTCAGCTGTTTCTACACAAAAATTCTGGTTTATCCTAGAATTCAAGAAAAGAGAATCAGGACACTTGGTTCTAATGTCTGACTAATCTGAGCACTGAAAGATGCAGGCATACAACTGAGTAATACTCACTATCCAGTAAATGCATAGGAGGTCAAGAATTCTCCCTTTTTTTTTTCCCCAAGCTTATAGGAATTCCAGCACTACTAACCCACTATCCATTATATTAACCCAACTGCCTATATGCCTTTAAGTCATAAACCAGCACATGTTCAAATGCACAATACAAAACAAAACAGGTATAAGCGTGTGTATATACACAGTATTTATCACAAAAGTATATGTAAAAGCTAGGTGGGGCTTACTTTACCTGAGTTAGAAAGAGGACCTTGCTAGTTAATCCAGTACTAAGCCTTCTTTCAGTCACAAATAAAAAGCATGAAGCCTCTTGAATCTAAAAGTTTAGTGACGTGCACCACTTTATCCCCCAGAAATATTACATAACCTTGTCATATTCACTAATTTAATGAAAGGAAATTCCGCTTCAAAGCTCTCTACTGCTTCTTTTTCAAATTTTAATGTCTGCAGACTGCATATGAATTATTTGGTAACTGAGAGCTGACACTCCTTTTCAATCTGCAAAAAAGCAGCAGTGGATTTTAAAATGCCAGGCAAGCTGATCTCTTTCCAGAAGAGTTTTGCTCTAAGAGAAAGGCAGGAATAATGAGACACTACAGGTTTCAATCAGGGACTCAGAACATCTGGGTTATAACTAGAAAGATGACCTTTAGAAGCGTTTCAGTCTTACTAAAACCCTCAAAATACAGGTACCAAAATGAGGAAGCACAGAATTGGGGCACTGTAACGACTAAGTGAAACTTCCACTCATATTTTATTTATCTAAAAAACAACAAAATGCATACCTTGCCATTTATACACAGGGCAAACTACTGATTACTGACTGTGAAAGCAAAATCAACTATCTAGTAATAATACTGACTCTACATACTAATATGATTCAGTGTTAATGCTTGACAAGGCATCCACATAAGCAAATTCTCCTAACTCCTATTCAAGCAGAAGTATGTTTGTGTCTAATCAAATCTCACAGCCCATAAGAACATATGGAATATGGGGCATTAAGGGGTTGAAGATGACTTTCTACTTGCAGAACAGCATTAGGAGATGACATGACTTGACATAAGCATAATTTATTGAGCTAAAATGGTAAAAAAAAGACGGTATCATTAAGGCTGCTACAAAATAATAATAATTTAAAAACCTAGTTAGTAGAGACTCATAAATCTCTTTCCTTCTTACTAAGTTAGGTCTACTTTGCCCCAAAACTTGATCAACACCTCCCTCTATTAGTTATAAACCAACATTTACCATTTACCTACAAGAATCAATTACATGAAACCTAAATTAGATGTCTAACCAAGCAGACAGAATACATAGTCCTCTTGCCAGCAATGCTCTGTGAGCTATGCAATGTAGCCCACCTTCAGCTGTACTGTAAGACAGGTTAGCATGGCCCACAGGATGACGCACTGCTGATGCATAAGCAGATATTCATAAACTAGGTCAGAAAGCTGTTTATGAATATTAAAAAAGATTCAGTGTCTAAAGGCCCCAGTGGATTGTCCCAGCTCCTTGCCTACAAGTCACTTAAGATACATCAGTATGGTTACCACAGTGCAAGCAGCCTGCTCTGGGATATGGCTATGCAGACATAAAAGCACTGATCAGAATGTATTTACACTGGCAGAATTTTTGATACTGTATTTTCAGTGCCCTTCTGTGTATAGGTCCTGCCATAAATACCAGCCACATTTTGTTGTCATTAAGGACAATGCACTGCAAAAATGCAAGAAATACTACTCGTAAGGTACTCAAGTTCCACCTGCTCCACAAACTTCTACAGGAGCTGAATTGTTCTAGATTGTCTCTAGAAAAGTCATGCCAGCATAAATCTAAAGCATATTATAAAGTATGTAAGAATATGAGAACTAAAACCTCATACAAAGATATGCACAACAGAGGTGTTGCCAGCTCACAGATTTGATTAAAAAGCAGAAACACAACCAAAAGAAACATAAAAGTAAACCTCTAATTACTAGAAGTTCATTTCTGTTTTAATTCTGATATGTAATAGCACTTCATACAATGACATCTATTCTGCCACCTATTACCCAAAATCACTGAAAATACAATTATTTGATATCTTGTATAGCATTGCACTTGCTTTAGAAGAATCTTGCATGGTTAGTCATGTTACTTCAGTGCTTTTTAATGTAATTTTTAGTGGTTAAAGATACATCTGAGCAGATAATCCCAACCCAAAGTGTTGTGCCTAGCTTACACCTATCTCATCTCTCACTAATTATATCTTCCCTTCTTCTGTCTTTAACATATATTTATTCTTCTTTTTAAAAGAGATACCAAGAAATCATAACACTAAGTATAACTGATATTCAGGCAAGGGCATGCTATTAAAAGAAGGACATAAGACTTTGTAGGACACAATAAAGCCCTTTTTCCTAAAATAATAAAGAAAAAAATTGCATTTCCCGTGTCATAGAGATTTTCACTCTGAAATCTGTATCGTAATTAGAAAGCATGATTCATTACCATCTTTAAAAGAAAGGCAGAAATTACTAAAATATGACTATCAACAAGGATTTCATTATTCATTTTTCTTGCAAAGGCAGATACATTCTTTACAACTACTATAAAAATAAAAAAAAATAGTAAGTCCTAGCCATACTTTCCTTTTAAGTTCATATCTAAGTAGTATGAAGAAAACAAATTCACTGAAGTTTAGTCTCAAGAGATAGAACTGGAAGCCAAAAGCACTGAAAGTGGCAGCTGGCTCCTGGACAGAAGAGAGGGCTGACAGCCAAAACTTTGTAATTCTAATCCCATCTCTGTTAATTGCTTGCTGTTTAGCTTCAGGCAAATTACTTAACCTCCATGTCTCAATTTACTTACTTCCAGGATTATGCTACTTAGATTATGTCGCAAAACATAGGGAGGAGTATTACAGTCGTTACTGCCACTGTATTCACAAAATTTGTGTAAGGATTTGTGTTCATGCATTGAATGAAATGTTCCAGTTTACGTCCCATCTACTTACTACACGGATGACACTTCTATTGGGGCAACAAAACAAAAAAGAACAAACAAACCACACTCAAATCTAAATTTGAAGTGTCAGTGGAAATTGGTAGCTCTTTGAAAAACTTGTTAGTCTTTGAAAACTGCAGTCCTCTGCATATCAGTATTGCAAAATGTTGGTTTAATTAACACTCTTTTCTCTAAGGACAGGAGCTCACACTGCACAAGTGTACTGAGTAAGAACTGCTAGTTTTAACACTAAGAGGTATGTACTCAAAGTGGTTATCTTCCATAAATGATAATAAATTATTTCTGCAAAATGTATCACCCTCCATCATAATTCAAATTCAGTGGTATATAATTAACATTGTGTGTGTTCATTGAAATAATAGAATTGAATGCTTTAATTAAGAAACCACGTTAATTATAACAGTCACTTAAAATATCCATCTAGGTAACAGTAAATATGCACAAATATGTTTAGATCCAATATGTATGTTCAGAAATTAGAGACTTAAGGAAATTGTATTTTCCACATCAAGCTTCAGCAGCCTCTTGAATGTATACTTGAAAATGGCAGACTGTTTGTTTGTGAAGAGAACTGAGAACCTTGGTTTGCTGTCAATGGATTCATAATTCTGTATATCTGAATCTCAATGGCCTATTCAAAATGTAGAAAATACCAAGTGATCAGTCATTGCACTCCATCATCAAAGATACAATCTGCTTATAGAAAGAATACAAACCGTAGAATAAAATCTGCATTGTTGCAAAATTTCTTAATTTTTCTCTGATTTTTTCCTTCTGAATATAAAAATATAACCAGAAATAAATTTCTCACAACAAAACCGAAACTACTGACACAAATTCATATGAGGTTAGATTACTGAAGCTGGGGATGCAATGGATACAGCAGGTCATCAAAGAACTCAAAATAGCTGGCCTGAAATATCCAAATATAAAATGTGCAGACAGGAATAAGAAACAAGCTAAAAATTAGCTCATTTCATAAAAAAAAGAAATTATAAAAAGCAAAAGAGAAACAGAAATTAATGGTCAAACAGGGCAGAGGGATAACCTAAGCCACGATCAATCTCAATTCTACTGAAGTAAAAATTTAAGTAAAAATAAGATCTTTACGTGTTACTATACTGCCAGTCAGTCACGTATCTTTAGTAAAAAATTAAGATTGTTTGAAAGCTTTGATTTTAGTGTGTATAAAAGTTGCTTGTTCCCAAGGACTGTCTGGAAAGTTGTAATTTAATCTTTATGTTCTTCAACATGCAATGCCTCTCATAAAATAATAGTAAAACCTCTTGAATGAATTACTGTATTGTTCATAAATCACAAGAATCAATTACTACATGTATTGTTCCTTTACTGAATGCCTTTAGAAAAGCAGCTTCTGGTTGTTCAATAATTTGGCATATTACTGTGTCATAAGCTGGCACACACAACTGGAAAAAATTCTAATTAGAGTTAGCAATAAAAATTGAGAAGCTAGACTTTGATGCTTGCTCTTGTAAAACAAATCCCCTTTTAAAAGTAGACAGCTTTCAAAAAATTCCAGGAAAAAAATCTTTGAGGTTTTTCATTTCAGTACTTTTAACTTCTCACTGTAATAATAACAATACAATGGAACACAATATATGGTACCAAAACAAAAGGAAGGTGGGGACAAGAATTAATATAAAATTATTACTGACAGAGATGAAAATCAGCCCGCTGAAGTACCAGATGTGTTTTCTATGTGTTTGGCCTTAACCCCAGCAACACATTTAATGATTAAGAATAAAAGGTTTAAACCTTTGTGTGCTTTCTCTCTCCTCAATAGACAGCAGTATAGTAAGTTGATACGAACGTGCTAAACTTTTGTATCAGCCTGTAGTATAACAGCACTATATAGAAAGGTCTTTTGTTGTGATTATGTAATTAGTTGTGCATGGGCATACAGGAATGTATTTGCTGGGTAGAGTTTAAAGAAGTGTAGTTCTCACTCTTCCCAATGCAGGAGCCTCTATTGGTCAAGGAACCTGTGATACTCTATCTCGTATCAGAAGCTATAAACATAATGAACTAACCACATGTTTTCTGTTTATTTTTAAGGTTCTTACGTATTGAATGTAGTAGCTTCTCTGAAGTTGTTCCATGTTACTAGGACAAGAGTAGCAGGATGTTTGCAACTATTCCTTCCTAGAGACAAAGAGCTATATGCCTGGATATGTAAATACCAAGAATAAAGAAATTAATATAGTGTATACAGGACCAGGTTTTTTTGTAAATTATTTTGTGTTATAAATTCAGATGAAAGAAATATAAGAAAAAAATCTTGAGGTAGCTTAATTTAAAAAAGACATACTTCACCTTCTATAGTTAAGAACTGCTGTTCTTTCAAGGAAATAATCATGCTTTCAGAGCAAGGTTACAGATTACCAGTCATGTAAAAAAAATTCAGAACTTATAGAGCTGACTACATGACTTACCACAGCAAAAAAAAAAAAAAAAAGAAAATGAAAAAATGAATGTTTCTGCATTTGAGAGCATAAGGCTAACATGTGCATATTTACAGCACCAGTTTACATTTACAACACTTTAAACAGTGTCAAAAGCATCCCTCACCTTTGAGTTTACCCATACTGCAGTAAATCTTGTAATTACAGTCATATACACATGTTCTAGTCAGTTTTAATTAAGTAAGGCAGTACAATTAACTGTTAGCCACAGATTCCTCAAGCAGGCAAAAAAGTAACTGCATACAACTTGCAGACAATCAGGCTACACTGTATGCCTAATGGTTAAGGCAGCCAGAGCATACCTATACAGTCACAATTATGTTCAACTTCAGAGCTGAAACCACTATCGAACAATGAAACTTTCAAATTCCTTATAATTTCTCACCAAACCACCTAGACCAAACCATATTGCATTACACACACTTAGCTCCCTTGCTTTCTGCAATCCATTACAAAGATGTTAGTTTTGTTACTATCAAAATGAGGTTTCGTATAGGTGTATAAATCTTTCCATACTGGTGACCTCCAAGTTCAAATCTCCTATAACACTGGAATGTCAAATTTGTTTTTCAACCCACCAGCACATTTTCTTTTTTTAAGTGGAACTGAGTTCTTTATCCGATACATATCTTGAGCCTCCCCTGTTCTCTCAAATCTGAGAATGTAAGTCCTTTCTGATCGAAGTAAGGGCTTATTTCTTAAGCTTCCTGATCGGTTCCCAGTGAATGTTTCCAACATGCCCTCAATTTCTTTCTTATCTTGTTTACAGGTGATTCCTCCGCACCACAGCAAAGGAGTATGAAATTAGTCCAATAGCTAAAGCATTACACTGTTAAAAGGTACGATCCCTATGACAAAGTAATTTTAATTGCTAAACACTTCAAGGAGAAAAAATATTGGACATTGCACTAAGGAGCCAGAGCTAATTGTCTGCATCACTGTTATTTGAAAATACTCATGTTCTTCCCCACATTCTGATTCACTGTGACATTTCAGGACTGATTAAATTAACCTCTTTTCTGAAAGAAAGAAAAGGACAATGAAAGTCATGCAGGTATGCATAGTTTCATGTGAATGAACAATGAAGAACAGATCAGAAAGTCATACAGTTACCTCCAATGTCCAGACATTGGACTTCTAAGAGCAGCTATCTAACTCCCACTATCAGATGAATGTCTAAAAAGGCCACCATAGAACTGAGTGCTTAAGTAAATGACACAAAAACTTAACAACCAGAGTACTGAAATAAATTCCACCCTGGATATTTCATGCAGATGATTAAACCCATTATGAAATGATTTGCCTTTCTGTTTTTAACTGCTTTTCTAAGAATGAAGGCATTAGATTCCTAAAATGCTGTGAACAATACACTAAATTTTGCTTTAGATCACAACAGATGTAATAGTAGTGCCAAAGAAAACCTGCTGCCTGGTATTCCTAAGTAGAGCCAACCTTTGGACCACATTGCTAGACTGCATGGTTGTGAAAGACTCCAGTACCAGTACTGCTTTTCAAGACAAAACACCTACAGAACTTCCAAAGACTTTTACAGTTATGTTCACAAAATGAAGGTTGTCCAATATATAGACAAGTGAACATGCATGCATATTAATACAAATAGAGATTTTGGCAGAAGAGCTTTTTTTCTGAATGGTAACATTGCTACAAAACTTTACTAGGTTTCTGACACAACTAAATTTCAGTAAAAGATCATTCCAGTTAAGCAATCTTTGAAGACTGGACTGTTTTCAAAGTACTGTTTTTCCATTTAATTAGGAGGTCGCCCAAGTCATTAATTGATACTATGTTTCATTCAAGAGATTCTACCCATGACATATCTCTAATTATGTAAAATATTTTCCCCTTCTTGAAACATGAGAAAACATGTGTACTATGAACAGGTAAACTGATTTCTTAAATAAGCAGCCTAATTTCTTCATTACCATAAGCTGGTCGAAACTCAGTAGTAACAGTGATACTACTTAAATTTACATAAATTGAAGAATTGGTCCATTATTTTCAGATTCAGATTGAGAAGCACATGTACAGCACTGTGATCAGGTTACTAGTTGCATAGCTTCCAAAAATAAAAAGTTTTCAAGCTTACCTCCTCATGCACTAGATCAGTGCTGACTGTTTCAAAGTCGGGTGGATAAAGTGATACTACTCGTACCTCTGCTCTAGCAAAGACTCACCACATCAACTAACCATAACCGAGTCTTATTAGTTAGCCAGCAGTTACCATCACACACACAGACACACCAGAGAATAGAGGACACATTCCATAGGCTATGAACTAATTGTCTGGGTGACAGGCACTCATACTACACTGCACAGAAAGTTGGTAAGTAAATGGGAGTTTTGCCTAGCTTCCTACGAGACAAAAACAAACCTATGTTTCTAATGAACTGATTCATATTGCACTTGAGTTTTGCAGAGAAAAAAACCAAAAATTTTACAGTTTGTAGTAAAAATTTCTTCAAAATTAACTTACTAATTTAAAATTAATTTACTAAAATTCAAGACTGGATATTGGTTTTGCTCAGAAAGTATGAGCACAGAATTTCTTTTCACAGAATTATAGAACACCATAGTTGAAAGTAACCCACCAAAATCAAGACCAATTGTGGTCTTGAACTGGACAGTCCCAAGTCTTGTACCATGTGTCTGACAGCATTGTCCAAACTCTCCTTGAACTCTGCCAGGCTTGGTGCTGTGACCACATTCCTGGGGAGCCTGTTGCAGTGCCCAAACACCCTCTGGGTGAAGAACATTTTCTTAATATCCAGCCTAAATCTCCCCTGACACAACTTCATGCTGTTCCCTCAGGTCCTGTCACTGGTCACCAGAGAGAAGAGAACAATTCTGGAATTTTATTCCAGAAGTATGTGCAATTCAGCAAGTAGAAAATAGCTATCTATTTATCCTAATATTTATTCTTATTTAATTAGTTTTATTAGTTTTAGCTGCTAATTCATTTTAATTTATCCTAATCATAACTAATTTCTAGAGTTATAAGGTGATGAACTACAACAAGAAGAGAAAGAGATATAATTATTTCAAATTTATATACCTTGTTTGTTTAGAGTTCAGATTTTTTAATGGCAAAGTACAGGAGAGAGAGCAAAGCTGGTTTGCAGCAATGAAAGGAAATCTATCATGTTTTCATGCATTTGGTAAACCTAGGTCTGATCCTACAGCATAAAAAATTTACACTTAAGTAGAAATTCTAACAGCCTGTAGTGGAAGTATTCCCTGTGAAGTGATGCCAAGTACATATCTGTGTGCCCTTATGTAAGAAATCTCCCTGTGTACTGAATGCAATTCTTTGTAGCACTTCATCACGTCTCTGTGTTTCAAAAGTCCTCATAAATATCCACACTACAGTGGTAGTGGGCCTTAAGTTTCTCTACTGACTGACATTATCAATTTCTTTAAGGTCTGTTAGTCCTCCCTGTAATCCTGGAAGAAATCAAGAAAAATTCCAGTGAAATGAAGCTAATGAAAGAGTAAACAAGGAATTAATTACAAACTAATAAATAATACATTTATTTATATCAGCATTATTTAGTATTTGCAGAACATTTAGCACCCTCATAAAACAGGATCTGACTTCGCTATATCCAACAAAAACAGATAGGATGATCTTCCTCTAAGAATGCTTACAATCTTAATCTTGCCCCCTAAAATGTTTACAGTCTACGTATAAAATAAGGCCAGACAGCTGACTCTTGCCAAACTTAACACAATACACTGAAAGTATGAGACAGTTTTAGTCTGCAGGAACGGCATTAAAATCAACTCTGCTAACTTTCTAACAGTTGTTGCATTTTTAGCAGAGCAAAACGCAGCTGAAGGGAAAATTACCTGAAGTCTCTTTGTGAATAACTGTAGAAAACTAAACTTTTGCTTATCTTTCTTAATAGCCTGCAATGCAGGTTTATGCAAACCTGTAAAATGGCGTCCAAAACAAAATATGTAAGAAAGAAGTCACTATCTCTGCACTCCAGTTTGGAATTATCAGAGGAGAACGTTTATCAGCTTGACTCACAAGAAACTCTGTGCTGCTGAGTCACAGATATTAAAATTGCAGAAACTACATTGAAAGGCAGTCAGTGATCTCATTTATTAAGAAAAGAACACATTTCAGCAAAGTGAGAAATTGAGAGCTTACAGTAAATACATCTTATGTCTTCAAGTTGGAACCACCAACACAAAATACTTCCTTGTCAATGAGGAAACTGACTCCATTCTCACATCTTAGGGTCAAATTAATCCCTTTTTTTTTTTTTCCCCTGAATGTAAGAGAAATTTAAAGTCTTGTTTAAGTTCATATGAAATATGGGATCACAGCCAGCAGACACCCCAAATGATCAATCTCATATTAGAACCTGAGACTAGGTTGTTCAGCATGGAGAAGGTTCTGGGGAGTTCTTACAGCTGCCTTCCAGTATCTAAAGGGGTTGTAAAAGAAGGATGGAGAGGTACTTTTCACAAAGGCCTGTAGTGACAGGACAAGGGGTGAAGGTTTTATACTGAAAGTGGGTAAATTTAAACTGGACTCAAGAAAGAAATTCTTTCTATGAGAGCGGTGAGGCACTGGACTCATCCCCAGGTGTGTTGAAGACCAGTGAGGAAGGACCTTTGAGCAATCTGGTCCACATGTAAGGTATCCACGTCCATTGCAAAAGGTTCTGAACTACCTGTCCTTCAAAGTCCCTTCAAACCTCAATCATTCTATGATTCTTATCTGCTAAAAAGTTTCTCTTACATATTCATCATTCAGATCATTCCACATTCTGTTCTCCAGTGAAATAAACATCCCAGCCAATACATTAAATCTGCAGTTTGATAACTTACAGCAGTTGAGACTTCAGTTCTCCTTCTGCTATAAAATATCAATCTATTGTAGTATGTAATAAGACATTTACTTTCTGGAGCTGTAAAAGAGATACAAACAAGCTAAGCCACATAATGATAAATGCCATTGGTTTCAAGAATCTGCATTTTTTGTACTTCTGTCAGCACAGCAGTCTGCACCCAGACAGATCAGCATGCTTCTGAACTTCCAGTATTTTGCTCAAATTGTAACATATGAAGAAGCCCACAAGGGACTATTTTAAAGTTTAAATATTTAATGACTGTCATTGACCTCCTTCACTCCTAAAAAGCCTATAGCATATCATAGGACTGATGTCAAATATTTATTTAGGCTGCTGTTAAACTGTAGTTGCAAAAATTGATCTTGTTCATGGAGACACTACGTATTTCAAAAAGAGCCATATGTGACAAATACATGGTCAAAGCGCATGGTGGGTTGACCCTGGCTGGGTGCCAGGTGCAGACCAAAACCTCTGTCACTCCCCTCCTCAGCCTGTGGAGTGGAGAGAAAATACAACAAAAGACACATAGGTCGCAAGGACAGGTAGGTCATTCACCAGTTACTGTCACAGACAAAACAGACTCAGAGAAATTAATGTATTTATTGACAATCAAATCAGAGTAGGTTAATAAGAAATAAATCCAAATGTTATACACACTTTTCTCCTATCCCTCCCTTCTTCCTGGGCTCAACTTCATTTCTGTTTTTCTCTCCCTCCTGCCCTTGAGGAGCACAGAGAGAGAGGGAATGGGTATGGCTCTAAGTTCATCATACCTTGTCTCTGCCATTCCTCACCCTCCACTCCTGCTCCAGTGTAGGGTCCCTCCCACAGGAGACACTCCTCCATGAACTTCAACGCAAGTCCTTCCAGTGGAGTGCAGTATTTCAGGAACAGACTAAGGCAGCACGGTTCCCCCACAGGGTCACAACTCCTGTCAGCAAACCTGCTGCAGCAGGAGCTTCTCACAGGGTCACCGCCTTCTTTGCGCACAGCCACCTGCTCCATTATGGGGTCCTTCATAGGCTGCAGATGGGTATCTCTCTCAGCAGGGGCTGCAGGGGCATAACTGACTCACCATGATCTTTACCACAGGCTGCAGGGGAATCTGCTCTGCTGCCTGGACCACCTCCACGCCCTCCTTCCCCACTGATCTGGGTGACTGCAGGGCTGTTTCTCTCATGTATTCCTACTCCTCGCTTTTCTGGCTGCAATTGCCCCAGCATGGCAACAATTTCTTAAATCTATCATCCCAGAGGCACTACCACTTTTGCTGATGGGCTTGGCTTTGGTCACCAGCAGGTCCATCTTGCTATCATCTGGAATTGGCTTTGTTGGACATGTGGGAAACTTCAAACAGCTTCTGTGGGCCCCTCCTACCAAAAACTTCACCTAGTAGAAACAGTGACTACTTTCTGCTTCCTGCTTAACAACCTGCCTGGTGTCTCTGTACTCCATAGCACTGTGATCTTTCAAGAGCTTCCTAAGCTTTTACTTTCCGCAATTCCCTGATTTATTCATTGTTCAATAAAGAATGAAAGATGCAAAGGGCTTACAGCAAAGAGCCAGAGCCTGAAGCCTGGCAGATGGCCAGGGAAAAGAAGCCTGTGTAATTATATTATCTTGCACCCATATAGGGAAATAGTTACAAGAATATCTTTGATTCTAGCATTTCCCACTAAGTGAAAACACAGAAATCTTCACAAAATTGGTTTTTTATTCCTATTAGAAAAAGGAATTTTACAGTACAATGTGTATTTCTACAAATTCCAAGTCATCCACACACTTCTGCTGATAGGCAGGAGCAGGAGCAGCATAAAGTAACTTGTAATCACTAAAGCTGGTATGCCTGCCTGAAGACGGAAGACAGCCAACCATTATGCTACTCAGTTTAGAGACTATTTCTTATAAAAAAAAGAAATCCTTAATCCCATGAAACCTGGATTAATTCTCAGGCTATGCAGAACAAAACTTTCACTGCTTTTCTTCCCTTTGGTTTCTCCTTCCACAGCTTCTGTCAACCTTACTGTGTCTACCAAGGCTATATCTCTAACAGTCCTCAGATCTTGCTTCTCATTTGTCTTGTTTCTAAATCACATATTTTCTGCTCACATCTTCCCATTCCCGTATCTTGCTATAAACATTCCCTCCTCATCTTTCCACAAATCTAGTGTATTCCATTAGGACCATGGGTTTTTTTAATACTAAACAGTAATTTAAAAATTTTCATTTTGAAACTATTTGATCAACCATTTAGCTTCAAATTCATTCCAGTGTCAGCAGTTTTTATCTCATACTGTAGATACGAGATCCAAAAATATTCTTTCTGGAATATCATGTCTATTCACATATACACTTCTTTCTTTTTTTAAGCTTCACCTTTTCTCAAAGGAATAAGGACCTCTACTTAATACTATGACATAATAAAAGAGCATAAAGGAAGACTTCCAGACACTGTTAGCAACAGAGATGCCAGTTATGTAACTAGCTAGCCAAGCCAGGCAAACTATCTCTAGTACCTATTTTGGTTTTAATTGTTACATTCTTATCTACTCATATTCCACTAACTTTAAGCTGTAATGGTGAGAATACATCAGATGAAGCTACAGCTGACAAGTTCCCTCTTTTTTCTCTACTACTAATACAACTGTAGTACGGTGTTTAACCGAGATTATTTCAACAGCTACTCCACTTTACTGCTGCACATGATGCAATATAACAGCAATGGACATCTTTCTCATTTACATTCACAGCAAACAATGAAAGCCTGATGGCTTTCCTTTTTTAAATAAATCTGAGTCAAATAGTTCCATCTCTTAAATACAAATAAAATACTATGCTGAGTTATTTATTTTAAGATTCAACTGCTGTATGACAAACAGCCCGCATGCCTTTGCCATCTGCATGGCATGCAACATTTTCCTGTTCAGCTCCAGCAAGAGCCTAAGCACAAACTTCAAGCTATAAGATATAATGAGCAGGATGAATACCCATCCTGGACACCTATTCATAATTTCAAGAAGGAGGCAGATGTCAGACACAGAAGTTCTGCCCAGGCATATCCTGTATTAGCTGGCTTCTCAGTAATACACCATTTTGCATGGTCTTACTTCCGTCACACAAGGATACTTAACATGATCAGAAAGAATGAAGAAGATCAGGCTGACACTTCCTCAGCAGTGGAAAGCAATTCCTTGCAACAGAGTCACCTGTTTTTCGGCTTCAAAAGAAGTTAAAAGACGTATTTTCACAGATCTCTTTGTCATTACTTCAGCAGAAAACTGAAGAAAATGTTAAGGTGTAAAATATTCTCCATTAAGACATCACGCATTTACAACTTCTAACTGAGACTCTAGGCCATTAGCAACCAAATTTCTCCTCTATTCTCATACCTACTCCTTAAAATGAAGCTTAGGCTGTAACTTGCAAAACATAGCATGTGTAGCCTTTGTATTTTCCCACTGATAAAAGAGCAGACCATTCACAAATTATCAGTTAACCTTTTTAGACATATTTCACTTTTTTCCCATGTGGAAGGAATTAACTTCCAAAAAGCTAAATCTAGCATAATTTAGATTTAAATTATTTAACTGATTTAACTGATTGTGCTTAATCTAGCATAATTTAGATTAAGCACAATCAGTTACAAACATTAGAAATTATCTGATCCCAATTCAGTTATGAAAAAATCAGTAAAATAATAATAATAGTAGTTATAATAATAGTAGTAGTAGTAGTAGTAGTAATGGAAAGCAAATTAAACACTATTTGAAATGATCCTGTTTCTAACAAGATGGTACAGCCTTTAAAAAAGCTGTAAAAAAGCTTTTGCATATGCGTATAAAGTGTTTCATATTTTTAGCTGTGCTTTCAACTGCTTTCAACGGAATCACTCCCTTGTCACAATCTCTGAAAGAAAAAAGTTTGTAGAACATCATCCTTCTGTCTATCTCATTTCAGTTTTTGTAATTTCACAAAGCTAGTAAATGCAACATTACAAAAACCATTGAAATAAGTCATTATTAAGTTACTTTCAGGTTTTCTGATTTCGGTGAGGTCCTCTCAATGAAGCCTGAAAAATAATTTTATTAGAATGTGGACCCTATAATTAAGCTCCATGAGATTCAAGTAGTTTATGTAATTGACTTTTCATTAAACTTTTCATCATCTGTCATGAAAGCCATAATTACAGTGAAAACTAATCTGAGTTGCACACTAATTCCCAAAAAAGGATTTAGCATTACATATGGGTCTTCAGCATTGTCTGGGTATTTCAACTTCAAAAATCAAAATTTCAGAGATGTTTAACTTTTTTTTCCCCCTAGCATCTTCCTGAGTTTTGTAACCTGACCTTCTGTTTTCAATTCAATTATTCAAACTAATGCTGACTATGCTGCTGTCCAAAAAGTCCTAATTCAAGTGCATCTTATTGGAGATTAGCAAAATGCATTTAAAAGACAAAAAAAGTTTAATAAACTTCAATTAATTCATACATTCCATAATGACAGCAACAAAAATCTAAGTAACAATCCTGATTAAAACTTTGTCCTCAGCTGCTGTATTGTGTTATACTAGGGGTTCTGTTACTGGTAGAAAGTATTTATTTATTTATCTATTTCAAAGCTTATCCACAGGCAAAGAGCTTCTTAGTCCTTAAATTAGGTGTTCAAATACATCTTCCACGACTATCAAGGAAATTTAACAGATCACAATTTACAGTGCTTGAATTTGTTCTGTAAAAATTAATATATTAGGAATTTTTTTCAAGAAAGAACTTGAAAGTTTGCATAATCCCTGTTTCAATTCACTTAATTTAAAATAAGACCTGCATTTGAATTACTCGTTTTTTAGAAACTCAAGTAATTTTCACAGAACATGAAAAATAGTACAGAAAACCCTATGTGCACCAGTCTTTCTTCACTTTGTTTTAATAAGTCTTAGTTTTTAAAAGATGAGAAATAGTAATAATAAAATTTTTTTTGAACGTAACAACTTTTAAAATAACTCATAGGGAAGAAAAAACCTTTGGTTTTTAAATCTTCTGTCACATGTAGAAACAGAAACCATTCCCCTTATGATTAGTAACAACAAATTATAAAACCTCTAGCCTTACTTAACATGTATGGTCCAGTAACTGTTTTCTGTCAGTACCTGTTTGGTTGTATCATAATAGGAACATTTGATTGAAAAAGCGTTCATCTGCACAATATGCATAAATAAAAAAAGCATTGATTTGTCACTATTTATTTTTAACATAAGCCCAGCAGAAGCTGATACTGAAACACAAGTACTACATGCCCTAAGCAGTTTTTAAAATATTTTCCAGTAACTACTGCAAAAATAAATAAATGTAAGCATCACCAAAATATAGGTTTTTGACAGAAAAGATTAGCAATGCAAATGTGCATTAGGTTCTAGACTGTGAGGCCCTGACTTCAGTCAAATCAGTATGTTTTTCTTTATGTAGCTTCACTAATTGCACTGTCTCCCTATACATGGTGCAATTCAACATTAGTCACACCTCTTCATCTACTTATATGATTTCGATCAAACTCACCACGACTAGGCAAGGGAACTGAAAATTACCTGTTACACATGATTCTTGAGATGTGAAGCCATGCTCTGGCCTCAGTTACACCCTGTGTTGTGTTATCCCCTCATCTGCATGCACTTAAAACTGCAGAGCTCATTGCTTCACAGGGGAATGGCATTCTGCTGTATGTTTTGAAGTTAAGCCTGTGTGTTTCAAAACGAAATGCCACGCAGAAATTAGCAAAAATGTAGACCCTGCAACTACTGTTGTGAGCCTAAACTATTCCATTCCCCTACTTGTGAACCCAAACCTGTAATAAGCTACATATGATTTAGAGTCAGTATTTCTTAATATCCAATTAGAATTAGAGTAAAACCATTAATGGTTCTTTTATAATAGCACTTAGCTTATTAAAACACATAAAAGGTTTGGCTCCCTTGGGCCACTTTTATGGGCCATATATTTAGAGCTGAGAAAACAATACCCATTTGAAGAAGGACAAAACCTAGTTCAAAATATACACCACTGTGTCGTTTCCTATTTCACTTCCCATTTTATTTCTGCAGTTCAGACGTATTAGAAACCCCATTTTAAGGAATAGAAAGTTTCTATTAAAGAGGGATCAAATGCTCTTCAACTTTAGCTGTATTTTAAATTCACCATTAGCCCTGGACATAAAACTCCACTGCTACTACCACCTACTAATAAATAAAAAACATTCTGACCAAAGACATTTAAGTGCCTAGATTAAATAGTAAAAAGACAATTTCATTTTATTTTCCAATTGATGGTCACTGTGCACACTTTTGCTCTTTGGAAAATTATTAGTATTTTATAGAGTAAAAAATAACTTGCCTAGGAAGCAGCTTTGCAAGTGAAAGAGAGAAAATTTACAATATTTTGAAATACGATTTTCAATTTACAATGTATCTACAGGCAGTCCAATATAAATATAAATGAATTATAAAATAAAGGCAGAGAATAACTAATCTGAGACATGCTGAGCTAGACAATTATTGGTATGCTCAGGAAATGACAGCGTGTCATTTGTCTAAATTCAAATCCAGCCATATAAGTAGGAAGTGAATATTACAAATGTCTCATAGCTGCTGACCGTTACCTGTGTAAGATCAGTGGATCATTCCAGTATTTGACTTAATGTAATTTATTTCCACGAAGAAACCAACTACCTTCATTAGCCATTTCTGACACCTATGCAACCAGAGATGAAATAAAATGCAACGGGAACCAATTTTTGCAGAACGCCTTCTTGAGGCACGGAAATAATCTAAGTTTGAAACACTGCATTTCAGTCAGAAGGATTATTAATCCCACCACAGTATAATGACAGTAGTAGCTGTCATGGTGCAATGAAGAACACACAGGCAAAATTAATATTCTATACTGGTAGACTTCAGGGAAAAAAACATCAGTGCTTAATGGTCTTAAACAAAAATTACCTTGGGAAGTCTGATGTAAGATAAGAGGAGTTGAAATGAAAAAAAGGTAAGATTTGTTGTGGAGTACTATGGGAATAAAACTGTATGCCTGTATCACCACATTTTTAGCCAAAAAACACACCGCCTACCACTGTTTGCAGCTGCAGAGGTTCTCTCACAGTAAGCTGTGTGCAACAGGAAGGTTCAGCTAGGATTTCTGATAAGGAAATCTTAGCACAGAATCACAGAATCATCAAGGCTGGAAGACACTCTTCAGATCATCCAGTCCAACCATCAATCATCCAGTCCAACCATCTTATTCAGCAAGTAAATTTGATTTATGATAAAATGTAGAAAGTCAAGCTTGATTTCGCTTCATAAAAAGAAATATGCTTACTATGTCAAATATATTTTTAGGTTTCTCCAATTCTGATCCAATTAAATTAACTGTAGTTCAAGTAAAACCACATTAACTACCTTAGTTTTGGTGCACTATTTCAATGCACTTAATATCTTCATGGTTTATTTACTGTGGAATGTCTTGGTTAAACCCAGTCCTATCACTAGTGGGTTTTGTTGGGGTTGTTTTTTTTTTTTAGTTTTGTTTTATTTTCATATTTATTACCAGTGGATAGAAGAGACAGCAATTTACAATAAATTTCATTAGAAAAAGAGGATTACTATTCAAATAGAAAAATTCAGCAACTCCTTGATACTGTACACTTCTGCTCTGAGTATTCACAGCTGTAATTTCTGTCCATAAAACACAGACTATCATTGTTTTACACAGAATAACAGAATTGCTGTAAACATATTAATTCATGCTGATTCATGATAACATTTCTTGATTACTGCCTGATAATAGGAATGAGCTTTTACCACTTCTGTGATCAAGCCCTGATGTTTTACTGGCCAAAACAGTTACTTGATTTGTATTTTACTTAAACTGAATTTTGCTTAAACTGTATTTTACTTACTCTTATTTATTACAGGATCAAGCCAGAATGGGACAAATTCAGCACCCCATTAGAATTCAAAACTGTAAGATACGATTAAAAAAAGTGTGATTTTAATGAAGAACACCTGAGCCCTGTAGAATCAATACTGTGTATGCACTACTGCATGCCAGCAAAAGAAAATACAAACCTCACTTTAAAAGCAGGAACCTACTATTACTTTTAAACATTTGTCTGTAATCTCTATAAAGTGCACTGCCTTTTCAAGTAACTTAGTTGACGTACCTGAGAATAAATAAACATAATCCAGAAAATAGTCAAAGGGCAATACCAAATATAAATTAAAAAAAAAAAAAAAGGCGAGAGATAAAAGTAATATTATGATGCTACCCCTCATGAGAATCCAGCTTCATTACAATCAACGCTGTGCCTGCTTTGTCCTTGTAATGCTCTCCTTTCATGCATGCTGAGCTTTCCTTGCTCACTGCATTAATCACTGTCCACAGCTGGTATGATTTAGCTGGGGTTCTGTTAAGGATATCACAGACTGTTCAAAATTCAAGAAGTAAAACAGTATTTATGAATTAACTAGAGTTTAATAACACACTACAAATCCTTGCAAAGTCTTAGGCTTACATTCCAATATGCAAAAATGTTACATTATACTATATGTGTCATTTTTGAAAGGTATCTGTTACAAATAACCGCACTCTTGAAATTAGTCAGCACCAGTGAAACACTACACACTTAGCTAAAAGTGGTATTCCATTATTTTAACAACAATCCTTACCTTTATTTTCTAATTAAACTTGAGTACTACCATGCATGACTAAATGGGCCTTGGTAACTTCTGATGCAACTTCTGATAGAAAAGTCCTTAGTTTCTGTGGTAAAAGTCAAATGATATTTTATTTCCTTAGCTTCTTTATGTCTTTGCCAGGCTGCTTATTAAATTTAAAAAAAAAAAAAAAAAGCTAAGAAATTGCAAGTAGAGCTTGCAAGAATAAACAAGCCTCTCCCTACAAATCCTTCAACCTTTATATGGAAACCTACATGCAGCTAGAATTGTCCACAAGCTCTCTTCCCCCTCTTTTCTTTAATATCTCTCATACCCATAGACAGAAATCAAAAATTTCAATAGAGCTCTTGCCAATAACACAGCTCAAAAAATTACACCCATTTAAAGAAGGTACAAAAAGATCCGATCTAAGTACATACGGTAATTTTACAAAGGGAATTTAATTGCTAGTAAATCAAATTTTTCTTATTCTTTAGAGTGCTACTGGTTTTCCTTACTATAGATCTAACAGGGTTACTTATGGAAGAAGATTGAACCTTGTGTTCCAAAAAATAGTACAATTCTTTTCATATATATGTGAAGAGTGTTTTATCAGTAAAGCGTTGCGATGGTTATAGCAAGGTACTGTATTCTGGTCAGAATTTTTGTTTTGTATGACTCTGCCTTCTTATCACATGCAAATATAACACCAGAACCAGTAAAATGGAAGTTAATGCAAACAGACAAGATTTCTCAACAAAAAAACCTGATCCCCTTTTTCCGAGCAACATGAAAGTCATTTAATTATCTACATTCTCACATCAACTTTCAACTAATGGATAATGTAATCAATATAGTGATAAAACATGTTTCATTCATATGCTTACCCACAGTCAGTTTCATCAAAAGAATAATCAAGCTTCATGTTCCCCCTTCAGAAGTATAGTCTGCTTAGCCATTGCTTCTTAAATAGCACAACATCTGTTTTAGGGATCTTGGGGTTTTTAATGTAATTCGAACAATATACACTCCCATGCTGAGACCCAGAAGTATTATCTTTGTGCCGTTCTGGTACATCATCCAATGCAGTGTCACAGCCTGCCTTCTATAGAGTTACACACGGTGATTTTCAAGGCACTGTCAGTGCTAGCAGTACAGACTGTTGGCCCAGAGACACTGTGGCTCAGCCAGGGGATCCATTTACGGACTTCGCTGTGGTCATCAGGGGGACAACCTGATAGTCTCCATCTCCTCTCCCTCACTCAAGTTCTACAATCTAACTCACACTGAGGCTTAAGACTCATCTCATGACTCCGAGCACTGGCAACTCACCATCTCACCACACCCCACACTGTTGGAAAGCTCACCAGACTTACCAATATAGCCTAACACAACATAGCTTTCTGACAATGTTATGAAGGTCATTAAAAGTCATGGATGACCCTCCAGTCACTCTTTACTTCTCTGGATTTTCAACAGGACACATGCTTACCAGACAAACCTTAGTCTTTGTTAAAAGGAAGGGCTCTTTCACTGAACCTGTTCTAACCCTGGACACTGGGAAAATCACAAAGATATGCTAACCAGAGGTAACCATCACTTAGCTTCAAAAGAGAAATCTGACATACACACTTAAATAAATAGAAGAGGAAACAAAATGAGGGGGAGGACATGTAATTTATAAAAAATATACAAATAGAGAGAGAAAAACTGTTCACCGTCTCCAGGATATATTAATGTATCTCAGTCAGTTAAATTTGTATTGACAATTCATATACTTCATTTAAAAAATAGGTGGTTAATTCCCCCCTTAATTTTTGTTGAGTTGGATGCTCAGTTACTTCTCCTTCATATATGTGCAAATCTAACCCGAATGACCCTCTGAAATGTATCAAAAAGCTACCAAGCAGCATATCCAGATCCTAGAAACAGCAAATGTTTGAAGTTGTTTCCTTCAGTCCAAAAAGATATTCATAAGCCCTCCACCAATAGTTAGCTTCCCAACTTCACCATCTTTAAAAAAAAAGATAAGAAAAACTGTCTCTGAAAGAAATCTGTACCTAATTCAGACTGCACTGGAAAGAAAAAGTACCAAAACCACGATGCAACAGCTTTTCCTTATGGTTCCTCCAGGTCTCAGTTCAGAACGAAAAATTATGAACTCAGTTAATCTTTAACTACTTATGATAAAGACTTCTGTGCGAGAAGTTCCATTATTCATACCCAGTGTCTGGGCACAAATAATACCTTGTTACTAGTGGCCATTCTGCTAGAACTACAGTGATTTTCTCATGTGTGTGTCATTTAGAAAGGATAGCAGAAACTTGTGGCTGCTCTGCAGTTGATCATATACAGTCACATGACTTCTCATGAGAGAAGTACCTGACCTCACAGCCCATTTTATATTACCCAAAGCTTTACCTGGCCTTTCCTGAAAAGCAGTAACTACCCTCTAGAAGTATGGGCTTTTCTTACGTCTCACCAAAAGGCACTACCCATTGCACCAGTCGCACTACTGGAGTTGTGCAATCAGTGTTAAAATACAAGTAACTTCAGAAGGGACGTGTGGTGTCTCGAGGAGAAAACAGAACTAGCTAGAAAGCTCTTCTGTCCAGAGAAAAAATTATGACAGGAGTTTAGAAATACTACGAAACCTCATAAGCAAATGCTTTGGAGTGTACGGGCCTGGTCAAAACTCACTTAGGAACTCAAGCATCTGGGAAGCACTTAAGGCACTGGGTACTGGATGACTCGTAGTCATTTTAAGATCCCTCTCACATGTTGGAATTGAATGGTGATGGATGCGTGGAGACGGAACAACTGCTCCTTCCTTGACTCCATATACAGATCCCTTTTTGTTTAATGCCATGATCTTGCCTCAAATATTTGAGACATCAGTTCTGGAAGAAAATGACTTGTAGCCGCAAATATGTGAGTAGAAAATATGAGAATTGTGCAAAGAATAGTACAGTTGTCATTTCTGTTGTTGTTCCTCTCCTTGTTTATCAAATGGAAACTGACACAACTAAATGAGTGACTGATTTTAGCTGAACTAAAGTATATTTACAATGAGGCTGAGACCTTAAAGCACTGACACAGTTTTATCAGTTATAAAATGTTTCTCTCTTTTCATAGAAGTGAAGCATTAGACTGTCCAGCAATTTTATTGTAAATAAAATTTGCAATATTCCCAATACTCCCTAGGACTTTGATTATAATTTTCATATTTGTTTTAGTCAATTTTTCACTGGTTTACATAAAAAGAAGAGGTCTTAAAAAAAGTACTTTACATTTTAAACCATACTTCATACTTACACTGTGTTTTGATCCAAGGGTTAGCAACAGCAGCAATGTCAAAGAGCCCTCATGAATGATAACTTCATTCAAACCATTCACTAAGACGGTTTGCATTCTGAGAATTCTTCTTTACTCTGTGGAAAATTCGTGTGCATGTGTGAAGACTCCCATAAATACCAATTTTTCAACATCAGAAACATATGTTGCTGAATCAGAAAAAAGGAATTCTGTATTCTGTAAGTAAAACCTAGGACTAGTTACTCCTCAAGACCTTGATCTTAGTTTCCTTTATTTCAAATACTTTAAAACAACTTCTGCAGCACTTCAAAAGACACCAGCCTGAGCACTTAAATGTTACACCTATAACTGAAATTTACAAGGCAAAAATTTTCTAGAGCTGGGAAGATAAAACGAAAACATAAAAATACATGCAGTAAGTAGAAGGTGGAAAACATTCTCATTGTGATATGGAAACAGAAAATGTATAAATTAAAAATTCTTTTCATAAGCCTGCATCCTCTTATATATTCCCTGACAGAACAGGAAAGGCTTTGAAGCTAAATAAATACAAAGAAGCTCTCCACAAAAACATCAGGATAAAATCTTTGTGTAAAGGGGTGTTACAAATACAAAGTATTCCTGAATGCTGGTTTGGTTTGGGTTGGGTTTTTTTAGATTGTGCAAAGAAGGGATAATAGGGGCTGCATGATGGATCGATTTTACACTAAAAGACTCAGTAGTAACCAAAATGCTACTACAACCATGAAGCTCCAAATTCAGGAAACTAGAAATTTTACTTGGACCATGTACATGCTTACATGAAGTTGATATCTGGGATATTTTGATTAATACCTTTTAAAATTTCTTATCAAGAACTAGAAGCTGGAGGTTAAGCAATATTTAACCTTCTAATATAGGAATCTTTCTCTATATATGTAACAGAAATGAACTTGCAGCAAGATAGAAGCATCAGAAGCTCGGTTTAAGTTACATTTCTACTAATGAGAGACTGCTTTAAGCTCTGTACATTTCTGTAAATACTAAATTACATTTTTTTTGGGGACGTGAAAATTTACACACACACATACTCGCAAACAAATACACACACACATAAAAGCAACAGACAAGACGCAGATTTCCAAAATCTGTTTTGGAGAAAAGAAATTAAATCAGTTTGCCAAAATATTTTATGGCATTTACAAGAATAATAGCTTTACCTTTGGTTTAGATTTTTAAAATTGAATGGAAAATATCTTTATTTTTAAAGAATTTTAGAAGATTTTAAAATCAAGGAATGAGAATTACTGCAATTAAACAGTTCAAGTAATATAGCATGAAGTGCTTCCCAGATTCTTTACTTCTCAAAAATACTTTGACATACCTTATTAAAAAGGAAATTGTACAAAATAGCTCTCAGAATCTACTGCCCAAAATAATTAAATCCCTCCTATTTATTACAAAAACTCTGGAGAGTACACACAGGATTCACTTCACTCAGTCTTCAAGATTAAACTTTTTTTGACAGTAAGCTTTAACTGTCTTCTTACAAAGAAGAAATCAGGAGACACAAAGAGACAATGTTTTAATATAAAATTAAGACTACTGTTTGACAAGGTTACTATACTTCATATGATACATAAGGGTTAAAATCTTGTCATTCTTGAATTTGAGGATCAAAATGCAAATAAGTAATAAGTAAAGCTAATCACAGAATCCCAGAATGGGTACAGCTGGAAGAGACTGCCGTTAGGGTCATCTGGTCCACCCTCCAAGCTCAAGCAGGACTGTCCCAGAGCACATTGCACAGGACTGCATCTAGACAATTCTTGAATATTCCCCGTGAGGGAGACTCCACAATCTCTCTGGGCAATCTCTGCCAGTGCACTGCCATCTGCCCAGTAAAGAAGTTATCCCTCATATTCAGGTGGAATCTCCTGTGCATCAGTTTCTGCCCATTGCCTCTTGTCCTACTGCTCAGCACCAATGAGCAGAGCCTGGTCCATCCTCTGACACCCCCTCTTCAGATACTCACAGACATTGATGAGGTCCCCTCTCAGTTGTCTCTTTGAGACTGAACAGGCCCCAGTGTCTAAGCCTTTCCTTGTAACAGGGATGCTCCAGTCCCTTCACCATCTTTGTAGCCCTCCACTGGAGCCACTCCAGGAGCTCCATGTCTCACCTGCACTGAGGAGGCCAGAACTGGACACAGAACTACAGGTGAGGCTTCACCAGGGCTGAGAAGAGGGACAGGATCACCTCCCCTGATCTGCTGGCAATGCTTTTCCTAATGCAACCCATTGTGTCACAAGGGCATGCTGATGGTTCATGGATAACATGCAATATTTGGTCAACCGATGCAAATTATTTTCTGACTATTTTTCATATGAAAGAAATGGCTATTAAACGTGAGAATACATTTTAAGTTGTATGAAATACTCTTGGTGTTTTTTCTGCAATTACGTCTCCTAAACTAAGTACAATCAAATGCTCAGTAAATTACAAAAATACACTTTGCAAATACTAATCTGACTAGATCCCAAGAACATCTATTACTATTAAGAATAGTCTCATGCAGTTACCAGGAAGTAAGAGAAGTTAAAAAAGCCCTCCAGCCTTTACAACAGAAGAGCAACGGAAAAAGGCACAGATGTATACATCTATATAGAGATGTATACATCTATATAGAGATGTATAGAGCCACTATAAGTGGCTCCAGCTTTTGCCTGAAACAAAAAACTGTTAGAGGCCCCTTTTTCTTAAAAATGCAAGAATGACAGACCCACTGTCCTGCAAAAATTCCTAATGGACTTCTCTTATCTTTTTTGTTCTCAGCTGGTTTTTCTGATTGTAAAATGTTCAATAGCTACTAAGCTTTTTAAATGGAAAGATGCACTTCGGTGGACACTGAAAAAATAAAATACGTATACAAATAGCAAAGCAGATATGGCATTTTTAATGACAGTTTAGACTGAAATGAATTGTAAACCACAAAAAAAGAAGCTCTTGGTATACATAAGCTGAGTCTTAATACTGCTTCCTGAAATTAAAAAAATGCAACAGAATGAAGAACAGACAAAGAAGCTGTGATTGAACATTTCACTCTGAGTTCTTTGAAAGAATATAGAAATTCTTAGGGAAAATTTTAAATTTCTCATTTGAAAAAAATTAATGTGCATTGTTTTAGAAGGAAAATGAAGGCTGGTTATAAAAGGTGATCTTTTTTTTTTATTTCCAGGGATTGCAAGAGGCCTGAATGCTAGAAGCTAGAATAAAGAAAATGACATGAGAAGAAGTTCACATTAGAAGTATTGAGCAACCCATGGGACCCAGCCAGACACATCCCAGGATCCTGAGGGAGAGAACGGCCGACAGAGATGCCAAGCTACTCAGGATCATATTTGAAAAGTTGTGTCAGTAAAGTGAAGTTCAGTGACTAGAAAAAGAGAAACATCATGCCCATTTTTCAAAATGGTAAGAAGGAGGACACCTGGGCACTACTGGCCCATCAGTCTCACCTCCATGCCAGATAAATTATGGGAAAGGTCTTCCTGGAAGACGTATCAAGACAAATGATGGCAGGGGGACGACTGGAGACAGATAATATGGTTAGACCAAGCACAAATGCTGCCAGACTAATTTACTTACAATAACTCTGTCAGTGGACAAGGGAAGACGAACTCACGATCTATGCAGACTTCTGTAAGACCTTTGGCATGGTCCCTCACAACATTCTTACCACAAAACTGGCAAGATATGTGTTTGACAGATGTACTATTAGAAGAATAAGAAACTGCCTAGAAGGCCACATCCAAAGACAATGACATCAAGTGGAAGCCACCATGAGGGTGGTGAGATACTACATCAGATCGCCCAGAAAAGTTGTGGATGCCCCATCCCTGGAAGTGTTCAAGGCCAAGTTGGATGGGGCTCTGAGAAACCTGACGTAGTTGATGGTATCTCTTCCCACAGCAGAGGGGATTGGACTAGATCATATTTAAAAATTCATTTTAACCCAAACAATCCTGATTCCACAATTCTTTGAAAATGAAGAGAAACAAAATTTAAAGGAGTAGATGTTCTCATCACTTCAACATAACCCAAGAGATTTTAATTGCTACAAAGTGTCTGTAAATTCCAATTTTATAGTGGTACCACAGAATCACAGAATATCCAGGAAAGGGCCCATGAATACCACTGAGTCCAAGTCCTGGCCCTGCACAGGACATCCCAACAATCCCATCATGTACCTGAGAGCATTGTCCAAACACTCCTTGAACTCCGTCAGGCTTGTGGCTGTGACCACCACCCTGGGGAGCCTGTTCCAGTGCCCACCCACCCTCTGGGGAAAGAACCTTTCCCTAGTAACAAACCTAGATGACTAACCTAAATCTTCTCTGACACAGCAGGGACAAATCGTGACTCCGTATCAGCACAAGCCTTACAGCAGTGCTTCAAATTGAGTGAACATCTCTTATACTTTTCTTCGAAGGCCTGACTGAACTGGTTTTTTTGCCCCTGAGAAGGTGGAGTGACAGAGCATTTGGGTGGGCATCCATAAGCCAGCCAAGGTTAACCCACCACACTTAACCATAGCAATGGAATTTACTGAGACTTAAAGTTAATTTCATGTCTACAAAATTAAAATCCAAGTACAACCCAAATATATAATTTAATATCTTCCTTTTTATGAATAAGTATTTAATTTTCTGGACAGCATTATTATCTTCATAGGGACAACAGTGGCCCTTTTTTTCCTAATCGTTAATGACATAGAGCATTGAAATCTCTTCAGAATGCATATGTATGCTATTAATGAAGAGGCTAAACTAATCTTTACATGCACTAGACAAGCACTAATAAATTCTAGAGACTGTTCACAGAATTCCAGCTGTTGTACCATATATCAGCATAATTCTATGATGCATTTAAAAAGACATTCAACGTGAAACACAATTTAATTTCACTGAGTTCAGCAAGACCCATCAGATGTGCATTTAAGCAACAGATTATATTCACCTGGAAGTTACATGTTAACAAGTTAAGTATATTCTTTAAAGCCATGCCATGAGTTCCCTACTGACTAAGAGCCTTAGATTGTAGTGTCTTGTGTAAGAAAAATATTTAACAAGCAGATGGCAAAAAGTAAAGATATTCCTACACCATCACGTCACAGTGACACCAAGACTGTCTGATTATCTGTAATATAATAAAAGCCATTATCACAATGTTGTTAGGAGGATTCAAATAAAAGACTCTATTTAATGCAGTTGTAGGTCAAATAAGAAAAAATACTTCATGTCATTATACTGTTTCACATTGTTTCTACAGACATAAATACAGTTTATACGTGTATAAACACACATATATGTGTCACAGCTGAGCTTTGACATAAATAATAGACAAAGACACGGAAAAAAAATGCAGCCAGGCTAAATCAGAGCAGTGATTGATCAGAACTGGACTATGCTAAATGAATCCACTCTCTGTCTTTGATAAAATAATTGATTTTTTTAGATATAAGGGAAAACAATACTACTAATATATTTGTACTGAGACACTGTGTTCTTCAACAAATCATCATGAAATGGGAAATTATTGGTTAAAATCAAAACAAACTGATTATTTTAAGAAACATAAAACATATAACAAACTATCCTGAACTAAGCTGAAAAAAGCCCTAGCTATAAAGCTACATGAATTTGTAATACCATTCTTGAAGGACCAGCTTTGGGACCTTAAGAATTCTAATTATTCACTTGGCTGTAGAAAACAGAATTAGCTAATGAAATGTGCTAATGGTGATACAAAGCTAAAAGGGATTGCCTTTTGCTATGATGGAAGTTGTTACCATTATAGAAAAGGATCTAAATACCACATTAAAGAAACTGGATCTAGAGTACTGAAACAACTGAAATAAAAGAAGTCCCCACTATAAAAAGTACAAGGTAAAGTGCTTAAAGACAACTGCAAAGGGTGCATATTATATGCACCAAAAAAACACACGTGTATATTAATGAATCATGAAAGTTTGGAAAGCCAAAGAAATGCAGCTACTTCAAAGGTGAAGAAGTTTCTGGATAGAATATGTGTACACCTTCCTCACAGAGTTGGAGATGAACCAACACTAATGCTAATGATGTAAAAAAAATTTCTATTCTTTGACAATATTATATCCTAGCGCTTACACAGATTTCAGTTATCCACATGCAGCAAAGTGCACTCCACATGGAAAACACAGAGATAAAAGTGCACCACGGTAAGAATAAGACATTGTGTGTTTCAAAGAAGACTCAATAAGCCTACAAAAATAAAGGCTAACTGCTACTGATAAGTACTTTGGAAAGGAGAACAAAGAGACTAGTGCGTAAACACAAAAGAAGAGAAGGTTTATTCAAATGATAAGCAGAGTTATAAGGCACAGTCCAACTGGTTATAAACAACTAACTCTCAAAGGAAACCAACTTATCAATTTACCATTTTCAGGACAATGATCTATTTACTTTCTTAAGTAGCTGTTCATCCCTTAGGACCCTTCTGGGTATCTTTCAACCAGAACCACGCAAACATTTAGGATTTAGCACGTCTTAAATGGCAAAAGAATAAATGCATGAAAATGCTTCAGAGGGAAGGGCCAGTGGAACAATGCAATGTCAGGAAAATCAGGAATTATAACAGAGCTACCAACACCTAAATTACATCTTTTCAAAGGCAGATGAGTTTCTGGGTGGGTGGCTGCCACTCTCCTTTTCATTAATCATTCAATAGTACTGATTAAATTTTTTTACGCAGATGTAATGTGATAGAGAAAACTCAAAAGTGCCTTATTTTTCCCTTCATTTCCCCGTTTTTCAATGTTTTACTGGCTGCATCTACAAGGTTAAAATAGCAAATGTAGTACAAACTGAACAAAACTAAGTGTAGGCTATACATTAACCCTAACCCTATACTTTAGAAATAATATGAGTTATCAAATGAATAATTTCAAAAACTAATTCAAGATGAAATTCAATGGTTTAGAGCTCTGGTAATTCAATGGTTTAAAAGAGATTTATTCCAATGTTGAAATAGGCTAATTTTACCACTCTATAGCACAACATGCACCACTTCCACATTCATGTCCTAGAAACTTCCTTTTGAGATTCCATTTCCAGAACATCTGCCTTTTGAAAACTATGAGAAATGGAAAGATGCCCCATGACAAACTGGAGCATCAAATCCAAAGAGAACAGATACTCATGGTATTTCATGTTCATCTACTGATTCTGTCAGTGATTTTAATTTACCTGATCAATCTGTATGGTATTTTTAAACTCCCAGTGCCTGGTAAAAATCAACAGGAACTGGGCATCCACCTTTCATATGCTTTAAAAATCCCCTCTTTGAATACTTATTAGAATGAGACTCTTTTACAAAAATATAGACCTTACGAGGTAAATACTCACTCCCACCCCCCCCAAAAAACCCCAAAAAACAAACAAACAAAAAACTTCTATAAGAAAAAGGTGTAAATAATGAAATGAAGGAAGAAAAGTTTTAGAAGAATTCAACTAATATATGCATGTGTCAAATAAATTAGTTGTCTTTTTATCTAAAAATCCTGCATCAATTTCATAAATAAACCTCATAGAATAAATCCTGCTTTCTCTCTGCGCTACTTTTTTTTTCCTAATATGTATGGATAGTTTAAATCTGTACTTAGTGTAGTTCTGTTCAAAGTGTTATTATAGAGGTGTCTCTATAGAGCAAAATTTTTGCTTGCTTGTATTCATTTTGCTGTTGATTGATACTGGCAGCCTTCAGAAAGGACCCAAGAAAGGAGCAATTGTCAGGTGATCTACATAAGCTTTGTGTCCCTGCTAAGTGCCTTTTCCAATAGTTATTGTTCTGGACCTTACTCTGTCCCTCACAGGATCTTGACCAACAGGATTCTAGCAGATTGGTAACCCAGCTGAAAATAAAGGAGCAGAAACAGTAGCTTGATACACAGGCTGTAAAATTTTCTTAATACATGGCAGTCTGGGTTGGTGTCCGAAACCACAAAACTAAGGAATGCATTCCACTATAGGGAAATTCCAACCTCCAAGGTTGTTTCTCCAGCTGCCACTGGTCCAAAACCATGCTAAGGGGCAAAACCAGAAAGATAAACAAACTGAGTAAATGAAGACAGTTACAGTTGCCATATCTCAAATGCAAGGAAGTAATAGAGATTATGGAGAACAGAAAGAAAATGCTGCTTGCATCATCTGCTATAACTACTGGTTGACCTCCTTTTCATTCTGTGATGTCTTGTAGCACTGACATACATACTCCACAATATGGCAAAAGGAGAAAAATCACTTATGTGAGGACTCTGACAGTGAGACACTGTGTTAAACGTATGGGGGAGTTGGCACAGAAGCAAAAGAGAAATAATGACTGAATGCACAAAAATTTTGCTCCAGGCTGAGAAAAGAGAAATGCTATCAAGAGAAGTCACACTACTGCCACTATTAGAAGTGTCTGCATGACCTAATAGTAGATTAATTTATTTAATGAAATAAAAATAGATCTATTCTATAAAAGATGGCAACTATCAATAATGTTTGTATCATTACAATTATTATAAGACATTTTATTATGCAAATGCAGTATTTCACATATAAAAATGCATTTATTTTAAAATTTATTACTGTATGCCTAAAATATACCATAGGTTGCTGATAAACAGTATAGAAATAATATGTCTTATTTCACACCAAAGTTTCACTTACTATAATATTATCTGAAAATATTACTCTGCCATGTTCTTGCATGACTTGGGCCTCTCAGAATACCTATAAACTGATCTATTTATTAAGTTGGAAGAAAAATTTTATGTCCAATCAACAGGTCAATCAGTGTACGTCTAAAAAAATGAAATTAAAACAAACTGTAAATGGATCCCTCAGTTTCTTTACAAAACCTACCAGTATAGCTCTGTGCCTCTACGACAGATGCTGAACAGCTGCACTTGGAGGTTACTAACCCATATTTGTGAGAAGAAGCTCTTTCTAAGACATTTGTCCTAATCCCGGGAAAATAAAAAAAGGGATAAAGGCAGAGAGATGGCAGAAGTTGTACCAAACATCTGAATAAACCTGAAAACAATACGAAGTATATATACTTTGATGCTATTAAAAGACAGGATGCTACAGCATTACTACATTTCTCAAGTTTCATCACTGTATTTATTTGGCAAATACTTTTTTGAAGTATCTTCAACATTCAGATTAGATTTCAATCACAATGCCTCATTTATAATTCATTTAATCCTATTCTTTACTTAGAAAAGTAGCTGAAGCGGATGCCAGGAGGATAACACGAATAACAAGCATATGTATTGCAACAAAAAATATATTTCACTTAGTGATTTCTAACTATTATTGTGATAAGAAGTCTTTATATTAGCGCAAGAAAAATTCTTTTCAAATGAAACAGAATTCACATACTTTGAATATTAAATAAATCAAAAGCCCTGAAGAAAGTTATTCTAGAATACCATCTATACTGAGACTGCCATTCCACGAGGTAAAGGGGAAAATAAACCTGCATGAAATCTGGTGGTTTCTATTGTTACTAACATATACACAAATTTGGCTGTATTAAGACAGCTACACTATTGCATAGCAGGAGAGTAATTGATACCACATATATTTGTAAGATTGCTGTGGATGCAAATGGTATAAGAACACTTGTATAATCTACATGCTTCCACAGAAATAAAAACTGTATTATACATATCCACCAGAATATTAAACTGTCTTTTAAGTTGTCACAAGCCTTTCTTTTCCTAAAGGAAAAATGTTCTTAAATTATAAACATATTGCATAAATATTAACCTAATAAATATGATTTAGCTCTCCTTTAGTATATAAATGGGTGTTAAATATTACATCTGGTCTGCATCTGAGCTCCTTTTTTAATAGCCAGCGGTAATTAACATCCAGAACTCTACATACCTAAGTATCAGCAGGCTACATTTCAAAAAAAGGTTGAAATAGATATCAAATATATTAATTTCTCCACATTATTCTTACATGCATTTGTAAAATTTGCATTCCTAACTTAATCTGACAATTTGCTTATAACAATCTATTTCTGAAACTTTTTCATAGCTTTTGAGCTTATCTTAATCTTTGAAATTAACTTATTTACCACAAGTATTCTTCACTCAAATCCGGAATTCTAGTGCAAATCATTCTTTATGTTTGTAATTACAAAAATTTTACAGAAACACTTTCTTTTGTACTCTGGATATCCATCGGTTTCTATACCAGATGAACACAAAAATGCATCTGTACTTTTGTTTTTCATTTAAGTAAAAGGCCGAGGTAGCAGCAGTAGTTGATTAGTCATTATTTGGAAACATCATACCATTAAACCTCAGCTCCTACTCAAAGATGATTCTGTATTGTAGGGAACACCCCAGGATTACTATTTCCACCAGAAGGAACAGTCAAGGCCTTCAAATCTTTTGTTATCCAAGCTGTCATTTCAATTAGTCTAAACTACCTACATTTACCTTCTTTTTTTTTCCATGTGTGTGACATTTCACTGATGAATAATTAAATGCAAGAGAACAGTTTCATTCTTGTAGCACAGTATTTCCATCTATGGAATTCTGCCACTCAAAAAGAAAGCACAAATATTCACATTTCTTTGTGATCAGCCCTCAAATTCCGTATGGCACAGAAAAATAGTCAGCCTAGAGGGATTAAAAGAATGTTTTTTTCATTTTATAACTGTTTTCACCATCATTAAGCAGTTTCCTTACCACGTTGCTGTACTTAAATTCCATTTCTTATAATTACTTAGTGTCTTCGCAAACAGGATTATTAAATTACATGGCTTCACTGCACACTAGAGGTCAGCTGTTAACGGCCAAGATGTATTGTGATGTACTTTTATTATTTCCAACCAGTGAGAGAGATAATGCCTTATATTACAAAGCTTCGGTCACCACTGGGCTTCTCACTCAGTTTTGAAAACAAACTAGCAATTAGATCCAAGAGTGAACACATGAAAAAACTAAATATTTTATGACTAATAATTATATAAATTTGACGTTTGATGGTTTGGGTTGGAAGGAACCTCAAAGACCACCAGGTTCCAACCCCCCTGTCATGGGCAGGTACACCTTCCACCAGACCACGTTGTTCAGAATCCCATCCATCCTGTCCTTGTACACTGCCAGGGATGCAACATCCACCACTTCTTTGGGCAACCTGTTCTAGTGCCTCCTCACCCTCACAGTAAAGAATTTCTTCCCAATTTCTTCCCAATTCTAAGTCCACACTCTTTCAGTTGAAAGCCATTACTCCTTGTCCTGCCACTACATGCACTTGTAAAAACTCACTTTCCGGCCTTTCTGAAGGCCTCCTTTAGGTCCTAGAAAGTGCTCTAAGGTCCCCCCAAAACCTTCTCTTCTCCAGGCTGAACAGCCCCAACTCCTCTCTCAGTCTGTCTCCATAAGAGACCTGTCCTAGCCCTCTGACCACCATTGTGGCCCTCCTATGGACTCTCTCAAACAGATCTACACTCTTCTAATGTTGGAGGCCACTGAGTTGGACGCAGTACTCTTGGTGGGGTCTCGCAATAATGTACAAAGTGAGAGTACAAGGTGAGAACAACCTCCCTTCACCTGCTGGTTATGCTTCTTGATACATACAAACATAAATAATAGAAACTTAAAAAGAGTTTTCCTTCAACTCATTTTAAGCATTTTTTTCAGAATGCTGTGAAACTGAAATAAATAGGTATAGTTGCCCATCTTTAAATATTACTCTTTCTTCTGTTACAAACTTCATTAGAAAGTCAGGAAAGTAAAGAATAAAGCAGAAATACTAACAAAAATTGATTCAGGACTGAAAACAAACCTCCTTTGACATTCATTCTTTTATGCAAAAGAAATCTAATCCATTAATAATCTGCCAATTTTTCTCTCAATCTTTGCTGTGTTAAGGAAATATAATATTTTTGATACTATAAGGTATCACATTCTTATACCTATTTTCATAAAGTTAGTATGCTTAGCAACACTTTACTTCCATAGTCAATAGTTAAAATACAACTTTAAAAATATTAGGGGCACACTGAAGTTTACCTGTCAATTTTCACAGAACCATTGATTCACTGAAGCTGGCAGTCAAATCTGGAGAGTGCCTAGTGCAGAACATGGCTGAGACCTGGGTCAGCTACAGAAGCTTGCCCACACTCATGCTTTGTTCAATTTTAACTATCTCCAAAAACGGGGACCACAAACACTTTTGACCTATTCTAGTGCTCAGTCAGTCTTGGAATAATTGCAATAGTAACGACAACAGCCTAACCAATAACAATTATAAAAATTTCTTATGTTCTAACAGAGTTTCATGTGCCTCTTGTGCTGTCAACTAGGGTTCTTTGAGAAGAGTGTGGCTTCCACATCTTTACCCTCTACCATCAGGTATATTTATATATTCATGGGCAAAATCTGACTCAGCCTTCTCGTATCAGGCCAAGCTGTCCCAGCTCTCAATTTCTCTTTGTATGACAATGTTTCAATCCCAGCACTGCCTTTGTGGGCCTTCAATGGACTCGCTCCAGCATGTCCCTGTTTCTCTTCTACTGAGGAGCCTAACACTGACCCCAACAGTCCAGATGCACCTTACCAGTGCTGAGTGAAAGAGAAGGATCACCTCATTCCTGAAAAATGTCAGCCTTCCTTATCAGAAGGACACATCACTGATTTATGGTCAACTTTTGGTCAACCAGAATTCCCTGAACTTTTCTCTAAGGCCTTTTTTTCAGCTGGTCAGCCTCCAGTGTGTCAGCGGTTGTTCCTTCCAGATGCAAGGCTTGCCACTTCCCTCTCTTTAACTTCGTGAGGTTCCTGTAAGCCCATGCTGCCTCCATCATGCCCAGGTCCCTTGAATCGGTCTCTTGTGAACAGTTTTGATAAAATATCTTCTACAGGGACACAAAGGTAAGACATTCTCCATTTTAATTTTATTTTCCTAATGAGCTCAAGGGCGAATGTCAGTCTCAAGTATATACAAATGAATTCCTGAGGAAATGCAAAAAAAAGGTTACTATGAATATTCAGACACAGATTAATGGAACACTTGTTAGAATTCTAGAAAGAAGTCTCCACACTCATGAAGTGCTTTACATAGAATAAGTTTCCAGGATAGAATCACAGAATCATCTAGGTTGGAAAAGACACTTAAGAACAGTGAGACCTACAATTAACCCCACACTGCCAAGTCCACCACATATGACATTCCTAAGCACCACAGCTACACATCTTTTAAATACTCCCAAGGATGATGACTCAACCACTTCCCTGGCCAGCCTGTTACAGTGCTTCGTAACTCTTTTCGTGAAGGAAGTTTAGATATCTTGCTTGAAATAAAATTGGCAACTGTCACATAAGCCTGAGAAATCAGCCACTGCCAACGATGTAGTTTTAAAAAGATCTCTATTTTGATTCAGTTCTAGCTGATCAGCATGAGCTGAAGAGTAGTTTAAGCAGTACTAGCTCATATAGTATTAGCTGATAAAGTATTAGCTACTAAAGTACTAGCTGACAAAAATTACTAGAAACAAATCTGCATTTTTGAATTTGGTATGCAGACTTAACATTATAACTGGGAATAAGGACAGGTCAATGTCCAAGCCGGTATCATTAAAGCAAAATATTAACCATTCTTCACAAAAAATATTTTTATTGAAATACACATCCACAAAAGAATTCCTACAAAAACCATGAGTAATGAAAACTAATTGTTAAAAAGTCAGTCAGATCTCTACAATGAGCTCAAGTTACATGGTTCATTGTCCAGCATTAATTAGCTACAGTCAGCTTAGTATTGTCTTTCATTTTTCACTGAGGTGACACACATCAGATGCAGTTTGTCTGAAAGTACAATCAGTGGGCTAGGTTAAGCCCTTCCCAGTGCTATTCATGCTGGAGAGTTACAGTGTTGTGCACAGACTTCATGCCTACTGACAGCAAAAATGCCACAAATGAAGAGTTGCATGAAGAACTGAAATAGCAGGTCTCAAGGGGTCAAGAAAAAAAGCACTAAGCTTTACTGTTTGTTAGCAAGGGATAAGTGCCAATCATTTAATGATTTAATTACTGAGACTAATTAAGATAATGCACAACAGCAAGTCTACAATCAAAAAAACCAGGAGTTTTTCCAAACTCCCAATTTTTAGGATAGGACCCTGAGAACTGTATTTATCTTACAGGTAGTTTGTGTGAAGGCAGTGCTACTTCAGTATGAGAAAAATTGCAGCAGAATCAAGGAAACACAAAGGTTACATTAAAATAAAAGTATGCAGAGAAGAAAAAAAAAACTTTGCCAGAATAGCAACTCTACAGATCCCACAGTCTAGTAAACTGGGGTAACATTTTAGCAAAATGACAATTCTTAAAATTCTTTGCAGAGATGGAATGTTTTTTAAAACACAGAATACCTGTGCACAATTACAGTCTCTTTTGAGAAAGTCTATATAGTCTAGACTGACAAAAAATCAGAGTTTGGCTTCTTTTTATGTCATTAATTAGAGGTTAACTTTTCTTCACTGAAAGATCAGCAGATAGTAAGTCTTGTCTGTCTGACTTCTTGTCTGATTGTACAACACAGATACCACTGAAAGGATGTTTGTGATTTTTGGAAACAGTTTGGTCAAGTAAAATATTGCAAATCAGAAATAAAATGAGAAAGCCAGTCCATTTGACTATGAAGAAAGCAAAGTTGCTACTGCTTAAACCTTAGGTTGTAATGCTACTTCACTGACCTCTAATGAGTTTCTGCAACTCACATGGAATTTCTTTGATGAATTTTTCAGTCTATTATTTCCACATGGGCGCTCCTGCTTTGTTTGTACTTAGTGATGCACGACTGACAACATTTCTGGACCAGATTCCAAGGACTCTTATGAAAACTGGTGCATATTTTTGACATTAAGAGAGGAGCGGAGAAGTTAACATGAGAATAAATAAAGAGAGCTGAAGGGGAAAACTGATGCATAGGAAGAGACACAAATGATAAATGAAGAACACAGGAAATACGAATTGTTTCACTAAGAGGGTGAGGTCCAAGGAGATTCACAGCACCGCTGAAAAATCAGGATCACCCTCTGGTGCCAAAGAACATAGAGTGTGAAGTTCAGGCCTGGCATGCTGCCGGTCTTTGCAGGTGCACAGCAATTCTTCTGCATTCCACCCAGACTAGCAAAAGAGTACTTCCTCACAGCAAAAAGCAGGCCTTCTGAAAGCAGAAAACATCCCCCCTCAACTCCAGTCAGAATGCACTCCAGCCTTGCCTGAAGAAAACTGGGCCACAGACTGTAAGAGGTAACTCACCCAGCAGAGCAGGTGTAAGGACAACTGTTGCCCTAAAGGTCGGGCAGGATTTGGAGCTGGGTACTCTGATCATGATAAACAAAAAGAAGACTACTGGAGAATAAACACTATTTTTAGACCACAGATTCTGCTGACTTCGTGCAACTTAGGGTTTTTTGGCAGAAAAAGGAAAATGCATTAACTATCAGAGAAATCTTGCACACTCCTTTGAAAGCTTTTAAATTAGGAGCATTTAGAGATAAATACTCCAGTGGTGAGATTTAAATTACCCTAAAATCCAATTTATAGTTAAAATGGTATTTGTGATTTCATTTCTTATTCACCTTGAAATAATTTCTATGTTAAATGTCTTTTCTGGACCATGTTTGCATTCTAAAGAGAAAAGAAATTATTAAAGGAATACAAATTCCCCTCCAGAATGAATAGTAGCATAATTTATTTATCTTAAAGAAAACACTAGTGTTGCAATCAGAATTTAATATCAATGAAATATTTTTCACAGAGCTTAAGATCTTTTCTAAAACTTCAATCTCAAAATATTTGAGTATAAACGAGTCACAATATTGTACAAAACATTACTTTCTTATTTTTCTGAATCAGTTCTTGGAAACAAATTTCAGTAGTCTTTGGGATACCATTCAGATCCCAATGCCTGTAGCAATACTATACGGTCAAAGACATCAGCTTTCCTTGAAATTGTGCATTACATGCCCTGCACTTTCCTAGCAGTATTCTCCCAAATAGCACCGAGTGCTTGACTACCTCTGTGACTCCTTTTTCCTCAAAAAAAAAACCAACCAAAAATCTGAAAAGTTATTTAAATTTACCTGTAATGTCTGAATATACTTGATTAGGCACTACAAATCAGGATTATTAATTTACCTCCAAAAGATTAGCTTTGGATAGGGTATCTGGGTGACTCTGATGAAAAAAAGTAAGACACAATATTCTTTTGAATCTGACAGTCTCAGTATAGACCCCTCTCTTGCCTACAGTCAGATGTCTAACAAATATAATTTCTGAAACTGAGCTATGCACAAGAGAGTAGTCCTTACTATTTCAAGATATCTATAGCTCAAGAAGAAGAGTTCTGATGATTTGCAGTTGCAGTTTTATGTTCTGTTCACCACCTAAGAAGTAAACAGTAATACACCAAAAAAGAAAATACTATTATGGAATTAGAAAAAATTGTCTTGATATAGGAAAAATTGCAAAGGCCACACACTGACACACTAAAAACTGAGAGGTGTAGATTTGGTCCTCCTACATTAGTGAGTCCTTTTTATTCTCACTGATCCTTCAAAATGGTTTCTTTGTACAATGAAAAGACATGACAGATCTATTAACATCAAAGAAATACAAACTCTTGATCTTCAGGCTCTGAGAGTAGTGCGTCTTTTACCCCAAGGTTAAAGTGTATTTTGCAATAAGACACTGAGACATGCACTCATAGATAAGGAAAAAAATGCACACATACAAAAAAAATCAGATGCTAAGGAGTTGGAAGATCTGCTCAGTAGCAGAACGGAGTATTTATAAACAAAAGCATCTATAAATTCTCACTTAAGTGCACGTTAGTTAGAGAGGATCCCATACAAAAATAGCAGTCTATACCACACTGAAGAGAAAACAGTGTTTGGAGCATTCTAGACAAAAGGCGGATTTTTCTGGCTATGGAAAAGGTAAACAAATCTTGCTGCGCTTGGGGATCTGAGAATAATTTGGCTAGGAAGTTCTAATATTTTCATATAAATAAAATCCACAAATTCTATCCAAATTCTGCATTTCAAAATCAAGTAAGCAAATTCACAGCCAAGTGTAGCTAAAAATCCTGTCTAGCCTCCATTCACACACTCACACTTATTCAGAAGGAAAAAAAAGAAGCAAAAAATTGAAAGAATACTGGAAATGCATTTATTACTATTTAGCAATAACTGTAAGTTAAACAGCTTTGAGAAGAAATGCTCCTTTTTTTTTTTCTATATCCTACACTTGACGCACAAAAAATCCAGAAAGATTAAGGATCAGGTTTCTCAAAACTGTTTATACATAACCTACCAGTTATCTAAATTGAGATCAATCATGAATTGTCACAAGGTTCTCAAGATACCAAATGAGCTCCTGCTCTGTGAGGGTACTGAGCTGCTGTCAAATGGTGTACAGCTGAGAAAAGTTTTCTAGAGACATTCTGCCATGGGAAAATCCCTCACAGTTTTCATGTAAATCTAAAAGCTATTTTTAATATATTCATGTTATCGTCACCATTATGAGTCTCCAAAGCACCTCATTTCAGTGTAATATTTTTAGAAGTCTATAATTCTTGATAAAAAACAACACCAAGCTGCTAAGTAGAATGCAAATAATCAATCCAAGAGAATCATGTTTAGTTAACTTAAACTGTTAACAAATGTCTTTAGTAACAAAGTTATCTTTAATTAGTGCATTGCCGAATTATTTTAAGGGAATCTCAATTAATTCCTTATGAGACACTTAATTTTAAAACGAACTATGTATTGTTAATACTTTTAAGGTAATCTGTATCCATTTGATTTCAAAAGCTGAGGTTAAAGAGTAGATCCTAAGATGCTGTGGGACCTTTCTGCGCTGCAGTTTACCTCCATTTTTTAGAATGCATACATCTTCAGATGCTACAACCTTTAAGTCATTTTCATCAGACCACAGATATTGAAAAAGGTCAGTGAACATGTTACACTTCTTCACATTAGAGTATGTCTGAAGATGAAAGTTTATAAAAGAGAGAAAAACAGGTGACTAGGATTTTCCACTAATGTACTTCACCTGTGTAATGCAAAGCTTCATAAGACATCCCATAAAATACTAATCCTTGTGTCTCCTGCCCCACAGCAACATACACACTCACAAAAACAAACACACACACAGAGCTGGCATATACGTGAGCTCTGCTATCGGTAACAGTAATACTGTAATTTTCCAAAATTATAAACTGCATTTGCTTAAATGCTTGCCATAGCCCCTAATTTCACTTCCTAGTTTTCAATTACATCAAATTGTGATATAATTCTGATATAGTGGGATACAAGAATCTCCAAATCAGATTTTCTGGAAAAGTTAGTGTCAATGAACACCGTGCAAAATGCCTGTTGAAACCACATGTATTTCTGAGTGTAAGACTACAGCAAATGCCTTATTAGGACACACTTTGTGGTCTGCTATCATGTCTCCAGCAGTGTCAAGAGAACATGCTATATATGGGCACATTAACCTGGGAAATTTCGAAGTCCATTCATTTCATACACATAAGTACATTAAAGATGGCATTCATGTTTGTTCTTTTAGTACTAATTTATGGACCTCCTGGACATGGACTTTTAAAGTTCTTTACAGCTATAAATATTGTCTGCCTCCACAAAAATAAACAGTAATTTCCATCTTTTACCTGCTTTTAATCAATCTCCTACTAAAATCCCCGAACGCCACAGTTCCGTTATTATGGAGTAGATGGCTATCCATTCTGTTTTCATTCTCTCCTCTGCCCCCGTAATTTTGTAGACTTTAGCCATAATTCCCACAACCCACTTCTGCCACTCTGCTTGAAACTGAAAGAGTCTCAGCCTCCTCAGTCTCTTCTCACATGGCAGCTGTCCCATTCTCTGGACCATTTTAGGTGTCATTGAAAACATTTTATCTAACTCAGTTGTGTCTTCTTGAGATAGGTTTATCAGACTGCATTTTAGTATGCAAGATACAGCTGCACTAAGGTTTACACAATTTCCCGTGTTTCCTCCTCTTCCTTATTTCCTCAAGTAGAATTACTCATATGTTTAAAACTAGTTCTTCTACATTAAAAAAAAAAAGAAACAAATGGATTCTCTTTGTCACTTCTGTAACTAGTCTAGAACCTTGTTTACTGTCTATAAAATGCATCAAATCTGAATCTGAGAATATTCAGATATATAATAGCAAATGGAAATTTAAGTACACCGTTTCAATAGTTACAATGTAATTGACCACAATTAGCCACTAATTACCATCAAATTTATTGAGCAAAGCTCTCTACTACAATTGCTATATTCTCACAACAAAATACGTATCTATCAGCTGAAGTAAGCCTTCAGTTTTATAAAAAACTTATTACCAAAGATGATAAAGAATTTTCCTAGTCCTGAATCTACGTTCTTCTCTTCCTTGCCTCTTCTCCAGTTTGTCAGGAACCACTGACAAACTTCAATGCATTACTGGCCTCACTATGCCCTTCCCCGTAGGGTTAATTTGCCTTTTTACTCACATTCATTCTACCTTTGCTTTTCAATCAAAAGATGTAGACCCTACAACCTCATCTTAACACAAAGAATTTTTCACACACAAAAAAAACTTGTTTATTTTCAAAATCTAAATTACATTTAGAGATACTGTTCATTCTTTGTTGCTGGTAAAATGTGTGGTTTTTTCCTAGAACAGGAGACCAATTGACAATTATTTCTCTTTTCAGTCCAGACATCACCTGCTCATGTTCTCTACAATTATTTTACACATTTTTGAAGTGTATGTGACATTCTTAGATGAAAAAAATGACACAGGTAGAACTTTCCTGGAAATGCCCATATCTAATTAACGCTCACTGCCAAAATAAATTTCTTATCACTTCCCCTTATTGTTTCTGCCTCCTTCTTCAAAATTGCATGAATTAAAATAAAATCAACAGCAGTGGAAGCTCTCTTCCATCCATATACTGGTCCTGAAGTAGAAATCACAGAAAGCTTTACAAAGTAAATTAAAAATTGGTTCTTTAGTAGTAACTAGAACAAAACTCTACCCACTTATATTTCACAAAGACATATAGGTAAAGAATTTATATCCCAACAGAACAGATTTTAAACTTCTAGAGTTCTCTTCCTGACAACAGCCTTGTTGGGAAAAGGCTCTCAAAATTTATGTTTTGTAGGAATTTGAGAATGTGGTACGCATTATGAAATTCTGTTCTTTGCTACTACTTTGCACAGCAAGACCATGTCCAAAGTGTTTACAGTCATGGCCCAGAATTTCTTGTAAACTGAAATGACCGTATGCCACACATTTTCATTTTTATGTTTATGATTAATTTCACATTTTAATTGTCTTTTATCAATATATTCTCCTCAATTATATAACATGAACTTTGTAATCAACAGGCAAAATTCTGCAATCAATTTTTTCATAACATGTACCTTACAATTTTGTGTAATTCAGTGAAAGATACAGTAGCAATTTGTGCACAACTTTATGTTTAAACCTATTTTACAGCAATTTAAAATCAGGGTGTAACTTTATTCTCCACATAGCTACCCTTAGAAGGAAGCAGTCAAAATAAATTAGCAATTTTCAAATTAATTTGTACCAAAAAAACTCATTTAAAATATTGTGCATATTCACAAGAATTTGAAAGGATTAAATAAAAAATTATTTGCCTAATTACTTTGAACAAATATGGCTTCAAGCAGACACTGCTTAAGCCAGAAACATCCTATACATACGTTATTTTGGGGGGAGGGAGTTTACTGAAAGATAGGGTGGACAAAAGTAAATGGTGACCTTCCTATACACATTCAGATATTTATAATTTTCTAAAGATGTTGTCAGAAATTCACTACTGAAACAGAAGCTGCTACTCCACATTTTACCTCCATTTCAGCCAGTGAGGGCTAAGCTTCAGACAGGGTGTAAAAATAACGTAAAACACCACAGCGGTTGTTGTGCTGTGTGAATATAACCTAAAAAAAAATCTAAAATTTCTGTACCATTGTTTCTTCTTCCTTTTTCCCTATGAGCTTTCCTATATTGAGATTACAGTATGTACGTACTTGTAGTAAACTTCTGAAGTATGCAGACATGTTCTTAAGCAATCTAGCAGACACACTGGAATTTACTGCCAATTCTGACACAGGAATATTAATGACTCACATTCCTTTATCTGCCAGTGGTCATTACTGATGCTGCAGGGAATTACACACAGTGAGATAAGTACCCATACTGCAGTTTCTCCAAAAACACTTGCTGTTGACAGATAACATTAATCTAAATAATGTGGGTTTGCCCAACTCTGTAAGGCCATTAAAATACAGTTCCCTTATCTAGATTTTTGGATGTCTGGGAAGACTGCAGACCCTGGATTTTCTGACTCTGGTTTTATAATCGCTCAAAAAAATTCAAAAGATACAGGCTTTTCTTACTTGGGGGAACTTCACTGCCTCTACACTCGGACAGAGGTGAAGTTGCCAGGGCTTAAAGGCTTCTCGGACTCCCAAGCTTGCAACTCAGCTCTGTTCAGTGCTCTGCTTTTGGGAGGTAGGGGCTTACAACTACCTCAATTAACAACAGCTCCGAAAGATACTCAGCAGCAATCTTCAGAGCTGCAGAGATGTAGACAGAAAAACATTTAAAAGAACCATCCTGCAGTTTTCTTCAATCTGTTCAGAAGTTCAAAACCCTGTTGATTTAATTCTGAATCTACACTTTACAAAATACACACAAATCTTTTGTTGATATTACATTTCAAAATGTTTTCTTCCGTACAGATTTAGAGATAACCAAAACACGGTCTTAAAAATTATTTAAACTGAAGAATTTTATTCCTCGAGCAGCTCAAAATTTTCCTGTTAATACTTGATAATTTACACCAGGTTAAACAGATATGGTCGTAGTTATGGCTACTCCTGAAACTAAATTACTCAAATTTGCTTCAGTGTAAGGATTTCAAAAATAAGGGTTGGATAAATCCTGGCTCATGCAAAGAGGTGTATTACCTGTGGTTTCTGCAGCTAACTCAGTATGTTCAGAGCGACTGCATAATGCTTTCATTTTCCCTGACTCTTAATCTCAACTATCACACTTATTCCAAAGCCTTCACTTTGCTGCAGAGCAAAATGAATGCATCTGGAATGGTGTGGTATGACTAGCTGTCCCACTTTCCCCTAAAACTGAAACTTTAACTGATGGGTGATTTACTTGACATATGTTAATATCGTATTTAACAAATGCAAAATAAAATTATTCTTGCAAAAGTATATACCAATTTTCATCAAATCAACTGAAAAATGTCCTGAGTTGAACTGAAGAGAGCATATCAAAATTCCTGGGAAAAAAAAGAAAATAAAAGAAAATTGGAAGCTTTTTTCTCTCCCCAAAAGCCCAACTGATACTTCAATTCTCTTGCATACACCACCATTATTAAAAAAAAGAGCAATGTAACCAAAGGGCTGTGTCTTACACAGAATGCATGCTATCAGCACGAAGATAAAGATAGATGATGCTCTAAAAAATTGCCAATAAAGAACAGAAGGATTTTATCTTTAACTTTTTCTGCCCACACTTGAAAGCAATAATTGAAATTACACTGGAGTTGGAATGTAAATCTAATTTACTCTGAAAAAAAATTTAGTCCTAATTATCAAGGGTACATGTACAAAAAAGTAAATCATTTCCATATTGGGCTTCACTGTCTATAGTATTTAGGAACTTATTCTGGAACAGTGGGGGTTTTTACTATAAACCATGTATGTCCACTTGTAAGACTTACTATAACATGACTGATTTCTCTAATTTCACTACTTTGAAAGATCTGTTGGGTGTTACAGACAAGTTCTTAGAGAGAAAAAATTCAATATGGACTGCATGAATGTGTTTCAGCTAGTTGAAGGACATAAAAAGTTCTTAAAGAAAAAGAGTGGTATTAGCAGGGAAAAACACACATGTTCCCTAAAAAGCAAAATGAAAAAAAAAAGTGAAAAAAGAACAAAATACAGAGGAAAAATTGGTTTCACTAATGCTAAATTACTGTCTTTACATCCTATTAAATAAGAATTTGTCTCAATTACCCCAACATCTGTTGTAAGTAACCACTGTCCTGCCAGAACTGATCCTGGCCTAGAGATGATGGTATGATGACGGTACAGTGGTTACCTGCATGATGGTAACCATCACAATATGCATTAGAAGCCACAGAACAAACCAAGCATTATTCACATTTCAAACAATTGGGAACAGAAGCAATATACAACAAATGCATTGGTTTTAGTTAGTATTTCTGTTCGCCTTTTTACAGTCAGCTGCAAACATTTCTGCTGAAGGAAGAAGAGAATTGTTGCTTCTCTTCTAAAACAACATCTCCAAAGAAGTAACAAAAGAAAAATGCCAGAGCAGAAGCTATGTAACCAAGAATGAAGGAAGAGCACTAAATAGACAAAATTACTGGAGCGCAGCAGAGAATTTTGAAATGCTGGTGATCAGGCCTTTCTCAGGGTAGAAAAGGAACAGGAAACACAAGAATCAACTCAGTTACTAAAAAGCAGGATGGAGATTATCTGCAGAAAAATATTTGATTCTATTAATACAAATTAAACTCTTTATTTTTCAAAAATTGGAATACTAGGAAAGATCACGAATAACACTTCTAGAAGAATTTTGTATCTTCTGTATTTCTTTGAGCTCAGTGACCCTTGGCAAGGTCAGAAACGGATAATAATGTACCATATTCGACAGTTATGTATGAGTCTCTGAAACATAGATGCTTCTTGTTATTAAACAGATGAACTTGCATAAAGCTTCTGGATAGTTACTGTTCTGTCAGTTCATTTTAAAAAAACGTTGAAAAACCCAGCACCTTTCTTATGAGAAACAAAGCTATATTACTAATATCTCAGCAGATGTGGTGAAGCACTGCCATCTACATCGAGCACAACTTACCCAATGAAAAACACTGTAAACTACCAGATTGTTGTTCCCCAATAAAGACTAACAAGAAAGTACTTTCTTTCCTCAGTCTAAGTGTGCTTTACTCTTTCTTAGTGTGAACTGCAGCTACAAACACCAAACATAAAAGAAAACATCTAAAAGAAGACTCACAATTCTTGAGATTTTTCACTTCTTGTGTTTACAGGTATCACATCATATTACTAACAACAAAAGGTAAAACAGTAAAGGTAGTTTTGTCACCTTTCAATTCTGCTTACTTTTCTCAGTCAAGCATAAATTTAGTTGCTGGATTAAGAGTAAGAATAAAATCTAGTTTGCACACATACTTGTTGGCCCAGAACGGTTTATCAGCCCATGCCCACACATTTCAGTGTTTGGGGTCTTTCACAATGGTGGAGAGAAACAAAGGTATGTCATTCCCTCCCTCAACTGTGAAGGTTTTATGTAAACCATAAAGCACTACAGACTACCACTGGAAACTTCTTCAGTAGCATTAAGCTGGCTTGCTACTTGGATCGCACTCACAGTGATTTGACACTGAGACTGGAAGAGTATGAGTTCCTTATCCATTTGCAATTACTCTAGAAAGTGTACAATTCAGTGTCAATGTTTAGATATACCTTCTCTTCTGCAGTGCTTTGATGATAGCAACAGAAAAATAACGGCAAAAGAAGGAAGGCCTGGCCTTTACAGGCTGACAGAGAAAAAATTGAAAAAAAATTTTTGTTCCCTTTGTCTCACCCTCTGTGTCCTCTCCCCATTAAAATGAAGTAACGTGGTCGTGCCACTCTTTGTGAAGAATATCGAGAAAGGCACTACGTAAAAGCAGGGTCTGGGACCCTTCTAGAAAGAGCAAGACAAAACAGGAGCAAGGGTATCTACAAGAGCAGAGGGCAGAGCAACTCCAGCATAGTGGGAACTTTTCTTCAAGTGAGAAGGGCTAATCGTGAAAGAAGAAACATCTTTCTGTGTGTCTGCATACAGACAGCTCATGGATGCTGTCCTATATCTCACCCAGGCCATAAAATAACTATGTCTATAGAGATTCAGTGTGTCTCCCAAATAAAGTACTGTGTGTAAGATTAAAATGTGACTATACCGTGACCCTCAAAGAAACTGGTAAAATAGAACATTCATTTATCACTCACAGTATAAATGCAATATTATGTGGAGTCACATAAACATTTACATGATACACAATTTTATTAATACCATATAATGTATACCATTTGTATACATGTATATAATTATTTAAGCAATTTAAAAGCTGGTGCATATTAAATACTTAAGAATCATAATCTCATTCTGAGGGAAACTGTCACAAAAAGCTGATCTTTGGGCTTCTTACAACTTTTAAAATAGGTGGAATACTACAACTGCAAAACTGTTCAACATATGGGCCCACTTCCCAATTAATTATTTGCTGGCTAAAGTGTTAAAATGTCCTTGGCTTCACCTTAGACACAATCATCCCAGCTGGTCATTATATAACTGGAAAGGTGCCAAAGAATCTCAGCTGTCAGTACGCAACAAACATGTATGTTTTGTCCTTTTTTTCCTCCATTTACTTGACTTTCATATAGCTACACTTAAAAGAAGGAAAGCTTATTATGCATGAAACTGAGAAAATTTTCTACCTCTTTTATTGCTGTGACTCAGTATACCTGGAGTACAGGTGATAAGTGGAGTGATCAGGAACTCATCTGTTAAGAACTGATTCATCCAACCTTACTAAAGCTGATTCTATTACTCTGCGTTCCTACGTAATTTAACAGAAGTGTGAAAAAACACAGAAGTCTTCTAAACACAGAGCTGAAACAAAGTTATTGATTAGTCATGTATCTGCATAGAGTTCGGACATAGTAGAAAAGTAGGAAAATATTCCTCAAGGAAATGAATGCTAGCAGTCAGCTTGTAGCTGATCTGAACAGTCAGCTTGCAGTAAACCTGCAGATCAACAGGTGGAAAGCAAATGGCTTTTCTCATTTGCACATTACTTCTGCAAGAAGCCACAGGACAGCTGGGAGAAGGAACACATGTAAACAAGGCAGACCTAATGATTTCCTAATTAAAAAGAAGATATTATCTTCCCATTAATAGATAAACTAATTGACCAAACTCCAACAGTTTCCCCTCAGTACAAGAAAACATAGGTGCCTTTCCTCACTGAATTGTCACATGTTTAGGCCAGCCACTAAGTTGTCAGTTCTGCTTGATTTGTTTGGATACTGTACTCTGCGACAGCTGTCGGAAATAATACATTAGAACAGCTGTTGCAGCAGTTACAAAGGGACTGGAATTTTAATTGGACTGGATATTAATTTGGAGGAGAATGTCTTTTTTTTTTTTAATCAAAGTTAATACAGAAATATTCAAAGAATGACAAATGTCTTTAAGATATTTGACCAATGTCTCATAAGCAAAGTTGGTGTTTGTTTTGATTGTATAACTTTGTGGTAGTGGTCTTCACCATCTCAGCACGAACCGCTCCATGCTTAAGAAAAGGGGCATTAAGAAGAAGAACAGTAAGGAAGTTGCGTAAACAATCCTTTTCAAATACTGGTTGTGATCTAGAGAGGACCTTGCAGTTTTTTTAAGACCCACTCAAAAGGAAACTCATTCTGAGACTCTTAGTAACCACCAGCTGAAAACAAAACTATTCATGATGGCCAAGACCTAAGCATAAATGAATAATAAGCTTACTTTCAGCATCAGCATAGAGTAGCAAGCACAGGAGCACCACCATTGGCCTGACTACGTGCATCATCCGACAGCTTGGCACCAGCATGCTTTGGCAGCCTTGTTCTCACTGGCTTAGAAGCCACTGCGAGTCTGTCCAGTCTGAAATTTCAGATGAAGTATTTTCAGAGCCTGTGAAAAGATAAAAATACAATTAGCAAAAATAGGCCAGAGTTTTTCTTTTTTTTTTTTTTTTTACACACCCACTATTTGAGGGAAAACAATTTTAGAAGATGAAAGGGTAAGGCAGAAAGGAAAAGAAACATGATTATTTTCAGGCTACTGCTATATACAAGAAGATCCAAGACACAGTACAGGTTAGTACTGTTACAACACATTTCTTAGTGTACCTTTACCTCACAATCAAGCAACTGTCACATCCTGAATCTTTAGTTCTATTCAACAGCATCTTCTGAACCAAAGTAACTAGTATTGTTGATCAAGTTTAAGACATCACTAGAAATCATGTTGTGAGAAGGTAATCAAAGAAGATAAGACATCCATAATAAATCCACACACAAACAGAGTTGATGCCCTGGCATCTGGTAAGAGTAACATGGTAAAATCTACTTCAGGACGTGTTATTAACATATTGCATAGTTCAGCAACTTCCAAAGGTTAAAATTCCTGTCGTGATTTCCTGTACATGTCTGAATTACGCCTAATAGAAAAACAGAAATCTGGCATTGAGTAAAGGGCTGAGATCCCAATTCAATCCGTCTCATTTATTACAATGCATAATTGAATATGATACACTAGTAGAACTACAGCTCAAGTACCTGACTTGAAAAAAGAGTGTCTTATCCTTGTCCAAACATGCCACACTAACAGAGATTAAGGAATATAAAAATATTTTCCCCCTCAGACAGGAAATACTAGAGATATCCCTAAGCAGCCTGACATTGTCACTAAAATAGCACAAAATGCAATTATACTTTCTGAAGGATCTGCAACATATAAGCTTTGTTCAGTTTGGTACCACTTCATTACCACACACGTGGTTTCCACGCCATAAAGATGAAAACCAAGAGGGCAGAGAAAAAAGTATACTAATTATCATTCCACTAAATAGATCTTACTGTTTTGTGGGTGGCATAAAGAGCCCATTTTCAGTACAGGGAAACGCTCAAAAGAATTCACTCAAGGAAGAAAAGACATGAGCAGCTGGTAGACATCTATGCCATGTTCTGAATCTCTTTTGTAAAACTATCTTTGGAATCAGCTACTGTTATCGAGAAATAGAAGCCTAAGAAATCTTCATAGGCAAAATGCTAAAGGCACCAGCTCTCCCATTTATTCACTACCATCTTCATGCCAGCATTTCAAATGACAGCAAAGTCCATGAGACACCAGTCCTGTCCGACTCAATTTGTGTCTGTGCAAGCGTATCAGAGCCAACTGCTGTGTAATGATTCCAATGCTATCACAAAGATGGAGATGTATGAAATGTACTTTCAAGGAAGAGGTGATTTTTATTTTGCTTCTTCTGGAATGCAGGAGTTACAGGGGAGCCCTGAACTATCTCTAAAGGCAGCTCACTTAAGAACAAAACTATCTTTTCATCAGCACACAACCACATTACCTGATGTGTGAAGGTGAACAGAGAAATGTGGTGGGTACAAAGTACTTCCCTATTCCTTTCAGGGGAGGAAGCAGAGAGGAAACAATACTGACATAATTAATAAGGGGAGCACAGAAACGGAAAAAATGGTGACCACCAAGGTTCTTGTTTTACACAACAGTTTTTTAATGGGGCACTGGAGATTATTTTCGTACATTTCAAGCACTCCCATCAAAATATTAAATGTGGTGGCTAACAGGAAAAATATTACTGTCTGCTTAGGGAAAAGGGGAATTTTAAAAACTTTATTATTCTGATATGTGAATATGCATTTATCCTCTACAAGCTGTCTGTAAATGAAGGGATGTATCACAAAACCTGGCAAAGAAAAGGTTGAGAAGAAAAATGAGCTTTTTTTTTTTCCTCCTTTCTATTTTTTTTAGTAAAACCTCATTCCATTCTCTCATTCTAAATGCTCATACAACCACCTGGGAATACTGCAGTCATTGTCTCTGCTTTGAACGTAATATTCACTATCACTTAGGTCATAAAATGAAAGCCCTCAGTATTCCCTTTCTTTGATGTTTCTGAGAGTCATGGCTTTAGCTAACCTGATAAACACACCAAGGTTTCCAGGAGACCCTTAGCTTGTTGTCTGAGCTTCCTCTTTACCTGCTCAGGCCTTCAAGCAAACTTCTAGTATTTTAGCTCAAGGAAACAGAAGCACTTGAATCAAGATGGCAGTTGAGTCATTTTTTTTCCTAGTGAGTTGAAGATACACTGTTAATGGCGGCATGCAGGTGATGGGCTGGTAACATAGAGAGAAGCAAGACAAGAGATATTCAGGTGCTATCAAGGTTCTCCACAAAAGTCTGCCTCAGCTTTACCCACAAGGAAAACAAACCTTCAGACCCTGCTACTGACAACTGTACCAACACTGAGATCCTATCATGTGGTATGTAGGTCTGTACTTGGCTTATTTGTGAAAACTAACATGAAGGTGCAATTCCTTAAAAGGACTAAATGAAATTATCAAGACAAGTATCAGCTTCCACTTAGCAGTTCCAAAGTGAAAGGCTCATCTAAAGCACTATTAATTCTCAAATGATGTAGCTCCTTTCCTTCTCTATTTCCTCCTGACGATGGTTCGTTACATCCAGAGTGTGGTACCAAACACAGTGAAAATACAAACAGCATTTGCAGCACCAGGTTACACTAGCCTTGTCATCAGAGGACCAATATTTACCTTGCAGAATTAATCCTGAGTGAGGTACTCTCTTAGCAGCCCCTATTAGAACACTGACACTGCACCAGGGCAGAAATATGGGGCTTCTCCTTGGCAGAAAATCACAATAGCTACACCGAGGTCGACACTTCTTTGGAAAAAAACTCTCTTTATGAAGCTTTCATAAAAGCTGTTCTTATTTTAGGTTAAGTGCTGCATAACTGCTGTATTAAATAATCAAAAATGACTCTTCCAATATCTCTAAAAGAGCTATCTATGAAACTAGGTAATACATCTAACAATAACACATAAGTAAGTAAGAGGATAGATTTTCCCTGATTAGTGGTATCTATTAACAGGATCAGTAAAAGTGCAGATGTGCAGCTCTCCAGAGTGTTCAATTCAGAGACAAAAGAGAATTCTCCTCAGCAGGAGTATAGCAGATGATAGTACTAGGGCATGGGCACGTGCACCAATTATCCTCAAAAGGATCAACTGGGTGAATGAAACATCTGAACACCGAAATGCTTCCCTGCAGTCTGTTTACTTTAGTAGCAAAAATAATCTTTTAGGTGCTATCACAGTACTCACAAGATGGTTCCTGCTCCAAGACAGTTATAGGAAATGCATACCTGGGGGCAAATTTTAGAAACCAAAAAAAAAAGAAAAGTAAACACTAATTTTTTTTATCTGCTTGTTTTTCCATGCCTGAATGTGCATTTAAATGCTTGCTAACACAGAAATTCAGCTCAGCAGGGAAGAGTTGTCAGAAAAGACTTGAACACGGACAAAAAGAACTCGTAACAGATGCAGGGAGCCACATTGAGAAAAATAATGAAGCAAACAGTAACTTACAAAATTTTGGAAGAAAGGGATTATGAAGGTGTAAGAGTTCATCTGTGCTACAAACAGGATTTCTGGTTCAACTTTTTCAAAGTTTTAAATTGTTCAGAGACAGGATTTTAGTTCATGGTCATCTCTAGTTTGTCTCAAGGATTTCCCATAGAAATCCAATACATTTCCCCATAGGAAAGTAACTGGATACACTTTATATTAAAAAAAACCCAAACAAACAACGGTGTTTATCTAAGAATACATGGCAGCAAAGATTAAAACAGAAGACAGCGCTGAAATTCTGTTTCTACACTTCATTCCTCACATCCACAGCCCTGAATTACATCCATTTCCAAGCCACAGATTTCTAATACCATGCAAATGCAAGAGAAGAAATACAACAAACAAATTTTAAAAAATATTAGCAGAACTAGTGATGAAAAAAGTGCAAATACTTCCTATATTTGCATATCAACCATGATCCCTCTTTAAAAAAGAAAATAAACAAATTTCATGGACAAATCTTGGCTGCAAAAAACTAACTGACAGATGAATCATTACTAGAAAGAAGAGAAAATAATGCATAAAATTAATTGTCATAAGCTCTTAAATCAAAATCAATTCAGAAATACCTCTGGGTAAAACAATGTCTTTTAAAGAGAATTAAAAGTATTTTCCAAAGCAATGATGGCAACTCGCACAAGCAGAAGTTCCATATTTTGCTTGCTCTTTTATTGATTAAACATGATAAATGTTTTCATCGTTGACCTGCTGGAAAAGTTCCATGTTTCATTACGCTTTTATTCTTAAAAAATCCAAAATGAAAACACATGATTAAGGAAATTTAAAGGACAGCTCTGCTGAGTGTTCAAAAGTTTAGTCTTATCAGTCTCTGGATAACAATACACCCTAATGCTTGTCTATCAATAACAATACACCCTAATGCTTGTCTATATCATTCCTGAATTTCTCTGCTACAGTTATTCCAGGATGAGTGAGCACCCATCTGTAACAGTATGTTTCTGATGCCATGCAAGCATTTGAACTACATCACTATAAAAGCAAAAATGCATTGCAGTGATAGGTGGAATTTTGCCTATATAAAACAATTTATGTATCAATTTGATTCTACATAATAATTCTATGTTAGACTTCAAGAAGGATTCCTCTGTTACCATGAAAAATAGAGTGGATTTTTGGCAACTGAAGAAATACATTAAATTGCTCAGTGAATAAATCAACTCAACAACAGCAAAGTACCTTGAAATCACATCACTGGGATGTTTTTCTCATATAGAAAGTTGTTTAAAGGTTCCTGGTTTTTTACTTACAAAAATACTTATGTTCATATGGAATTTTAAACCATACACAGAAAACCTTGCTTAGCCTGATCTTTATACAGCTTCAGTTCCATTCTAAATCATGAATTAAAATACTGATTTTAAGTTGACAGGTGTCTCAATGCTTACAAACTTCTGCCATCTCAGTCACTTCTGCAGGTCCTAAGAACTTTTCCTGTACATGATGCAGAAACAGTTCATTAGAACATTGCCTAACTTCTTAGCTTTGTGCCTTCAAATAATGGCTCGACAAACAAACTTTGTGCTGGCAATGGCTGAAGTGCTGAGCTGGAAATAGTCTTGCTAGATGAGAAAAGCATACCATGTTATCTCTCTATGGATATTAAAGCTATATATTGTTGAGAATCTATGGAAATAATTCAGACCATGTTACAAAGCCACAGGTATTGAGCAGACAAATAAAAAATCTTCCACTAAGACTGACTTCTTGCCTGAACAAACACAAACTCTGCCAATATCCCAGTCTTGACTCCTGTAAATTACTTACACACAGTAACCCTGAAAGAGTCTTGCTCTGACTTTGCCCATATGAGAAACTAAAGAAAGCAAACTGTATTCTGACACTTGCTAAAATAAAAATCAACAAACCTACAAGGAAAACCCCAAACAAAACCCAAACAAACAAACAAACAAAAAAAACCCAAACTAAGCGAACACAAAAAGGAAGAAATTAATAAAAGAAACAAAACAAAACAAAACAAATGCCCAAGAAGAAAGAAAGACTGAGAGACAGAAAAGGGGAAAAAGAGCAGCAGCTTCAAAAATAAAGGAGCTAAAGTAAGCAAGTATCTTGGCTACTCTGTTATTTTACTCTTTCTTCAGCCACAGAAGAGAAACAAGGTGAAATCCATACTAAGGGGTCTAGAATCAGCAGGTCACTCACCAGTGGTGTCCTCCAGGGATCAGTATTGGGCAAGACCTATTCGATATCTTTGCTGATGATTTGGATGAGGGGGTTGAGTGCACCCTTAGTAAATTCACAAACAATACCAAGTAGGGTGCAATTGTTGACTGTTGACCTGCTGGAGGGCAGGAAGGCTCTGCAGAGGGATCTGGACATGCTGGATCAATGGGCCAAGGCCAGTGGTGTGAAGTTCAACAACACCAAGCACCAGGTCTTGCCCTTGGGTCACAACAGCCCCAGGCAGTGCCACAGGCTGGGGCAGAGTGGCTGCAAAGCTGCCCACAGGAGAAGGACCTGGGGGTGCTGGTGATGGCAGCTGAACATGAGCCAGCGTGTGCCTAGGTGGCCAAGAAGGCCAATGGCATCCTGGCCTGTACCAGCAATAGTGTGGCCAGCAGGACCAGGGCAGGGATTGTTCCCCTTTACTCGGCACTGGTGAGGCCACACCTCAAATCCTGTGTTCAGTTTTGAGCCTCTCACTCCAAGAAGGACATTGAAGTGGTGGAGTGTGTCCAGAGAAGGGCAGTGAAGTTGGTGAAGAGTCTGCTGCACAAGTGCTGTGACAAGCAACTGAGGGAGCTGGGGTTGTTCAGCCTAGAGAAGATGAGGCTCAGGGGAGACCTTATCGCTCTCTACAACTGCCTGAAAGGAGAGTGTAGCCAGGTGAGGGATCAGGCTCTTCTTAACAGAACAAGAGTAAACTGCCTTGAGTTGTGCCAGGGGAGGTTTAGAATGGGTATTAGGAAAAATTTCTTCACTGAACAGCCCAAGCACTGGAACAGTCTTCCTTGGGAAGTTGGTTGAGTTGCCAGCCCAGGAGATATTTATAAGACATGCAGATGTTAGATTCTATGACTCTATTAATTGTTTCCTCTGAAATCTGGTTTAAGAACAATACAATGACTGTGTCTATGCAAAAACATCTGCACACTGATTTTTGTCTTAGCTGTTTGCCTCAAAATAACAAAAAAAGTGAAAGAACAAATCATTAGTAGTAGGGTATTTGCCATATGCAGTTTGTTAGTCTTTGGCTCTCTATTACATTACTTGAACAACGGTGGAGCTGTGCAGCTACCACCTCTTAGAAGAGGCTAAATCTATGAGCATGTGAGCCACATACAAAAACATTCATAGAGCCACTGTGCCATATACCACATACTCACCAGACACTCCCACGAAAAGGGTCTCCAAAACCAGCTTTCAAGCAGATGCTCCCAGTAGTCTTACAAAAAAGCATGACTACCAAGAGCAGCTAGACTCTACGATGAGCAGCTGAGTTTTGAGACCACAGTTACTGTCAGAGGTGGCATTTGTTGGTGGCTTGCCCCCTCACAGAGCTAGGTATGTGGATGACCTAGCAACAAGAATGATTCTACAGCTCCACTGCTATGCACAATACAAAGACATGTTAATATTGTTATACGTAAAGAGCCATCTTATTTCCAGAAGAATTTTGCCCTTTCCATGTCTTTTTCAGCAGGGAAATAGTGAAAAATTCAGGTTATTCCTCACCTTTAGGATCAGGCATGGTTGAAGCATACCAGGTATCGCAGATACTAAAATAAAACTAAAAATACATTTGCAAGCTTGGAGCTAACAGGTAAAATTCAGTACTACAATGCATTTTTTCTCTATTCCCAGCAATTTCTTCTTTTATGGCTTTTCTTTTTCCTTTTCACTTAATAGTTTTGCTTCAAAACTATCCAATATACTTGTCGGCTAATCAGATTGAAGCATGACTGACTGAGACAGTGAATTTGCAGTACACACAGGACAGTAATCCAGCTGCAGCTAGTTTAGCCTGACTGCACTTTATTATAATGTTGCTGATGGCAATACAATTGTATTAGAGGAAAAGATGAAGAGCTGAAATGGTTATTTTTCAAAAGTAGTTGGCATTATAAAATTATTTGGTAATAAAAGACAAAAACTTCCTGAAGCAACAGAAGCATTGTGCATTTCCCATACTAATATGGCATAATCGTGCATGGTTGTCCACAGCCCCTCCTTTGGAAAACAGATGAGAACTACAAAATATCTTTGTAACATACTACATGTTTTACTACACGCAGAGAAAAAGTAAAAGTAATGTTATAAACTCTGAAAAAAAGAGTTAAAAGGCAATAACAACCTACAGATATTTTATTGTTGAAATTTCCTTATTAAGGAAAGTACCAATTGGTTCACTTTTAGACACCAAACTAATGTCATAATGTAGACAAGCCAGTTTGATACCAAATAAAATCATAAAATCATCAGCCAGACAGCATGGTTCATAGCATATTTTTCTTTACAGACCTCATTAAGTACTATAGATTTATCTGTAATTAGCAGAAATTAGTGGCTTAGTAGGGCATTTCAGGTGCTTCTTAGAAATAGAGGTGGCATTTCAGGTGCTTCATAGAACCTCTCTCTCAATTCCCTTCAAATGGGAAGTGAGAAGCATAAAGTTTATATCCCCATAGACCTCGTATTTGATCTGATGAAATCCAACTGAGATCAACAAAAGATTTCCATTGTGAAACCTATTACTAAACATTAAACAACCCAACAATCGGAGACTGTACAAAGCATTAACCAGTACACATGCACTCCCTCCCTTCTCATTTTTGACTTTAGGATTTTCTCTGCACTTTGAAGTGGTGCAGTTCCCATACCCAGAGCTTTCATTCACACTGTTTTGCCCGGGCAACTTGGCACTCATATGTTTTAGCTACAAGAATATGATAATAAAAAATCCCTGTTAGGCCTGTGGTTCATCCTCTTAAAACTCTGTTACAGGGTACCAGAATAGATTAAAATGCATTATGTATTTTCCATATATTCTTCACTGGGTTTATGTACTTCTCAGGAAACATTTCAGCAAGAATTTTTCAAATCTAAGTCCTACGACAGCTTCCCAAGCACTCATCTTTTTTGGGTTGACAATATTAAAGAAAAACTAACTGAATTTATTTTTACAAATATACTGGCCTTAGCAACAAGCTGGTAATTTCTAACCTAATTGTTAATTGCATACTGACATTGTGTAACCTTCATCTTCTTTTGCAGCTTCTTTTTGTCAGTTCTCAGTAAGAAAGTAAGAGTATGTGCTACCCACCCAAATAAACATTATTTTCATAAAGAGTATGAGAAAAAATAAATCTGAACTCTACTGTATACAGCTGTGGAGATATCTCTACAACTTATATGCCATTTATACCGAGTACATTGTGACAAGAACAGGGCATGCATGTCCACCACAATATTACAGATTGATGCCATACTGAGCAAAAAATTTTTTTCTACCCATATACTGGAGCAGTTTCATCCTGCCAAAGAACTTCCTGCATACTACTGGTTCATATATATGCTCAATTATCTCTCTCATTGCTTATGAACATGACACAGTTTCTGAAACAGGCAATCTGTTGTATCTTCCTTCATAAATGAGCAAGACAAATCAGAGAAAGGAATATTACACACGATTAAATTGGTGAAATAACCAACTGGAGGCACTACTCATAGTTTGTCTTCTAAATGAACAGTCAAAAGTCATAAAAAAGAAATGGACTGAAGATATGACACAAAAGGAAGGTTATTATCCTAGTTATGTTTGTCACCTTTCATAAAAAATACATAGATGAGAAAACACAGAAGATTGTGTCTTAGATTACAGCTCCCTGTCATTCAGATTTTGAGTATCTTTCATAATCTCAGCATCAGAAGGAATAAAAAAATACAGATGTAAGATAAAAAAATACACTTAACAGCCAGTAAAGCAAATGTTTAACATACACACATACACACACCCCACTACAAAAAGGACTGATTTGCAGAGTTCAAATTTGTCTTTTCTTTATGTTACGAAGACATAACCTCTCTGCCTTTCCGACATGTGCTTCATACACAAAGACTTTCAGGACTTCCGCAATTTCCCTCTGCCTTCAGCTTTTTCATCCCCAGAATTTCTAGATAGAAAGTAGTAATCAGTAAACATACTGCTATGAGATTCAAACTAAATAAAGAGTTTAACCTTCAGCTACACAATGCTTTTATATTTAGCCATGATGAAATTAAACTAATGAACTAATGAAAGTAGAGAATTAGCTTCATTACTAATCCAATGGAGAAAATATTGAGTCTAATGAAAAATAAAATGTTCATATAGGTGGCTATCAAAAAACAGTTTGGAATTGTAACCTCATGTTCTGTACAAAATACCATGGACTGACATTACAGAAGTACACAGTAACTTTAAGCCTTCAGACAGTCACATTAAAATATTTCAAGACTTTTAAAGACTCAGCTTACATTAATTCTCTTTTTGGAACATGAAACAAAACTATTTATAATACTTGGAGGAAACGTGCTATATAATCTTATTGACTGTTCATTAGCACCATTAGCGCCCATGTTACCACAACATTGTTTCCCAAAAATGGGCAGAAAAAGGTTTAGGTCTTCCCTTCCCCAGAAAAATGTCACTCATGTTACACAGATACTCAAATTCCACATGAAACACAAGGTTGTGACTGTCAGTCTTTTGTGGAAATCCCAAGGCTGTACACATTAAACTACGAATGAGGGCTGTAACTGGCAGTGCTACCTCAAGGCTCAAACATTCCTCTGGAGCACTATCTAATAGAGATAAAATCTCCATAACAAAATTTGGAGGGTGCTGCAAATAATGATAACATTAAGATAACATTTTATCTTAAATAATTTAAAAACAAAATCTAAAACATAACCTGGAAAGACAATTCCAGTTTTGGCTTCGTTTACTCACAATCATTAGTTTAACTAATGTTCATTAGTTTAACTAATTAGTTTAACTAATCCAGTTTAACTAAGAATCTGGCTAGATGAATGAAAACTTTTTTTTTTTTTTTTTTTTTTTAAATTTAGATGAGTGCATTCTGCTTATTTATACTGATAACAAAGTACTACTTTTTGAACACATCTAAAGGCTAGAAGATGAGCCTGACGTTCTAGTTGGAACACTGCAAGGCACTTGTGGGAGTTTCATCTTTCACAACAGAAATGCTTGAGCAACTATCATAAACCCAGTAAAGTTTCTGCAGCATTTATATTATAACGGTTATGTCTCTGGGTGTGTGTGCTGTCCCAGGAGTATTGTTCTGGATTGATTAGCATCTTTATAATGAAATGCTCGATTACAGCTTTGAAATAGATAATTATAAAGGGAGGGTGTATTTTCCAGTTAGGGATTTTGTTTTTATTTTTTTTTTAATTATCAGTGCATGAAAGGCAGCTGTAGAAGTTCTGACTGCACTGTTGCCTCTTTGGAAAGAAACTACGTTTTGTTGCTCTCACTGTGCATAAGTTAAATTGAATTGCTAGTTATGACTGGTATGGGAGTTTTATTTTCAACTGTCAGGGTGTGCAGCCAGCTGTAACCAATTTTTCAATGGCTTTAAAAGCCTCATTTGAAGTATACAGATGTGAATGACTTTGGGACCTTGCCGTTAGTAAACAGAAACATTTTTCAAAACATTTTCCAATCCTACTTCTTCAGTGCAAAAGAAAAAAAACTGTAAAGAAAACTACACATTATGGATGTTCTGCATAACTTTAGCAGTGTATGTAAAAAAGGCAAAAAAATGTTGGTGGCATGTCCAAGTTTGGGCATATGTTTCAGACTCGCTCTTATGTATACCATAATGTTGTTAAAACCACCTTCTGCCACGAAAAGCGACTCATTTTTCCTGAGGTTTAACAGCAAATGAGTGGGTAGGGAAAATGCTTTTTATTTCAAGGGTTAGAAGTCAGGAGAAAAAACTATGAGTATTTCCTTCCCTTAGTGCTCTGCATACTGCAGCAAGCCCTCAGTTTTAAGAGAGGTTGTCTGCTGAAGAAACTTACTCAGCTGTCAAACTGATGTGTTAGTTTGAATGGCTTGTCACCCCAGGTGCTAGAAGATACAGGAGAATTATGATTTTATTTATTTATTATTTATAAATTAGAATAACAGAAACAACTGGTTTAAGTGAGAAAATGTGGGGATGTATCCCAAGCAATCTGTAACCTCTTGATATCCAGAACCAGAATTCCTTAGTCCTAATCTCTGCATAGGACAGATCCTCCACTGCTGCCAGCACAACATTAATGATGCTTGTTTAAACAGAAACAGGCAGGTCACAGGTTAAAGGACAAGGGGAGGAAGAAAGCAGGGGGTTTCTTATGCCTTAAACAAAATACAAAATCCATAAGGATGGTCTTGTTCAGGTACCTGTAGATGAGTCTATCATGCCTTTTGAAGTCCACAGTATGCAAACTGTTACCTTACTCTTAAAATTTACTTCACAATCATTTCCCAGTCATTAGCACTGTGGAAACCAGGACTACTTCCACAAATTATGTCATTATTGCATTTGCCTTTTTTAAAGACTCTGGAACCAAAAATAAAGTATTTTGCTTCAAGAATTAATTTTATTTTTTGCAAGTCAGCTCCATTAAATATTAAATAAACGTGAATCACTATTTTTACCTTTTAACCAATGCACCTCTTTTTTCTTTTTTTTTTTTATTTTTTTAGTTTTTAGGCATAATCTTCAGGCCAGAAAATAAGCAGCCCAGATACATAAATTTAGTCATGTTACAACTACTGTACTACCACATGGACACTTCCATATCAAACAAGTTCATTTGAAATGGTGTAACGGAAGATCCAGATTTCCAGACCAAACTTCCACCGATCTTTGTCTCAAAGACTACTTGGGATGTAGGACAAAGATGTATACTTATTTATTAAAGTACCAAAAGTTATAATTAATTTTGGAGGATGGCTTGAATTTATCTAAATAGAGTTCACTTTACATCTTATCTGTGGATTCGGGACTGTACTGGAATGTGTTAGTGTAATCCATTTGTTCCTATACTGTATCATCAATTTTTTCACTTTTATCAATAAAGCTGCCTTTACTTCTGTAGTTGAGATCTTGAGCAAGTACATCTACAGAACAGTCAATGCAGTCATCTGATTTGGCATTGAGTTTGGTATCCAGCAACAGATAAATGCCAACTGAAATGCAAATCTTACTCAAATGATTTCTAACAAATATTCTGCTGGTTTTTTCTAAACCTCTTCCAACAGGGAAAAAGACTTCCCTAAGTTCCTAAAGAAATAAAAAATATAAAAATCTTATGCTGATACCCAATCTTCACACTAAAGATCAATTTGTTAAACTAGGTCACTGCACAGAATTGCCAAATGTAGAAACGTGGAATTTCATTCAAAAATCATTAATGTTTAAAGCAACATATCAGAATCAAACTGATTACAATAATTTCTGCAATTCTGACTCTCACATAGAATTTATTGGTATTTGATACTAGTACTCACATTCCCATTTTTTAATACTATTTAAATGTCTTAAACAATTCTATCATTTTTTCAGTGTTCTGCTACTGTTTAATTACAGAAGTATAATTTAAAAAATAATGTGCTGACACACTGTTCTTCTTCATATTGTTTTCTGTTAAGTAGACTTCTGTCTGTCACCCTCAGTGATTGCTGTCACCCTCAATGCTTCCTACCTTTTCCTCACAGTGAGATCCAAGAGGACTCAGACACTGAAATCCCTCAGAAATTAGGCACATGTGAAAATGTATTTTAGAAAATAGAGACTGGAGGTCTGTGTATATGTATGTTGGAAGTAACATTTATGTCAGAGGACAGAATACCAGAACACAAAAAGATTATGCTACTTTTCTGTAGGAATATCCAGTTGCACAGACATACAACTGTGTCTACTCCTATGCTATCACTTCGCAGTTATCCATGGAAGTGAAGTGAATGACAGCTTACTAACGGATCTGCAATCATGAGCAAACTCCATATGCATAAATACTCCTGAATAGGGTTCTTTCCTGACTCAGTATCACAGACACAGTATTGGACCCTAATCCTAACTGAATCTAAGACACCCAATATTCCACTTAGTTAGAGAAAGGTCAGTAAACATTAAAACAAATCCTCACGTTGAAGCAGCTGAGGTAAATGGACTGATCCCTCCACTGCCTCAAAGAAGGATGGTTCTCTAATTTCTATGTTATGTTTGCAGATCTTTACAATGCTTTAAAAAAAAAAGCTCACCTTTAAGCAAGACATCCTACTGAGTACTACAACACTAGTAAACTTCCTTTGAAAATGGATTGGTAAGAGAATTCTTACTTCCACATCCTGAAAACACTGGATATCCACTTTACAATGGGATGTCAGTCTTCACTACAGTTATCTATATACAACATATCTGCAAGAAGTAGGAATTATCAGCCTGACTAATTATCAGACTACTGAGAACAGAACCTATTTTTTTTCCCTGACACTCCTGAAAACCTTTTCTTAGGCAAGAAGTACATCTATTAGCAAGACTTTCTCCTCTTACGGTGCATGCACACCAATTCAATTGCTCTTCTAATAAACCGTGAACTAAAGAGGAAATTTTATTTTTTCCTTAAGGTGATTTCAGCATCTCTCTTTCAAGCATCTCTCTTTTAAGTCACACATTAAATCAAAATTTTTGTAACGCCTGGAGGATGTATGTGGTGAATCTGTATTTTTGCACATAGACATATCTACTTGCATAGGTGTATTTCTACAGACATGTAGACATATTTACTTATACATCCATAAATCATCAGACTAAAATTAAAAAAACTGAAAAAACGACAGGGAAGACACTTGTATCAGAGTCAAAACCTTTTACAGCAATAGTCAGAGTCAAATCACTGTTTCATTATTCAATTACTTGAAGATGAATGACAGACCATGATGCAGTTTGCTCTGCTGACAGAGCTCACCCATGTCTCAGAGAAACTATCTGCAGTTCACAATATTCACTTCCCAAGCCTGACACGATGAAAAAAGCAGATATAAAGCTAAATTTAAAAGATATATCACATGTCTTTCAAACAAGGAAAATTGCAGTGGACTGAATCTGGTAAATACTACTTCTTACCCAACGTGCCTGCTTTTGTTAGCAATTCTTTCTGGAGTGTTTCTCCAGAGTGTTTCCACTATGTTCTCATTTCAAAGAACCTAAACAGTCAGTCGAATTTTTATCAGCAGAAAGTGGCGTGACAGCAGATGGCATACACAAAAAATTTAAATGATGAGTATATAAATCTATATGTTGTTTATTTTATCTATAACAATTGTTCAGAAAACATTATTGTAAAACTATAAGGTGGATATGCAATTATTTCTTTTTTATATAACAGATAAATATATTTTTAGGATAATTAATAAATATGTTGCTTAGAAACTCTGAGAGACCTCCACTTAATAATAGCTCTAATCCCAGTTTATTTAATGCTTATGATCTTTCTGAATTGCTTTGTCTGCTTCTTCCTACAGGTGAGTGTAAAAGCACATAGGTTGTCTAGTCAGTGAAAAAAACTGCTTAGACATGTTCCTTTTCTTAATACATATTTTCTTTACAACTAAGCGAAGAAAGGACTCCAAAACCATGCAAGTGACACAAGGTCATGTAAATATTCTCTTTCTACCTGGAAAGAAGAAAAACTTGCTTAAATTTAACTTTATCAGTTAGAGTTTTGTAAGAAATAGGTATCACTCCCCCTTGTAAAAAAGTGAGAGAAAAAGTCTCATTTGAAATGTCTGGAATGGCAACAAAATTCTACACTTCTCTTTCATTCTATATAGGTCATTATTCAGATCATGGGTCTTGGACACTGGCAGGTCTGTAAGAAGTAGAAATTCATTCTTAGTTCTAAAGTGGCACAAAAATAAAGCAACCTAAAATTGCAAAGTATTTCTAAATTTTGAAAAGGTCATATGAATATAGGGAGCATGAAGCAATATCATTATCTGTAAAATTCCAAAGGCTGCTCATTCAACTGTGTTAAATTATGTTCTACTGATATATTCTAAAAAAATAATATCAAACTAATAACAGTTATTAATAGTTGTAATAATTTATACAGAAAATATTAAAATTCTTTTACAGGTCTCAGCATATCTTTATCAGAACAGACAGATAAATTTTAACACATTTGGGCATTTCCCTGATGGTATTATTTCCTAAACTAATAATATTGCAGCAAAAATTACCCGGAGTAAATTTCAATGCCTTGGAAATAAACTAGACTGTGAAGAACATAGAATCACTTAGAATTGTAAATGAGAGAACCAAAAGAAAGACAGTCTCTTGATTTAAGAGCTTCTTTTAATCTTGCTTTGATTATATTAGCATTAAAAGCCAAAAGATTAAAATACCATCCTTGCTCTCTACAATCCAAGATCTTATCTATATTCTAAAGAGTACATGTAGAAAAATTCTGAATGCAAAGTCCACTGAAAAAGGCTGTGCTCTAAAATGAAAGCACACAATTCAGCTGGCTGGACAATTCCCATTATTTGTCCTGCAATTAACAAAAAACATGCTCCCCCAAACTCCAAAACAATGCAGCCTTTTAGCCCATATGTACGACCCCTGCTCTTTGATACTGTAAAGGCCACACTATTTTAGAACAGATATTTTAAAGGAATCTCACAATAGGTGTCAGAATACAAATTAATTTCCAATATAAACAATTTTTAAATCATGTTTTCATACTAAGTTGATAATAAACTGTAAAAATTTCATTATAACTATAGAATAGAATTTTCAATTCATGCCATTTGCTTGCACCCATTGAAGATTTGATTGTTTATCTACTGTTGCCAACTTCTTTCACAAGCAGAAAGCAGATTCTTTATAAGCTCTCTGCTATTTCCTTATCTCAGAAAAGAAACAGTCAACCTATACACTACTGTCAAAACCTGGACGAGCAGGTTTTGCTCATGGGAGTAAGCACTAACCACAAACATGAAACTCTTCCATAAAAGTAGAAATCTGACCACACTAAAACTGACAAAATGTGAATTACATGACTACAGTGGTCTGCTCCAAGTGATTTTAACAGTGTTTGCCATGAACAGTACATACTTCCTTAAAAATCTCAGATTAAACATCTCAACACCAGAACAGTCTCAATGGTAGTCTACTTGAACAGAAGTAAAAATCAAAACCAAGTCTAATTTTGTTGGAAAACTAGGAAGAAAGTGGTCTGAAACACCATCTGTCAACCAATCAATCAATCAATCAATCAATCACAAAAAACAAGGCTGTGAGTAAAATGTGCTAAGTATTCTTGTATTTTGCCACCCAATCATAGTGCAGTCTTTTGAGTTCATGTAGTTGTCTCAGAGGAAACAGAGACGTCTTTTGTAATACGTATTTTTACCATACAACAGAATAATTAATAAATGATAAAAGTTGAAAATTATTTGCTTAGTTTAGTTTTAAGTCAGTATTTTAGCCTGATAAATAGCTAGTTTCTTTGATTCTCTCCTGCCTCTGTAAAACTGAATAGAACAGTGCAAACTTTAAAGGCTTTTTTTAGTTTATATCAAGTATAAAGCTAACAGTTTAATGTCACTGTTAGTCTTAACTGGGAGAACGTAGTATCAATACTGTTTTCAAAAAAAGAAGTTTTATCTCAACATTTTCTTAATTAGCTTTCCCAGTTTTTATTTAACAAGTCCAAAAATTTATTTAAAGTTAGAAAGATAAAGTAATAATGAAAATAAAACTTAAATAGTCAGTGGTGTCAGTTGGTGTTTCTTTTCACCCGAAGTGTGGATGACCTCAAATACCCCATTTGGCAGAAATAAACTGTTTCAAACTCAAGTCCACATAGTAAAAATAGCATTATATTGGTTTCTAAATACATTTTACACATATACAAAAATCCTACAGAAATGAAAGCAAAATGAACAACAAAAAAACAACCAACCGAAAAAATCTCAAAAAAAAAATGCAAAACCCATACACTTAAAAAAAAAAAATCCAGTAAGACTTAATGAGCAGAATACAGTGAGCTAGAAAATAGGGTAAGGTCTCGACTTTTCAATCAGGAAACCATACACAGGTCAAAATAATTTCTCCACAGACTACTGAAAGTTTCTCAAAATTACAGCAAATGGAAGGTTGAGTCCAAAACAGGTATTTCTGAATCACCTCACTAGTTTCAAATCATGAGGCTATAGAAAGCCAGCCAAGCAGTTCCAGGATCCCTTACAGAAATAATCACACTAACTCTAGTAATCTTCTGAGGACTGGGGGAGGAATACAAACCTACCATCAGCAACCAAACACCACACACATACACAAACACATGTATTACTGAAGCCTTATTTGGGTAATAAAATTTGGGGGGTCCTCAGGAAGATATGAGGTACCCAGACTTCTCAAAGTTACTACTCCATGTGGCTGTCATTTCTCCCTTTTGAGATATATTCCGAAACCTTGTGCAGCAATACAAATCCTGTTATTTCCAAAACAGTATTTTCTATAATTGAGTTTACGTATTTGATACGGGAAGAAGAATAATGATCTGCAGGCCCTGACAATATCCTCTAAGATCAGCAAAACTACAGTATTAAGTCTATTAGATTTCATTTACAAGGCCAAGAAGCATGAAATAATACAATGAAAATAATACATGAAATAATTCAATGAAAAGTTGCGAATCTTGACCAAATGGTGAAAGAACAAAATCAAGATGCTTCACTAATGGTCCTACTGCTAATCACAACTTCAGTCAACTTGCATATCACATTGCAGTATTTATATATACCCAGACAGTTTTAAGTGTTTTCAAGTGTTCTTTATCTCTCCCATTGTGAATTTCTGAGAACATACACACATGCAGAGTCTGGATTTGGAAACACAAATCGAGTATCTTAAGTTAATGAGAGATTCCTTTTGATTGCAAAACAGCTAAACTATTTCAGACACAATCTAACACATCACCTACTGAAATTTAAAAGCAAGAGTATTCCCATCAATTTTAGGAAAAGTTTTGATGCCATGAAGTTAAGCATGTTTCAAAGCTTTTTGTTCCCTTATCAGTGTTGTACCAGTCTAACCAAGGGAATCTTTTGTATATGCATTAAAAGTTTAAAAGGATGACCCACAAACATACACAAATAGTCATATATTCCACAAATGTAGTCCTGGTTCTTCAAAACAATACTGCTTGTGTTACAGTACCTAAGAATCTTTTAGAGATTTGAACAAATATGAGAAAAGTGTTTTAGTAGATTTAAAAACATGAAATTTGGTCTTCCTTTTCAAAGCAAAATATTCTTTATTCTAATTATTGTATTTATTATTTACTAATATTATTTATTTTAATGTTGTTAATACTAGTACCACTTGACAAGGTTCTAAAATCATCGAGCTTTTTTTCTGTATCTTCTCATGTTTAAAAAGCATGTGTTCTTCTCATGTATGCTTTCAGTCTGCGTGTTTCACACCCTGAAGTTCACACTTCTCATTCCCATTTCTGCTGCAGTTGTTGAGACATTTTTTGGGGTATTTGTATCAAAGTATGCACTGACAGAATACAAAACTCAAAGGTACTTATCCTAACCAATGTCATTAGTCTTACAATCCATGTAAAACTCTTTAATTCCTCATTCAGAATATGCCTTCCTTAGACTTTCACTAAATTTATCTGTAGGCAAACAAGGACACAGAAAACTAATGTCTTTTCAGAGATATAAAGCTAAACTTTGCATACTATGTTTGCAGAGATAAGCAGTAAGCTGCTGGTAGACAGAATGGTGGATAATTGTTGCTAGCTCCTAGAATGACATGATTAAGGTGAGAGTTACACGAACTGTGTGAATGACTTTTTATTTATTGTCAGTGAAAAAGACCAGCTTCTGTCTACATAGATGGATTCCCTCTTACTCACTTTACTCTTGACTTCAAACAACTGGTTCTTCTGGCTAGGGAGAGCATTTCAAACCACTACAGCAATGGCTCCTTGTGGTCCTAAGACCCATGAGAACCTTCTGAAAGCAGTGTGGAAAAAAAGCATTACCATGGACAATCAAGTATGTTACCACTCTCAGATTCAAACGGCTGCCATTTTTAAGTACATATACACTCCTATCTACATATGTATGGACACATTTTATAGATATATACACACACCTACAAGCCTTGTAAAATAAAAGTGTATCAACTGGTTCCTAGACATTTGCTTCTTCAGATTATGTTACGCTTTAATGACTAACTATCTGAAACTTTAGTGGTACCAGATGATTGACTCTGCATAATGCATGTAAGAGTTCTTCCTCAGCTACAGCAGAAAAGCTGTAGGAAAAGAGATTCCAGGAAATAGAAATAAAAGTAACTAATTACAAAAAAAAAAAAGTCAAACAACAAATCAATTTATTCAGAGGCTATGCCAGTTCACACAACTGAATATCAAATATGCATGGAATATAAAGTCAAAGACCAATTGTTGAAATACGTTAAATATTTCACTATAACAAATGGCAGAGTTTTTACTGTTGTATGTGGCTAATAATGGGTGTTTAAGGCATAAAATCGTATTAATTCCTAGTTGTTTATACCTGCCACAATGTAGGCATGGAAGACCAAAAGTCAGTCCAGAATGCATCAGGAGTGCATAATTAGAATTGCAGTAATTCCTTTAATATCACACAGCTGCAGCAACAGAAGTTCTGTCAGCATACCTCTTCTTCAGCCCATACAGAGCAGGTTGCCATGAACAATGAACCACATGGAAACGTTTCATAACATCCTTCAGAGTCAGCTTCAGAGCACTGCATCTACTACTGGGCTGCCTACAAATGAAGTCAAATTCCAACATCCATATTCTCTGTATTCCTTTTAACTACTGCTACAGTGGAATCCACTTCTACACTTGGTGACCATCTAAGAAAAAGAAATGCTTATGAGGGCTGAAAAAATTAAACTGAAAGGTCTCAGCAATATTAGAAATATTTCTCTTCAAACACAACCCTTCTTCCAGTTCCAGACAAAACAGAGGTATCGGGATGACCACATGCCAAAGAGTTCTCTGTTAGCAACAAATAAATCAAACAGGTGGCTGTTGCAGTCATAAACGTAAGGAGGACCCTCACCTAGTGCTCATTCACTTAGATGAAGCTAAAAGTCACAGAATGCCTAGTAACAATACTGCAAACAACAACTAGAAACACCTCTACTTAAAAAAAATTAATATTATTTTCTTTCTAAAAGCATACATCTATTATAATACCAATAGTGAGTACAAATTCAGTATCATCTGGATAAAATATTCAGATCATTTCAGGACATAGGTGGTTCAGGTGCTTAGGATAGCATGCATTTTTTTTTTCCCCCTGTAGAGCTGAAATATACTTTAAAAATAAACAAAAAACCCAAACCAAACCAAACCAAACCAAACCAAAACCAAAACCAACAAACAAAAACAAACACACAAAAACCCAGAAACAACAACAACAAAAAATCCAACCAACTCCCCCCCATACACAAAAAAAAAGAAAAGAAAAAGAAAAAAAGAAACCCTACAAAACCAAAAAACACCCCAAAATGTAGTATGTGAAGCCAAGGCAGCAGGAGATCAAGTAAATCAAAATATAAACCTCTGCCTGCCCTCTGGATCTAAGTACAGTATCTGCTAGTGCTGAAGAAGCTTGAAAGAGTAAAATGATCAAAGAAAAATTCATTCTAAATCCAAGAGAAAGTATTCTGTAAATGGCAATAAACCCCAGCAGCATGTAATGTCATCACTTCTTAATTCCCTGGTGTATATAATTCATGCTTTCTTTATAAAACCTTTCTCTGGATAACATTCTTTATTAAAATTTCTGCAGTAATATGATTTTAAAAATTATGATTTAGAAGTTCTAATTTTAGTAATAATCAAAAAACCCACAAAACATCAAGATAAAATTAAGTGCACTAACTGAATGAACAGAAAAAAAAAGGTATCTTTAGTCACCAGTACGCACAGCTGCCAGAAACTAATATAGATGTGACAGCATATAAACTGTGAAACGCCAGTAAACTGCGTCAATTCTTCTGCTATGTTTGTTTATTGCTGCTTCAGGATATCACTGAACAGATCCGTTTGGTAAGCTGTGTCCATATACCATAAGTGCAAACATCTTACGAAGCTAGAACACCTTCTGGGAATTACTAATTTGTGAATGATCTCTTCTCTGTCCAACTAGAGTTATATCTACTAACCAAATGCAATTAATCCGGACATTATAATGCGTTTGCTTTCTATTTTATGAAATAATTTCATGTAGTTTTAAAGAGGTTTGAGTATATGGCAAGCCATTTGAAAAACTATTTTATTCACATAAAAAGGTATAATAAAAACATATGAATCGGCAGTCTCAACCTTCAGACACACATTTTCGGACTAGTGGAACTCCGGTATAATTAAATGAATAAGTAACTTCAAGGCATACTCTTATTTTGAAAGTAAATGTGACAACACTTACTTGCAAAGGAAAGAGATGTATCCTGTCCTAGATGAGATAAAGTTCAGGGACTATTCTCCAGCGCTTGTCTGGAACTAGATTTACAAGTTACCATAATCTTCAGGATAGTTGTCTGAATAGTACCTACACATGTATCAACCGCAACACACCTATTTCTGCATCACACAAGTAAGAGCAGTGAAGAGAATTCTATTCAGACTGAAAAGAAGATGCAGATCACAACAGCTGAGGAAAAAAAAACCTCAAATACAAGCATACTAAAGGAAAAAATAAAATAAAATTTAAAAATTAGGCACAAATATCGAAACACTGTACTGTTCTCATGTGCCACTTGCATAGTGACACCAAGGAGCATGTCAGCATTATCCAAGTAATCTTGAACGTAGTACTACTTTGATCAAATGAACAACAGTATATTCTATAGACTTGGCCACATTACAAAGGGAGGAACTGCTATGAATTGATACAGGTAACTTCAACTTTAAATCTCTCCAAAATTATATCTGTAGATGACAAAGAAAAAGATTGAACAGCTGAAAAATAATAAAGTCAAGAAAAGACAGTTAATATAATTTAGAATATGTTAACAACTGTTTCTTGCTGTGGTTCAACACTTGACTTCCTCATGGGAATCCTTCACCTTCTAGAAATTACCTGGTATTAATACTTGGCAGAATTATTAAAATAGCTTCACCTGATTCGTACATAGTACAAAGCATAGCATTACAACTATCATTTCAGTATCCAGACAGTAACTCCTATGTCAGATGTGCATTTTTTTAATAAAAACATCCAGTCTTGACAGAACAACATTGCATAATCAATATTCCACCACATATTCAATGGTTAATTAGCTCATTGTCTATAAATGTCACCGTACAGGACTGGAAACCTGAAATTGCTCCATCTGGAAATAATCTTTTTGTTAGAACAGGCAATACTGTAAAAGAGTTGTTTCAAATGATAGTGTTCCAAGTACAAGCAAAAAGCCTGGATAGCTTGAGGGCACCCCAACCATTTTTGCTGACTACCTCATCCCTGCCTCTAAAATTATTACATGACTGAATTGCATAGTTTCACCTTGCAGGGAGAGCAATTAGTTTTCCTACTCCTCTACCACTGGAGACAGAAAATCAGCCTCCCACACTTCAGATAAATACATGTCACAGAGCAAATTTTTCCCATGCTAATTTAAACAATAATAGTTCAATTACATTTAATTGTAGATCTCCTCTAACCATGCTAAACCATCCCTTTACTAATCCCAGTGTTAGGAGAACTGCATGTAGGAGAAATAAAGTAAGTAAAAACAGAAGTGCAAAGCATTTATTTTCACTTTTGACATTACTGCTACTCTGCTTCAATACTGAAAAATTATATTCAGTCCATTTATTTAACATCACCTAGTATCATGAGAGAGGTGTCTGCCTGATTTTTAATTATCATTCTTCATATATCCTGATACTTTCTCAACAGAAGTGTCGAACAATGCATTAGTGACAAATTCCCAAGACTGTGCCCCTTCAGCCCTTGGAGTTTAACTCCTCTCACATTACAGTATTTATTGAATTTCCAAGCCAAACGGTGTTCTGCTCCATAAAATTCTGACAAGTGGACTCTGCCAAGCTAATAACGGCCTCATTCTGCTGAAATAAACTTATTTCACTGCGGCAAACAAAATGACATGACCTGGAAAGGTTATTTTTAACTGGGTAACGACTCAATACAAACCAAATCTCTCTCACTAGATTCTGAAAACTGTTCAGACAAATTTCTTAAATGTAAGTATGTCCTAACACTAATTCACTCCTCTGTTGCTCTCACTGTACGTGACTACGGCAAGGTTTTTTTTAAGGTCTGTGCCATTTGATTTTCTTAATGAGTAGTTCAGTAAACTTAACTAAACAATGCCTAGTCAGAGTATCTCAGCAGAGTGACCTAGCAAGTGCTAAACTCATGCTAGGATGCTGTGTCCTCCTATGTTCGTTTATCCTCTGCCATTTTAAGACTTTCTGTCTGTTTATTTCACAAAGTTATATTACAACTGCCCTTACATATAATAAATTTGAGAAGTATTTCCTTCAGAAGTATTTCTCTCTCCCTGATTAATTTTATACTAATTTTTACAACATTGACATTAGAGAGATGTGGAAAATAAAGGATTAGGGACTGATTCGCCTTTCTGGAAAGGCTGTGTCTTCTCCACATATGTCAAGTTCTTCATAAGGGTCATTCATGTAGTGAATGTTAGTGCACTAATATTCATGAACAGCCTTTTTCAAGCTACCTATATTGTTCTATTAATACAGCGTAATTTCTGCAGACTGCATCCACAGTCTAACCATCAGTTTCAGGTCAGATCTCTATCAAGTTTCAAATTACAGGAGACCATAAGAGAACCTTTGTAACAAGTGGAATTTTGTACAAACATACCGCACCCTGCTAGGTACTCCTTTGCTAATAAAAGGGACAATCCTTGACTGCAAACAGACTCCAGCAGTTTGCTAAAGAACTGTTAGAACACCTACTGCAGACAAAAGGAGCAAAATAATGATCACTCATCAAAATCATGAGTTTCAGAGAATAAAGTAAGAAAAACAGAAAAAAACCCCTAAACCCAAGCAGGAAACCACGTATGTGAAAGAATGAACACTGCCTTTTTGGGCACGACCTGTAGTTTATCAACAGTAGTGGCAAAAGATTTAGAATTTTAAAATAGCGCCTTCAATCACTTAAGACTAAGCTAGCAATATGCAAATGGCTATATGTGTTAGGTAAATTATGTTACTTCTATCTACATTATATATAGCTAGATATATATATATTTATATTTAGGGTTTTTTTTGGGGGAGGGGGTTTCCTACAAAGGTATTATTGTGCAACGCATAGAACAACTAGAAAGTTTCTCAACAGCCATGATGTCTCTAATCTATCAGTCCAAGTTAATTCTGATATTAACATTCCTGATTGTTTACCCTAGTCATGAAGCAGGCTAGCACTACCCTGGGCTGCATTAGGAGGAATGCTGCCAGGTGGTAAGGGGATGTGATTCTTCCCATATTCTCAGCCATAGGCTTTATACCTGTCTGTCATCTGAGAATGGAAGACACGAATTCATACACTTGGATTTTTTCTAGGAAGTACTTTACCTTTCACATATTAGAGACTTTGTGTCCTATGACTTTAGAAATACTTGTTTCTGACATTGTGCTAACTTATTAAAACATTTAAGCTTAGCCATTTAAGTTTTTCAATGTTCGGTTTCTTTTTAGAATGTCCAGCTCTCAAAGTCAAGCAGGCAAGCTTTATATCTCACTTTAAGTATGTCCATTTCACATGTGTGTGGCAAAAAAAATCTATAAAATTTGAAAATCTAAAAAGTTAGCCCCAAACGAAGTAGACCAGGTATAATTTTAGCTAATACAGAATATTGCAAACATCAATTTGCAAAACAGCCACCCCACTACGGTTCAATGAAAACATGATATTGCTATGAAACTCTTTCCTTTTTTGTTATCCTGCAGCATAAGCTGCCACAGTCCTTATTGATGCTGATTTGAAGTACATCTGAGAGCACTTACTCACCTCATTTGATCTATCACACAATGAATATAAGAAGGGCAAGAGCACGTTATTTACTACTTGACTGATGAACTTACCTAGACTTCCTGCAAAAAGCCTGATTTTACTAATCACCTGTGTCTACCACTACTACTTTCGTTGGTTGTAGAAGATTGAGAAAAGGTAGCCAAATAATGTTTGATTTTATCAACTATACATTTTAATTGTAAAATCAACCACAGAATCACAAAATGGTTGAAGTTGGAAGGGACCTCTGGAAGTCATTTGGTCCAAAACTCCTGATCCAGCAGGGTCACCTACAAGAGACTGCCCAGGACAATGGCCCTTGCCAGCCTGCCTAAGTGGTCACTCATACTCATACTAAAAAACATATTTCCTCATGTTCAGATAGAACCCATTGTTTCACATCATGGACAATGACAGGATGGTAGACAATGGGTGTAAGAGGATCAGTGGTGACAATAACCCATTGCTCTGTCACTGGACACCACCGAAAAGAGCTTGGCCCCATTTTCTTTACACCCACCCATTATATATTTGTACATATGGACAAGATCCCCCAAGCCTTCTCTTTACCAGGACAGCCAGCCCAGCTCTCAACCTTCCTTGCTGGGGAGTTGGCTGTTCTCTAGACTGTTTCCAGTATGTCCATGCCTTTCTTGTACTGGGGAACTCAGAAATAAACACAGTACCACAGCTGTGGCCTCACAAGTCCTGCTAGTCACAGTACATCAGAACACTGCTTCAATAGTAGAACTCACAAGCACCAAACTGCCTTAGAGTCTAAAAAGCTGTCTTAGAAAGTTTCTGAGACTGTTATGTGTGGTACGCATGGTTCACAGACACCATTCCATACCACAAAGTTCTGAAAGACAAGAGGAATCATTTTAAAGGTCATGAGGAGAAACAACACAGTTCAAGTCCCTTGAAAAGAAAAGCACGCATGATTTACAAATGATTCACCAAGAGGTATTTGCTTTAAAATTTTCTGCATTTTGAGAACAATTTTGCTTTCTTAAATACAGGCCAAGTGATAAACAATAACAAGTTTATAAAAATTATTTTGAAATATGCTTATTTTAGGTACTGAAGTGTTTTGCAGTGTAGAAGCATTTGAAGCAGAACTCATGAAATATTTAAAGTCATGCCTGTGACAGAACTCATATTTATACAGTATACCCTTGAGAGCTTTCTCACAGGTGCTTAAAAGCAAAAGGCTGGCAGAACCTTTATCTTTTTATTCAACTAATCTCCATATAATAATAACTGAGATTAACTGAGATTTATTTGCATTGTGTTTATTTCCCTACTGAAGGATGTTTCTCTAGCAGCAAACATACTACTAATGTTCTTTCTATTTTGCAAGCACTATTGCTTTAAATGTCTTTGTAGGATACTATTTTAATTTTTTTAGCATTGAAAAACCATAGAGGGCATTCACTTGCTTGCAAGACAAAACTGGAAATAGGGCACATGGCCTGTTTTCAGCGTCAATAAAATATACTAATCAAATGTCGTTCCTCAAGAACAAAGCAAACAGGTTACTATCTACAAAATTCCAACTGTATAGCTATGAAAACTTGTTGATATTTTACTGGAATTAAATCGATGACCCAAAACGAGGACAGTTTCCCAAAATGAGATCTGGGAATTATCAGCATACATTTTTGGGTTGTTTTTTTTTTCAAATGCCATCCCCTCTTAATAGTTTGTATCTAACAAATCACATTAACTTATCTTGAATTGGGTTTTGAACCAAGTTATCCTTAATGCAAAAGTATTTGAACTACGCAAAAATACCAGGACATTTTGTTTAATGGCAAGTGATTCCATGGCCTGTTATGGCCATTAATTTATTAATTTATTCTTCCCCAGGTACTCTTCATTTAACTCATACTCATGATTCCTTTAATAAAATTAAATTAATAGAAGCTATCTGGTGTGTAATTCCTAACTAGACATATTAAAAACAAACTGGATACTGAGTCATTCAGGCCTACTTACCTGTAAAATCCCTTTATGTTCATATACTTTACTATAAATTGCTACTAATAAAGCATATTGTTTAGAAAATACTAGAAAATTGAAATGCAGAGATGGCTGAACAGTCTTTTCATATTAGCTGCATGCCTTATATTCAGACATTCCAAAAGGTAAGGTTAAATGTCTGTGTGAAAACTCACATCAATTCACCGAAATAATACAAAAAAAAGTAACAAAAGAGATGTTTTTTATAAATACCAAACCAACAGATAAAAAGCAATATATGGATTTATTCACACAATTAAAACTAAATGCATAAAGAAAAAATTAGATGCAGCCAAATCAAGCCAGAATGCCCTAATAATGTCGTTGCTGGATGCATGGAGAAAGATCCCATGCCATTTAGGGAGTGTACATATAATTTAACAGACTCTATAGAAAGAAATTTAAACAATACAATTTTGAGTTATACAGCCAAAGAAAGAAGTAGCATAAAACAACAAATGAAAAGATGCATCTACTTGATAAGATCCTAGTAACATTTCACAAGAAATACATCTTTTGGGTCAGTAACAAAAATAAGCAGGTAAATTAGCAGTCAGTAAAATAAAGGCAGAAGCACCATAAGAAGCTTCTAAGGACAAATTTATGGAAGACATCCCTGAGCTAAATATTGGCATGCTGCTTATAAGCTGGCTAAGTGAAAACTGAAAGAAGATGTAACAGTCTGCAAATTTTGAAGGGCATATGGAAGTTGAGATGTAAGAAAAAAAGGACAGGAACTTGATTATCAGGAGAACATTCTGGAAATAAAAGGTATCATCAAGGAAAGACGCATTCTAAACAATATATAGGAGATCCCTCAGATTTTGAGTATTTGAAAAATATTCTAAACAAACATGAAGAAAATATTCACAAGACAAGAAGGATGAAGACCAGCATAGTTTATTGTTTCCCTCTCCCACTGCCAGATAAAGCGGACTGTAATTCAAGTTGCCATTCTTAGGGGTATCCGCTCCTTTGCAATGGCTTATCAGTCTTACAGTGATAGTTTTTCATATCAGGTAATGTTACCATTTTTCAAAAAAAATACATTTTATGCCTTTAGAACTGTAACTCAATTTCAACTCTGTACTGTTTCGGTAGTATATATAACTGACAGTAAACCTTTTCTCCAAAAGACTTGAGGAAATGAATGACTAAAACAAAAAGAAAGTCCACCTTGTATGTACATAAAAGTTCAAGAGCTTAGTGAACGCACAGGAAGAGATTCACATGACTCACGCACAGGGCTACGACATCTGTGTATAGAAGTAAGGAATGGGAGAGTAGAGTGATTATCAAGAGACCTCTTTTACTTGGAAGGGGTGAAATTTGACTGGAGGACCATCAAATGCCATGCCAACACAGTGAGACTGAAGTGATAGAGAGAAAAAAGATGGCATCCACTGGATGCTCTGATTCAGCATGAGCACACACGTAGTCCCAGGGATTGACTACATTAAATTGATTCTCTGTTTTACACCATCAGGACTGTATGAAGAGATGAAAAATGAGCAAGAAGAAGGCCTCCTGGATGAGCCTTCAACAACAACTTCGTCTACCATGATTTTTTGTTTCTTTAACACTTTCAGCTTTTGCATTTTGCAAGTTGGCAGTGAACCACCACCTAAAATACTAGAAAACTGGACAAAACAGACAAAATAAATTGTTTTCAAAAAGTGATGCAAAATGGAACTGTTCTGCAGAGTAAATCATGTTGACTTTAATGTGACAGTAGTCATGACAACAATCAGCACTGTAATTTTTTTCCTGCAAAAGATGAATTGTTACTACTACCAGACAAAGTTAAGGATGATTCACAAAGCCTGTATAAATTCATGCACAACACTTTAGATGCAAAGTAACTCACTACAAGTACCCTGATCCCTTACTGCTTTCCTGTCCTACGTGGTGCAGTGTCTAACCTCTCCCACTCTCACTCCACATGGGAGACCTCCATGAAGAGACTGAAACTGTCACATAGAGTTCAATTAAAGTTCTTCTTGAAAAAAATCTGATAGGACTTGCCTTCTAACCCACAATTCAGGTGAAATAGAGAAACTACTTCTGTATTTTTTCCCACTTTCTTACCTTGACAGTCAAAAGTAAAAATCAGAAAACATGATTCACCAAAATGAACAGGCATTTGAAATACACATTCATCCCTAAGGATGTGCAATGTCTTCCCATGCCATGTGAACCAAAGCACTCTATGTTCCATACCCCAAACGCAACGAATTCAGCTCTTCAAAGCCACTCTTCTCAAGAGTTCAAGAGCTCTCTATCCTCTGTGAAGGAAATCGAGTAAGGCAGGCTGGAAACTAGCACGGCTGAGTAAGGATGTGCTCCTCAAACTGAGGAGTAAGGAAGAAATGAACAACCACTGGAAGCAGGGACATGTGAACTGGGGAGAGTACAGAGATATGGTACAAATGTCTAAGGATGGTATCAGGAAACCCAAGGAAAATCTGGCACAGGACTTGGCAAGGGACATGAAGAATAACGAGGGATCCTATAAATTCACAGGTCAGAGAAGAAATTCCAAAGAGAGTCTACCCCATGATACACAAGCAGGCTGAACTAGTGATGATTGATACAGTGAATGCTGAAGTGCCCAATGACCTCTTTGCCTCAATTTTCACGTGGCAGTCAAGCCTCCCAGTTCTCTCTCAATCCCTGATCCTCCACGAGTGTGGGGGTGTCTTAGGCTGACTCTATCATGTGTATCCCCCATCATGCTCTATGCCCAAAAAGTAATATTGTGCCTTTCCTGTGCCTTTAAACTGAGCTTGACAAAAAAANGTTTCAACAACATCAGAACACATCAGGAGAATTTTCTCCCCGAGGCCCGGGGGTGGGCCCACATCCTCACCAACCAGCTCCGAGGAGGAGAGAGACCACACCTACAGAAGGACTCTGAAATCTTCCCAGGTTTCTCGCTATAGCGAGGGTTTTAATTCATTATTCAGCATCATTACCCTTTTCCTGTGTGTTTGTTAAAATAAATAGTTTTTATCTCTTTCACTTTCCTTTGAGGAAAAATTTCTTTTTTCCCAAACCTTGTGGGGGGGAAGGGTGGTTGCAACCTGGTTTTCTCTCAGGGGCTATATTACTAGATTTTGCCAAACCGGCACAGGGGGCAGTGAAGTCCCTCCCACTATAAGCAAAGAGCAGGCTTGGGATCACTTGGTGAAGCTTAAACAGCCACTAGTCTACTAGACTTGCGACAGTGACAGGATGTGGGGCAATGATTTTAAACAGACAGAAGGCAGATTTCAGTTAGAAGTCAGGAAGAAACTCTTTACTCAGAAGGTGGTGAAGCACTGAAAGAGGTTGCCCAGAGAAGCTGTGGATGCCCCTACTCCATAAGGGTTCAGAGCCAGGCTGGATGGAGCTGTGAGCAACCTGGTTTAGTGGAAGATGTCCCTGCCCATGGTGATTGATGATGATCTTTAAAGGTCCCTTCCAACCCAAACCATTCTGTAATATTCTATAAATACATCTTCAAAAAAGCCAAAGTAATAAAAAATCAAATGGTCGAAATCACGTGTTGCAGGAAACTTTTGCGCTATACTGAGATGTTCTGAAGTTGCTATACAAATAGTGACATATACAATAATTCCATGCAGATAATCTCTTCAGTGATTCCCACATGGGAGAAAGCAGAGGCCGCATAGCAAAATATTCTAAATATTGTTAAATATGCTGTTCTGCAATGCACTTGGAAGCTATGACACATAAATGTAGCAATATTATTACAGTAACAGAATAATATATACTGTTCACAGCAACCATTTTTCCCCACCTCAGAAAAGCTGAAGTTCATCTAAATCACAATAGAGACACAAAGGAAATGGAAGACAAGCTTACGAACATATTCTGAACAGGCACAGGAGAACATAATTCAAAGACAATTAACGAAGCTATCAAAAAGGCAGCACTGTCCTGACAACAAACCTTTTATTCTTCTCCTGGTTTATCGCTTAGATTATCAATAGTTCTAACTGACTAAAGGCATCAATTTCCCTTTTGCATGAACCCTTCTTCTCACCTTCCTTCTACTTTGTTAGTAAATTCAGGACACCCTTGCCACCATGACAGAACAGAGAAAGAGGGCAGGTAAGAGTAGATAAACAAAAAGAATGCAGTATGAAGACTTCAATAAAATACATTAAAAACTGTGTACAGTTCTCAGGTACGCTCTCAGGAATCATTCCTCCTAGGTCATTGTCCACAGAAAATTAACAATTAGTAGCATAAACAGTCACACCACGATCAGGAAAATCAGTTCAGAGATACGAACCTATGAAGATCTAACACTGAAAATCCTTGTTAAGAAATGAAATTTGGCATCTGTACAGTTCCACCCCTGCAGGCACTTAACTGGCCTGAATGCATTCCAGTCACTGACTACCTAACTTAGTTAAGAATTTATACCAGAACTGGACACACCAGCATTCCTTATTAATTAGATATATGAGAAAACACTGAGAGCAAAATTTTTTTTTTCTAAAACCATTAGCAAATTATGTCTAGGCAAACCAGTAAGTAAAAGCTTCCAATCCCATGATCTGATAGTTTGATATGGTCTCCTCAAAGGAAAAGATGAAGGTCACATAATTTATGATATCTGACGCAAGAATGGAAAGGGACCAGAAAAATATAATGCAAGCAACATACTTTGACTGTGTTTAGCTGACATTAACATATGATTTCAGCTCTAAGTTCAGGGTTTTGGTACATAATCAGTCTTCTGTCCTTACTCCTGTCTCTTTTATAAATCCAGACTTTGTTCTTCTTTCAGCTTTAATAATAGCCATGTATTTGCCCTTGTTTTTGCAGAACTGAAGAGATCAGGAGTGGTAGCCCCTCAGCACACCAATCTATTAATTACAAATTTATGCTCACGTTTTAAAAGCAGTAAGTTCAGATTTGTGTTCTGCTCTTTTACTGTCAAGAATTCATTAATTTATTTACTACACAACACTCAAACTCTTTCCTGAGTACTTTAACTACTAATTTCCTCATCAGTACTCAATACTGCCATGTAGTACGAATTCAAAAACAATAATGTATTTTACATTATACACCCATGTCATACAGTATCATATTATTCTCAATTTGCACAACAGGAACTGAGAAAAACAGATGGGTCTTGGTCAAGTTCTGGAAAATCAAGGCCTGAATAGATGCCAATGAATAAATTATACTAAAAAAGTCATCAGAGGTCATACAGTCATGTTCAGAACTCTTATAGGTAAGGAGTAAGGAGATTAGCCTGGAGTCAGGTAACAGGCCTGGAGGAAGTTTGTTGCTGAATCCAGTAATACTTGCTAGTTTAGAAATAAAATCCTGCAGGAAAGGAAAAATGGTTTATCATTTGTTCTGGGTCAGGTATGATTTTCTCTTCATCCTAATATTACCTTCACTGCTGGGTGAAGTAAAGTCTAATATACCCCAGACAAGGACTACCTGGGAGATGTGAAAAGAGACTGTATTTTGCAGTAATCTGGGCAGGTATCTCCTGGATAATATTAGCCTTTCACCAGTAAAGTTGTGTATTGAGAAAGTCTCAATAATAGGTTTTCTTACTAGAATGTAAAAATCACAGAGGATGTGGAAATGCAGACAAGAAGGGTAGAGATGGAGACAGGATAGGGTTGCTGTGGCAATTCTGATGACCAGTAAATACCTGTTAACATGAAAATTAAGGCTGGTATTGGAACAGTTGAGTCTGGTGATTGATCCTGCAAAGCCTTACAGCCTGGTATAAAGGCAATGGTTGGAAGAGAAGCTCTTCCTCTCATTTTCTCTGCAAGGTCTCCACAGAACCAAAGCGTCTTCCTTTAGTTATCCTTTCAGTATTTTTTCTCCTTTCATTTTAAAGTTTTGGGTTTTCATTTACAATTTCAGTAGCATTTCCTGGCATACTTAAAAATCTAAATATAAAATTCAAAAAAGTCTTTTAGCTCTTTTTACTTCAATAACCAATAAGAGACGACTACCTTAAAAAACATACACAAATTTCACTGTTTGATCAAATCAGATACAAAGGTTTTTAAAGAAAGACTTCTCTGTATTTACACTTCTCTTCACAGTTTTTGTAAACAATTACTCGTGATTTTCCAGCTTTCTACTCCAGCACACCTACTGTTTCAGAAACTGTTGACAGCATCGCTTTCATTTGGACCAATCAAGCCTGCTTGAATTAACAGGAAGTTTTCCATCGACAACACGGAATGTGAATACTAACAAGAAGCTGTTTCTTCTAGTTAAGTTGAAACTGGTTTCAAAAACAGGTTCTCAGCATAACGAAAGCCTTGCAAGAGGCCAAAATAGTACAAGTGTATTACATGGAGAAGTGGATTACAGAAGTACAGGAAAACCCAAGCTTTTTACTGTTTCTGAAGAGTCATAAAACTTTTCTCCCTCAGCAACCTAGACCAGGCTTAGCTATCGTACATACAATCTGATTTATCCATCTTTCTCTAGGATCATCTAAATGACATGTTAGGGAAATGCTATAATGCATGATATGGTTGTTGGAAAGCATCACTCATTTTTAATAAGAATTATTTTTTCTGTACTGAAAATAGATCTCATTTAATGGTTAAAATCTAAAGATACTACTACATGAATGGGCTTAAATCAAGGAAAAGAGTTAAAACAATGTTATATACTGGTAAACTAGTAATAAAAAAGCAGTAAAAAATTAGAGATAGTCCCCATCCTAACACTGAGTCCTTTAAATCATTCTGACTTGCATATCTAAAAATCTTGAATTTCATGGCAAATGAACTCAAAATTTGGGGGGAAAAAGAGCCCGTAAAATTTTAATTTTATAGAAAAACATACACAATTTTAAAGATTATGAATTACTGAACATATAGCAAAACTATTCTTCTGCAATCATTAATGGCACATTTCTCAATAAGCCATTTGATAACAGGTGTCTTGTGAAAAGGCATATGGAATACCACTGGAGACTATGAAATAACTCAATTTTTTAAAATTAAAAAGTGCTAACCAACTAAATGGATTTATTTTACACTACATTTCTCTAGAACTTCATAGTATGTGTACTTTAATAGAGACTCTGAATCAAATGGAAATACAACCACAATTCTGTCATGAAATCAAGCTGCATCTAAAATGACAAAACCACTTTTGTTAAAGATGTATCTGCTGACTCTGAAGAGGTTTTTCAAGATTAAAATTTTGTCTGTGCACATTTACACTGCAGTTTGCTTGATGATATGAACAGCAGCACCTAACCAGGTGCTAGTAATGAACATCATAATCACTATATTCAAACAAAGCAAAGCAACCACAAATTAGGAAAGAATTACACTACTATTTAGAAATTACTACTATGTTCTACATAAGTAATTGTATTTGGAGATTGTAAGTGAACTTGAGGTTGTCCTGCAAAGATGATTTTTTTTTGGATTACAGTGCCTGTAAAATCACTATTTGATCTTAGGGATGCTACAGAAATAGTTTTTCATCTGCCACAGGCCTTAATTTTATCAGTTGTATTCAATCCCCAGACTACTTCATATGGTCCATCTCACTGCTAAAAGGTAATGGAAGAATCGTTTTGACTAATGCTCCAGTCCCATTTTTTTCTAGACACTAATTTATTTCAAAGGAATAGCTTGCCAGCTGATGTCAGGAAAATAGATAGATAGATAGATAGATAGATAGATAGATAGATAATTAAATAAATAAATAAATAAATAAAGCATTAGTCACTCAGCCCCAGTCATTAAAGAATTATCATACAAATGCATTCACTTATACTGACTTTTCATCATAATATTACTGCACATGCATAATATAATACCGGTTAAAAAAACCCAAAGTAACAACTTGCTGTAGGTGTATAGCTTGGGCTTAGAAACTTATTGTTGATTCAACTGAGAAACAGTATAGTAATTTACTTCTAATTCTACTTTTTGCTATTGAAAAATTTTTTAGTATTGCCAACCATGCATTCAGAAGCAAAAGGAAGTACTTCTGGTTTATACCTCAGGCTGATGCCACACTTCGCTCCTAAAGGAGTATGTCTGCCTGTTCTAAAGAAAAGAGAGAAAGCTTGTCATGTTTCTAAACATTCTTTTCCCGTAATTATTCTGTAAGCTCACTTCTATTTCACGGCAAAGTGCTGTTACTGAGGGATTGTTACGAGAAGGAAGAGGCCGGGAACAAAGGTGGGTGAGAAGGGAACGACATAATTATCATCAAAATAATTGTAATAAATTTCTTTTACATCCATGAAGTTCAACAAAATACGTATAGCCTGTGAACGACGCAATTAGAGATTTAACATTGTAAGAGGATCTATTTCAAATGTGCCAATGTTTGTTTTATGATCAGTTTTAACCTGCTAATTTGCTATGACAGGTATAAATCACAAGCTAAGACATCCCTCTTAAAACAACATTTGTAGGCTTTTATTGCTCACAAGGAATATCAAGGTTATTGTCCAGCTTAAAAAGAAAAAGAGAGTTTCCATCAACAGATGTCAAAACAGATAAGCACAGATTTGACATGTGCTTGTAGAACTATCACCTGCCATCAGTGCTGCAATGACAGCTTTATGGTGAGAACGTCAACGAATTTCATCGTGCTCTGTATTTCAAATATTGCTCAATTGAATATGATAAACACATGCGCTTCTGCCAAGAAGTAGGTGTTTACTGCCATAATGCTACTTGTATAACAAATTTGCAGATTATTTTCTTTCTATATAGGTATTTCCATATTCCACTTGAGCACACTATTAAATTTTCCACTGAAAACTTAGGTTAATTGATGCTATAGATTTACCAGGAGAAAAGAAGACGGTAATGCATGGAATGAAAATCATTCACCTGTCTTATGGTAAGCTGATGATATCTAGTAACACATACTTTACATGGTTTCAGGATGTCTACAACAAACGTCTGTCTTTCTGACAACTGTTTTCTAAAATAGACAGGCATTGCAAAGACACCTATTCAGATCTTTCTTCTATCTGGTAGGGGATCACACTACTAAAAATCACCTTATTTGTAACTACATAAAAAATATATTCTGCTTAAGATAACAGGTGCAAGGACAACATGCAACCATGCAAAAGAAAAGGAATCTTGAAAAAATACAAAGGAGAAAAAGCAAACCTGGATGCAGGTAGACAAAAGCCTGAAATGATTTTGTACCAAACATAAAAAATCCTGTGAGATCACAAAGGAGGAAAGAAAGCAGGGAAGAAGCCCTATTTATATTTAAGATTATAGAGAAACACTTAGTTTTGTCTGACTTCGAGTTTAACCAGATCTTTATTTTGTACTTATCGACCACTACCTCTTGCCCGTACTTCTCTTTGACAGGTTCTACGTTTATTGAGTATCTTACTAACAATTAGTTCCATTATAATTATTATTTTGTGCTTCTAGATTTTCTTCCAATTATCTGTACTGAGACAGTGATACCACCACAAGGACCAGAGTCGTCATTCATTAGTCTTTTTAACGCACTTTACAGCTTGCCCTAGGCCTATTTTTGAATAAATTAATTTCCCCGTGAAATCCTCAAAGCACAGCTAGCATAAAGTATCTTTTAGGTCTTCTGTTCCCTGAACTATCAAGACTGCTCACTGTTTACTACTATAATTTTTAGACAATATCTCTAAAAGACATTCAAAAATTAATCTCTTAACCTCTCTTGATAGTGTTAATTTTCTCAACAATTAAGAACAATTTTCTGAACAATTAAGAACATCTTAGTTATAAATTTTCAAATCAAAGTTACTTAAACAATAAAAATAGACACAGTCAAAATAAACAACTATATATTCTCCCCAAGCAAATAAGCCAGTAGTTCTGAAAGAAAGAGAAATTTTGAAGTCAAAATTCCCATGCCTTTCATTAGCGAAAGGTTTTCTTCATTGGAGATTGTCTGATATGTAACAGCTGCCTTTCCTCTGCAGGGCACAGACACTGGTTTCTCTCCTTTACTGACACAGAACCTAACACCTTTAAGACTTACAGCAATAAGGATAAAAATGGCTAACAAAGTAAAAAATTACAAATGTGGAGCAGAGGAGGACACAGATACAAGGAGAAATTTTGCTACTTACTTTTAAGACATCTGACCAAAAATGACAAAGCCATTACTAACATTATACAGAGGAAGGAAACTTCAAAATCACTTTTATTATGAGAATAAAATCCTCTCTCAGAAAACACTTATTAAAACTAAGGTTTGAGAAAGATAGAAGGGTACTTCACAAACACACTATTTATTAACAGGCATTATCCTTCACACAGTTCAGAGTAGAAAAGTGTTTCATTCATTATCTTTATGGATAGGAAGCATGAGAAATTACATACATATTCATCATTATTAACTATGATTAGCAAGCTTTACTACTATGGTTTTATATAATACAATGTAAAGAACTTTTTGACTTTCTTTGACTAGAAACTTCCCCAGCATAGTAGTTAGATAATTTGATGTATCAAAATTACACTATTAATGTAGCTGATGTTCACACTTTAAAAAAATGTATTTGTGTACTAAGCCTCAAGATTTATCAAGATCAAGAATACTAAATAAGATTTATCTCTCTCTTAATCAAAGCACTGAACTGAACTGTTCAACTCGCTATTTAATATTTAAGGCTTTTCCAGAGAGTAAGATGCATAAAGTAAATTATTTACAAATGGATATATATTTCCTTGTATGAAAAATGAGGAACTCGAAGTAGCTGCCAGAGACACTTTTAATACAGTACAATAGTTGGTCTAGTCCTAGTTTATTTGTTATGTTTTGAAAAAAATAAAGATCTTGCTGAGTTTCCTATCATCAGTGTATAGTGGAGAATGGAATTGGTTCAGCACCACAAAGAAAAAGAAGAGCAATGCAGCCTTTTGATTGCAGAGGATAATCTATAAACACAAGGAACAAAGCTGACCCTTGATGTGATCTCCGTTCACCTCTGACAAGGGATGGCAATCTAGAGATATCGTTATAGGGTACAAAACAGCTTTTAGGAAAGGTTCCAAAAGGAAATCATTCTTCTATTCACCCACGTTGCCATAGAAACAGAACCAATCATGCCTGTCCACAAAGGCTTTTATGTCAACTTCTGTTAGAAAACTTATATAAAAAGTAGAAATTAAACTAAATTAACAAGACAGTCATTACGTGATTAAGATACGTAAAAGAAAGAAAATTATTTATAAACAAATGTGTCCTGTCTTGGTCCTTAAATGCATAACTTTTAAAGTGTAAATCAGTTTATTCCAAGGGTTTACTGCGCACTGCTATGTTTCACTGTCTTATACTTCCATGCAATCTGAGAGGGTGTAATTTATATAGAATGATGTCTTCAAATTCACGGGGTCACAAGCTATACATTTGTTCTCCTTTTACCTCCTCCCAACCATTAAGAAAGGTTGTATCATATCCCAATCATCTTGGTAAACTTCATTCCTTCAGAATACATCTTTAATCAAAATATTTCAGCTAAAACAATACACTTACTGAGATAATTTACTCCTACACCATAATATATTTAAAGCATTGATTCTGCATGAAGCTCATGCAAATAATACTGCTACATATATTAAAAGGGTGCCTAATGAAAATGGATTTCCAAATTAAAAAATGGCAAATTTCCTAACTCTCCAGCTAGTGTAAACAAGATAGTATGGCCAGGAGAATCTGGATCTTGGTATCTAACATCAGGAATAAGTTTTGTGTCTGTAGCATTCTTGGACAATTATTAAAACCCATGATACAAAATTTTTAAGATTTTATGCTAAGGTTTTAACACACTAAGATTTTATGTTGCCACACAAACTACTGTACTCAGAAGGAGAGGGTTTGTTAAAAACAGAGAAGAATCTCTGTCTCCTTTAAAGTGCTGATCCCATCTATTTGTTCTAGTGTAGTTTGACTCAAAACATACTACAGAACTATCAAGATCACATCTCTTAAAGAACTAACTGCTTTTCCATTACACAAACATATTCTAGGATTTCCCTTTCCATTCCCTTCACCCAACCCAAAAAGTTTTAACACATACATGTAATGCCACGTAAAGCATACCGCAAGAATGCTACTTTAGGCACATCCTCAATTCTTTGTTGTTTTTCAACAACAAAAAAATTTAACTGACTTTTGGAAATTAACTTAATTTCATTTTTTTGAGATACAATGCTTCTGGTCTGGATCAAATGACCCATGAACCTAAGCGTATTCAGGCATGCACCAGACTCTGGGGTGTCAGCATGGTAATGATCTTCACACTGGGATGTTTTCTGAAACACTAAAGTTACTGATTCATTCTTTCTATTTCATTTCTGCATTTATAAGCACAAGGCATAGCCTTGATAATTTAAATTTATAAAACTCTGGGGGTTGTTTCAGAGGTCTTTTCTATTTTTATTTTTATTAGTATATTTTATTTTAGTTGGTTTGACAGTCTGTTGTTCTTCACAAAGACTCAAATCAAGCAAAACTCATCACACTTTGTAATCTGCAGATCGTTTGCAGTGATTTTCATGTTTACACATGAAATCTATACTTTGATGTCTCTAACTTTGAAAAAGGTTATCAAATGTGCTGTTTACACTGCAAGCAGGATGAACCTACTAAATCTAATGCTAAGGGTGCTGTGCAAAATATCTGCAGAATTCCAAACATGTTTTATTTTATTATAGCTCCAGAATTCCCCAAACCCAAACAAATCAATTGTGTGGTCATGTCTCTTTTCCTGTTGGCAGAATACAGCTCAGATTTTGCAGTTTATACTAAAACCTCAGCTCTACATCAGGAGCTGAAAGCTCGCGTCTCAGTGATCACCACAGTTCAGTGTACTTTTATCACCCATGCTGGGACAGTTCTGAAGCAAAAAGACAAAGGCTTTGAGTTAAACATTTATTTTTAAACAATTTAAAATATATTTTTTTTATAAATAACATGGTAACAACGTATAAATTTACAAATGGTGTCAAATGAATAGAGCTAGAATCCTGTGCCAAAAAGTTTACAATACTGTGGGTAAATGAGAGCTCATACTACGACATCCTTGATTATTTTAGAAGTAGAAAATCTAACCTTATACACTAAAGATAACTCTGGTCCCCAAGTAAAGTCCACCAACAGTTAAACTAAATAGTGCATTCCTCAGTTTCCTAGTCATTGCTCTCACAACTCTTTTTCTGTAACTTCCACTGTGGGACTAAGTTTTTTTCTGGAAAACAAGCAGGCCTCTTTCATAAAATCACAGAGTATCCTGAGTTGGAAGGCATCCGCAACTCTGGTCCCTGCATAGGACAGCTGCAAGAATCACACTATCTGACTTTACATAAATAATGGTTTCCTTGCAATTATTTTCTTTCCTTTTCTGATTGTCCTTGCCTTATGGTGCTCTGACACTCACCAACAACTTTCAAACTGTTCAACAGCACAGTTCTCAAAAGCTTTTCCTTTGCTATTTGAAATTTGGTCAATCATTCTGTTGGAAAGAAATATGCAAAAATATGTTCTGATATTGATGAATTTTGTTCTTTAGATGAAAAAGATTTTTTTTGAACAAATTAAAATATTTCACCTAGCCCTGGACTGCACACAGTGATACTACAAATACTTGGCTTTTCCTTCATGCTTTTCTGCCAGTGTTCTGACACAAAAAGGAGAAAGTGGAGAAGAGCTTTTTTCATCAAAGCTTATATACTGCTTCATAAGAATAGTTTGCCATTAAAATGTGTAAACAAATATACTGAAGACATCTGGCATTTGATTTTCAGAAGAGGGATTTAAGAATCACACAGAATCAAAGATACATTTAAAAATACTCTGAAGACCACATGAAAGACATTTATGAGACTGGAAAGAGGAAAGAAGCACACCTCCAGGTCACAATTTCTGAATAGAATAGGAGAACATCTAATGGTCTCTGAGATACAGGAATGATTTGGTTCTTGTCTAGTCTAGAAGGGTAAGAGTGTTCTCTAAATAATCACACAGTATTTGTAAATGTCATCAGTACTTTAAAAATTACTGAAAAGAGCTTTCAAAATATATTATGTTTAAGTATTTTAAGTAAGCATAACTATGCAAAGAGAAAGACCTTCTAGTGCCAGGAATGTTTTCATGAAACTGAAAGCTTATGCGGTGACTTTGTATAGACAACTGGCAGGCAGGAAGAGCAACAGCTCTTTTTACTTTCAAGTCTGTGTAGACAGCAATTATTTATGGTTTGGAACTTTAATTCTTTTCAGATTGCACAGGATTTGATTTGTCAGCAAAACAGCCATTTAAATTGTCTTCTTAATGGTCATCTGCTCCAGCAGCTAGGCAAACAGCTAGACTTGGTTTGAAAACTCCGTCCAAACTGTTTTAATGAGCTTAATTAATCTAAACCTCTGAGGACTGTGCTCTCTCTAGAGTTAGTTCTCTTTAGTTCCATGTTCCTTGATCGATTGTAGTAAAATCCTCCAAGAAATCTGAGGACTGGGTCTGATCCCTCTATGGCCCACAGAACCAGAATGAATCAGTTATGTAACGCTTCACTTGGGTTTTTTCTCCACAATAAAAGCAGATGGAATGTTACTGCACTAATCTAGGTTTCATTTTGTTCCCTTTTAAAATTACATGCTTTGGAAACATGTTTGTCCAAATCTTACCTGTAACAATGAAGCCAAATTTATTTTATATAGCAGAAATATTTCACTCATATATTCAACTTCTCTTTTTTCAGATGATAATGCCTGAATTCTAAACTGACAGAGTACTATTATATTTTTGCAACAAGTTATCTCTAATGATGAGGTAAAAAAGCAAAAGCTCTGCAATAACCTGTTATACTCTTGAAAGCCTCCATAAAATGGAGTATTCCACTATTTACAGTACTGAGATAAAACATACTGTCAAATGTTGTCGGTGAAACTTTTTCAGAGATTTTATGTCTCCTGACACAAAGTCAGAGAAGCTTTTCTTTTGGGGTCCTCTTCTTTATGGATTGGATTAGATTTTGTTAAAAAGACAAAACCTGGTAGCTGACTGCTCAAAATTTTTTTTTTAAATGCAAAATTTTGCAAAACCTCAAGTCTTCTTTTAAGATAAAGACTTCTGTAACAGGTCTGGATAAAGCAGCTATCATTTCAGATACCTGTTTAGCCTAAACACTTCATAATCTCTTCTAATTTATCTAACTATCTGATATTTACATAGATAAAGTAGCATACGGCTAAAAGCTTGCTCAGTCATTTACTTGCTTTTAATATGAGCAGTAAAGTTCACTCACTACATTTGCCAACACTCCTTTTTGCTTGTCCTTTTCTGGCAAAAATCCAACTGGAAGTGCCACGCTAAAATGCTATTATGTGGCAGACAATGGTGTGGCTTAGAAAAAGAAAATGTAGGGGTAAATTCTCTTCCTCTTAGAGGTTTCATCAGCTTCAGAACTGTCAGCCCCACAAGCATACATATAAGTCTAAATGTATCAGGCACCAGCAGAAAACATCTGTAAAACAGTACATTGATAAAATATTGTCACATATACAAATTGTCTCCTTTCAGACACTTTGCTTCTAGGCATTTTCAGAGTTATCAACTAATCCAAGGTTACATGAGTGTCCTGAATCTCAGAAGCAATGTCTCTTTTACTGAATGTATCAGAATATATGTTTCTTCTATTTAACTACATTCCCTTCACTGGATGTTACCTTTGCCTTTCTTTCCTTTTTCTTTTTTTTATTAATCAAGTAGAAGAACCATGATACATTTTGTAGAGTTAAATTTATCCATCAACGTGACAATGATGTAACAGCTCTTGCTTGGATGGCCAAGTTGGCCTATTTTGTGTCTCTCTCCCCAGCAAGAACGTCTATATTCTCTTGACCTTTGAAACACAGGTACAACCATGAGAGTAATGGTTTACCTGTGAAAATCTGTTGTGTAGTTGGAGGAGAATTAATATAGCATTTTCTGCTTCTGTTTCTGAAGGAATACTGCCAAACAGCAGGAAAGATGAAAATTCAGCTTTTAAATCAAACAAGCTCAGACACAGTAGGCTAGGACAGCCTAGAAGCTGAAAGGAAACACAGCAGGAACAGCTGATCCCAACTGACTAAAGGGATGCTCCACAACATATAACATCATGCTCAGTAATAAAAATTGAGGGAAGGGTTTTTAGGGTGTAACCATTACTCAAAGACTGTCTAGGCATAAGCACACTACTTGTGGAAGGTGGTGAGTGATTGTCTTTGCATCACTTTTTTCCTTCTTCCTCTTTACTTCACATATTTAATTTTGTCTTTATCTCAACAGACAAGTTTTCTCACTTTTACTCTTACTATTCTCTCTATCAGATCATAGTTGGGGTAGAGGAATGAGAGAGTGGCCAGGGCTCAACCATCACCCCACTTCCATTATACAGTACAATAACACTTCATAGGGGGCGGGGATGTGACAGGGAACACACTCAAACAAAACGAAATAAACAAACCAAAACTGTGCATTCCTTAGAAATTAAAAAAACTACCACCCTAAAACGTAATTTTTGGATCAGTGTCTATTAAAGTCAAGGGTTTTCCTATAAAAGCTCAAAGAAAGAGTCCAAGGTAGAAGTAAATATTCTTTTATATGACAAAAAGAAAATTAGGTGATCTTAAAATTTTGGACATGATCTAGATCCCACTTAGCTGAATATGCCAAAGCAGATACCAGAACATGTGTGATCAGTGTTGCAGTAAGTTAACTTTGCTACTAACAAAGACCCTTAATGAATCTGCTTTCTAGTATCATACAAAATCTCATCAAGAAAAGTATAACCCTGCATCATAATGCAAGTACTGTTTATATCTCCTTTTTTCAATGAGAGAAAATAAAAAAGCTGCAGCTAAATTATCTACAATGATGCATTTCATAAACACAGCTAGACTTTGTTACTGATCATGAGACTGTGTGAGCAAATTGTGAGGATGGACACTTCAGCAAAAACTCTGCTGATTCAAAGGAACAAAAAGAAAATTCCTGTACCTAAGGTCCTTGTATATACAAAGTATGAATGCAAATGAAAGCAACGATTTAATCAAAATTACAACTGATACTGTATGTGATATGGAAGCATTAAACATCTCCTGTGAGTTTTCTATTGCAAAAAAAGAGCTGATGAAACAAAAAAACTACCTTGATTATAATACACATTATAATTTGTTAACATCACAAATAGCTTCCAGGAACAGTTATACTCTTTTTCAAAGCAAATAATTAATTTCATTTCTGAAAATGGTTTGCTAAGTGAGTGCTCTGTGCTAACAGCTAGTACATTTGAGTACATTCTTTACTTGCATTATTTCCAAGACATTTTGTCAACCAGCGTGCTTCAAAGCAATGCCACGTACACTACAGAATTACATATATGACAAGATGCAGAGGCTACAAATTACTTTCAAAGCCCATCTAGATGACAGACATTTTGGTTCTCAAGTTAATACAAAACCAAAGATGCTATTGTTTGCAAACTGGAAACCAGACTTTCAAGTAACTGAAACACTTGAGAGAGGCCTATAAGTTTTTGAAAAAAAAACAAAAAAAAAATTTCAGAGATAATCTGTCCCAACTTCTTACATGTTGGATCACAGAACAAAGAACAGGGAAATGTATTTCAAATATGTTGAAAAATAGTTAATAATGCAGGGTGATTGTGAAGAGCTGACAGAAAATGCCATATACATGCTTGTCATGAGCTGCACAGAAGCGTGAATATTTTACTGAATAACCACAAAATATGAGATAAGTAATATTAAAAAAGAACACAAGAAAATAACGAAATTACTATAAAACAACAAATACTTTAATGTGATTTCTAAAGCTCCTTGTAAAAATCAGAACTCTTTAAACAGCTGATAGAGATTACACAATTCGTTTTTTAATGAAAAACAACATAGTATAAGGCTGGTCCTCCAGAATTAATGCAACTGAATGCAACCACATTGCTAAAGAAACTATGAAATACATTACTTCCTTATTTAAAATTTTTAAAAATGCCTTCCTTATTCATCTGTGATTCTAAAAACAGAAAGGAGTATGTCACCAAATAATAGCTAAGAAATGTGTTTCAGGTTCTGGTTCTGTCGCTGGGGACCACTGAGAAGAGCCTGGCTTTGTCCGCTAATGCACCCTCCCTGCAGGTATTAATATGCATATCCCCCTGAACCTTCTCTTCTCCAGCCTAAATAGTCTCAGCTCTCTCAGCCTTTTCTCATGCCAAGGGATGCTCCAGATCCTTCGTTATCTTAGCGGCCCTTTGTTCGATTCTCTGCAGTATGTCCATGTCTTGCTTGTACTAGGGCGCCCAGAACTGGGTAGAGTACTCCAGATGCTGCCTCACCAGTGCTGAAAAGATGGCAAGGATCACTTCTGTTGACCTGCTGACAGCATTCCTCCTAATGCAGCTCAGAATATCATTACCCACCTTTGCAGCTAAGGGCAAATCGCTGCCTTTTGTTCAGCTTGGTGTCCACTGAGCCCGGGCCTCAGAAAAGCTGTTTTCCAGCCAGTCGGCCTCCAGCATGTTATGTACAAGGGGTTACTCTTCCTTAAGCTCCAGACTCTGAAATTCCATTTTTTGACTACACCAGGCTCTTGTTGGCCCTTTCCTGCCACTGCTGAATGGCAGCAAAACCTGCTGGTGTATGAGTCACTCCTCTCAGTTTTTTACTACCAGGAAACTTGCTAAGGGTACAGTGACTCAACATCCTAATTATTACTGAAGACAGTAAATGGGACTGGACCCTGTACTGAGCCTAAGGTACACCACTGAGGACTTTATGCCACCACTTACTACCCTCTGGTGCCAGTCATTTAAGCAGTTTTTAATTCACCTCACTGTCTGCTCATCCAGCCCATACTTCTTCAGCTTCTCTACGAGGATCTTCTCGGAGACAGTGCCAATAGCCTTCCCACTGTCAAGGCAGACAATATCCACTGGTTTCCTCTTAACTACCAAGCCTGTCACTTCCTGCTAGAATATTATCAGTTGCTCAAGCCAGACTTCCTTTTGGTGAACCCATGCTGACTTCTTCTGGGCACCTTTTTGTTGTACACATGCCTGGAAATGGTACCCCAGAGTAGTTGATCCATCACCTTCCCAAGGATTGACTTGAAATCTGAGTGGCCTCTTATTAGTCCTCTGAGCACAGGGCTACAATCTTAAGGCAACTTTCCTAGTTACTGTGATCATTGAGAAACTATTAGGAGTAACCGATCAGTGATACCAGTCAGCTCCCTCAGCGCTTGTGCCTATAGCAGGGCTCTACATTTGCTTAACTATTTTCTACTGTCTTCCACTGTGGGATTGTCTTCCTCATTCGAGACTTCCACCTGATCTCTGGAACCTGCTGAAGGCTACTCTCACTGGCAAATACTGAGGTAAAGAAGGCATGCAGTACCTTAATGTCTTCTATGCTCTCTTGTCACCAGGGCCCCTTCACCATTCAGCAGCAAGCTCACATTTCCTCTAGCTTTCCTTTTACTTCCTGTGTGCTTATAGAAGTCTTTCTAGTGCAAGCTGTCCCTGCCTGTGGTAGGGAGTCAGAACTAGCTGATCTTTAAGGCCCCTTCCGACCCAAAGTACTACGTGGTTCTGTGATTTCTTGTTTGACAGATTCAATTTAAGATGGGTTTTGGCTTTCCTACTATGTCTGCACACTTTCTTTTCAGGTTACCTGTCTTCCAGGCTTCCCCTTTTTGCACACTCCTTGTTTATACTCAAGTTTTGCCAGAAAATCATTGTTCCTCCATGCAGGCCCATTTGAGCTTTCTGAAAATGAGATCAGTTTCAAGTTTTGACCTTACGCAAATGTTTCATGGATGTTTGCATTAATTTATTTCTTCCTAATGAACGTCTAAAACAATGCAGGTAAACATTGCACTTGACATTTTTCAAACTCATCCTGTTCTTTTGCAGGAAAGATAGCACAAATATCAGTTTATTACCAGGTCTTAAATCTTTAAACTTCTATCTACCACATGATGTTTTAAAACGCATTTCTCTTCTTGATAAGAAGATGGTGTTTTGTTTTGTTTTGTTTAGCTTTTCATCTTGGTTAACATATGGTCGTAGGGCATTTTCTTCCTGACTTTCACTCCTAAATTCTTAAGTTTCTAAAACATGGCTGGGAAGCTGATAAGTCCTCCACCAACATAGGATCTTTACTCATTTTTCAGTAATTTACAGAAAAAAGAAGTTAAGATGTGCTTGCCATCTTCCATCTTGTTTAAAACAAAGATGCGTAACACCTTACTTTACAGCTCATTAGCACAATCACCTGCTGTCTGTGAATGTCTAGGAGCTTTACAGAAACACGTGTTGTTCACGACATACCACAATTTAGATAACTAAATAGACATGGGTTTCAAAACTCACCAGATCGTCTACACATTTATTTATAGTATGGAGAAAAGGCTTACTTTCCACTTGAGCAACTACCATACTTACTATAGATCTACTGTACTATTAAAACGTACTGCTAGACTGTGTCCTGTTTCTGGCCAGGACAGAAAGAGTTAACTTTTTCAGTAGCCAGGATGGGGCATTGCTAGGGCTCTGAGGTTATTCTGTATCACCTAAGGTCATTTTCCAGTCTGTAAATTTTCCGGTCTGTAACTTTAAACGTGGAGTGGATGGCACTGAGGAGATCTGGCAGACCTAGCAGTAAGAACATTCTTTCCTTAACATACAAGGGAAATTCAAAATTCTCAAAAGCTGTTTTAACAGGCCTGAAGAAGCAAAAGGGGGTGAAAATCTGAGGAAAATCATCCTCCCCTGTTCCCCTTCAATTATTAATGGACTCCCAGAGGCAGTGTTGGAGGTGACGGCAGGAGAGCAGCACTGGAGGGGTGTCCAGCACACTTGGAACCAACTGCCCCAGGGGTGGAAACTCAGCCCCACTATTTGCCATGACTGATCCAGACTGCACTAGAAAGGGGTGAGGCTCCAGCACACTTACAGTACATTGATGACATCATCGTGTGGGGCAACACTGCCAAGAAAGCTTTTCAGAAACGAGAGAAGATAATCCAACTCCTCCTAAAGGCCATCTGACAGTCCTGCCCAGGACATTCAGTTTTTAGGAGTAAATTGGCAAGATGGATGTCATCACATTCCAATGGACATAGTCAAAAAAGCAGCTATGTCCCCACCAACCAGCAAGAAGAAAACAAAGCTTTCTTAGGTGCTGTGGATTTTTTGGAGGCTGTATATTGCGGATTACAGTCAGACTGTAAGCCCTCTCTACCATGCAACGTGGAAGAAGAATGATTCAAAGTGGGGACCTGAAAACAAGAAGCTTTTGAACAAATTAGACAGCAGATTGTTCATGCTCTTAGGCCAGTCAGAAAAACACAAGATGTGAAAAATGTTCTCTACATGACAGCCAGGGAGAATGGTCCTTCCTGGAGTCTCTGGCAAAAAAGAGACTCAAAAATGACCGCTGGGGTTCTGGAGCTGGAGATACAAAGGATCTCTGGCCTGCTAGACCCCAACCGAAAAAGCTGGCAGCTTATGAACGGGTTTGAGCTGCTTGAGAAGTGACTGGCACCAAAGTACAGCTTCTTCTGACACCCTGACTGCCAGTGATGGGCTGAATGTGTTCAAAGGAAAAGTCCCTTGCACATACCATGCCTTTGTTGTTATGTAAGTGGGTTGCACTGATAACACACCTGACTTGAACAGGAAATCCCAATCGCCCAGGGATCTTGGAAATCATCATGATCTGGCCTGAAGGCGAAAATTTCGGACTATCATCAAAGGAGGAGGAGGAGGAAAAGGTGTCATATGCTGAGGAGGCCCCACCATATAATCAGCTACCTGAAAATAAAAAGTAATATGCTCTCGTTACTGACTCATTCCATCTGTATTGTAGGAATAAACTGAAAATGTGTGAGTGGCTGTATGGATTCCTACACAATGAGTTGTAGAAACTACTGAGTGACACGGTGGATGAACTCAGCTTGTAGCTGAAAGCTGTCCAGTTGGATTTAGATATTGCTGATCAAGACAGCCAACACTCCACCTCTACACTGACTCGTGGACGCTCTGTAGAGGCGGCTAAAATGACGGAAAAATTGTCAGGGTAGATAGAGGTAAACCCATCTGGGCAGATGAACTGTGATGAGACAACACTGCCTGGGATAGAAAAGTTGGCTGTAAAAGTAGATCATGTAGATGCATGTGTACCTAAGAGTGGCGCTGCTGAAGACCATCACAACAATGAACAGGTGCATGAAGCTGCCAAGATCAAAGTGGCTCAGTTAGATGTGGATTGGTGACACTAAGGTGAATTATTCTGGCTTGGTGGGCCCATGATGCCTCAGGTCATCAGGGAAGAGATGCAACATACAGATGGGCTTGTGACTGAGGGGTGGACTTAATCATGGACACTACCTGCCAGGTTATCTATAACTGTGAAACATGCACTACAATTAAGCAGGCCAATAGAGTAAAACTCCTGTGTATGGCGGACGATGTTTGAAATATAAATATGGGGAGACCTGGCAGATTGATTACATTACACTCACACAAACCTGCCAAGGCAAGCACTACGTGCTTACGATGGTGGACACAGCCACTGAATGGCTGGAGAGGTACCCTGTGCCTCATGACACCGCCTGGAACACCATCTTGGGCCCTGAAAGGCAAGTCCTGTTGGGGCATGGCAGCCAAGAAAGGACTGGGTTGGACAACGGGACTCATTTCAAAAATAATCTCAGGGACACCTGGGCCAGAGAGCACGGTATTGAGTGGGTGTATCATATTCCTGTCATGTGCCAGCCTCTGGGAAAACTGAATGGTACAACGGGCTGTTAAAAACCACCTTGAAAGCAATGGGTAGTGGTGCCTTCAAACACCAAGATGCACATTTAACAGCAGAGGATCTACCAGTTGAGCTGGCCTTGCCCAGTCGCAACCTCTATGTACTGCAGAAGGGGATAAAGTCCCTGCGGTGCATGTGGGAAATGTGTTAGGTGAGACTGGATTAGTCCAGTTAAGGCAAACCCATCTGTGTTCTTGCCAAAGGATCTGGGTGCACTTAGTGGGTAATGCAGAGGGATGAGGAAACATGGTATGTACCTCAAGGGGATTTGACTGTTGGGTGAGAACAGTCTGTAGTGTTGAATGTGCATGTAATGCTGGTTGCTCAATGACACTGCCACTGCATGCCATAACTACTGTAGACAATGAGGATGGACTGCTCCACGTACACCAACCACGAGCTCCTGATGCAACTCTCAACCACCAGACAGCAAACCAGCCCTCCTGCCGTGGAAGACATCTAGGATGGATAGAACCCACAGTCATGGCCTAAATAAACTCAACAGACACCTTGGATGGACAGGCATTGACTACAGAAATTATATCTTTGCTTGTATATATGTGTGTGTATATATATATACACTATGTATATCATCGGAAAGTGTAGGATTTGGGCATGATGTAGATGTAGGAGTAGGGCCATTTCCTCTTGTCCTATCACTGCAGTCATGGTAGAAGAGACCTGCCACCACCTCACCACAACCATGCTTCAGCTATCTGTAGTGAACAATGAGTCCCCCCTGAGTCTCCTCTTCTCGAGACTAAACAAACCTAGCTCCCTTCAGCCATTCCTCAAAAGACATGTTTTTAGACCTTTTTAGACTTTCACAAGCCTTGTTGCCCTTTGCTGGACATGCTCCAGCACCTCAGTGTTCCTTTTAATAAAAACTGAATGCAGTACTCAAGGAGCAGCCTCACCAATGCTGAGTACATGCAGACAATCACGTTCATAGCCCCCAGTCCTCCTGGCTACACTATTCTTGATACAGGCCAAGATGCCATTTGCCTAAAATCACAACCGGCCTATAAGCACAGGGAACTTTGCCTAAGAGACTACAGTCTGAATTTTTATCTTCAATTTATTGTCATCAGAGTTGTTAGAGATTAATATTTCTACGGCTTGAAAAACAATCCTTGCAGAACAAAAAATGCCACATCTAAGAAGGTAACAGATCTCTTCCCTAGATTCATATGTTAAATTGAGGCTGTATTCACAGTAGGACAGAAAATGGATGAAAAATAATTCACTTCTTTTTAACGAAGATTTTTGATGTCAAGTAACACTCATTTTTTTAAGAGACTAATTTTTTTATATTTACTATTTTAAAAATAAACTAGCTTAATACTTTTATGTTAGAATAAAAAGTACAGTATTTTTTTCTCACTTCTTTATAATACGAGAAAAAGTAACTTCTGGAAACAAGCTATAAACAAGTGGAAGTCTGAAAACTGAAAAACACAGTTTAATGCTTTGAGTTAAAACTACCTATTTGCTCACAAAAAAAGCAAGGAGAGTATTCCTATTTCTTCTGCTCTCATTTCATCACTCTGTGGAATCTTGTGCCATGTTTGTATGAGTAAATGCTGACAACAGTTGAACTATTTTACCAGGACTACAAGCCAAGATATTTTTTAAAACAAATGAATATTAAAAAAAAAAAAAAAATCTCAATCATGAATATCAATTCGTTGTTACATATCCAATATGATTAAAATGCTGCAAATATTCCATTTAGTTTCTTATTATAAAAACAACAAATTTCCAAACTGAACTTAATAAAATCATACGGAATCGGTGCACACTTCTTAAATAAGTTACAATACCCTGATCACAGGAAGGTTTAGTATAATACTGTTGATTCAAAAGAAGCCCTAAAGTACTCTTGTATAAAACGTATTTTTACTGCACTAATTCAGCACTGTGATCTATCACCTTTTGCAGTATGTGGTAAAGCTGCACCCCATAAATTAAGTTAAACTTTAATACAAAAGATCAGGAGGCAGAGCTTTTCAGTCAGTAGTGCAGAAGAGAGCAGTGTATATATATATATACATATACATATATATATTCATGTATAACCTGAATCTTGAAGAATATGAAAAATGAAGATGTTCACTGATTCTCTGATAAACAGCACAACAGAGAACTGAGCACCGTATCTATCCTCTTGACTAATAATGCAAGAGATCAAAATCTCATTCCTGAGAATTATCACATTGTTATCATAACTCTGTCATTGAAAAAGCATCCACATTTTATGTTCTCTGCTATAAGCTATCTGTGCTTTCTTAACAGTTGGCCATTTTCTTGTGCATGTATATTCTTCAGGGAATAAATCCACATTTTAAATGCTGTGTGCTGTCATGATATTAAAATATAATTAAAGACCAATAAAATATAATTACTGTGATAAAAGTACAATTAATTATAAATAAAAAGTGTCTGCTAATCACATTATGAACAACTTCTTAAACAACTTCTTCAGGTCTTACTCAGAAGCCTAGAACTATTGCAAACATTCAGACTCACACAGTCATTCCTAAAATCCAATACTGAAGGATGTCTTATGACATCATATTATTAAAGTAACACAGTGGAGGAAAAAATAACTTAGAACATGACTCTATCACTGGATTTCCCCACGACCACACATAGCTGGTCACAAATATCAATGACAGTATGCTAAGAAAGCCTCATGTATCTTTTATCCCACCCTCATGTTTCTTTTACCTCCATTTTAGATTTTAAAAAACTACTCATTAGCACCTAGTTTCTGTAACTTTAACTAGCATAAGAAATCTCAAATACTACACCAAACTAAATTATGACAATGCATAAAAAATGTATTTCCCCACTGCTAGAAAGGTACAGGTGAATTTATTCATTTCTAGCCACTTACTGTGTTATATGATTACAGCATCTTAAATAATAATTAGAAGAGTGAATGGGAATCCGCATATACTTATATATACATATTTACAGCTGCAGGGGAGACAGTAAAGGAAGATAATTTTTCTTTTTCCTTGAAATTCAGCTAGCTACAGCAGATGTCAGGGATATGGTACGACTCTGGAAAAGCCTAAAATGCCCCCATAAATCCTCCTATAGCTACTACAGAAATTGTCACTGAATACCAGGGAACAGAAAACAACAGGACTTCTCTGGAACTAAGAATTAAAAAACTCAAACACAACAAAACAGTCCTCTGGTATCAATGGCATTAAAATACACAAAGGCTGAGAATTTTCCAGGTGACTTCAGTCTGTCTAACTAGGTATCTACCTGAACCTTGTCTTTCCTCTCAGCAACACAATCTAATCACAATCAAAATCATCTGCATGCATCTGGCAAACAATACAAATAATCTATAATGAACGTGTCTAGTACTTCAGCATATGATTATATGGTTACCTGAAATGTCAGTTGTTGGAGGCTGTTCAGCATGGATAAATACTAGGCTAACTTTTTGAAGGAAAATACTAATTGTGAGGGCATCTGGTCAAGGGCCCACAGTAAATCTAACCTATCATATGGTTCCACAGTGTTCTGCTAAATGGATATCACATGATGACCCTTCTGCAGATGACACTTTACTGCCTAGGTAATAACTTTGAACAATTCATGTGCCCTTTCTCCATGAGCATCTCTTATGGGTCATAATCTAATGGTGCAAGATGTAGAAAAGTTTTAAGTATTGAATATTTATATATGGAAACACACAACCTGCTTTGCCATTGACCTCCTACTACTACCAATCAAACTGTGAAATTTACTAAAATTATAGTTCCTTAATACTTCAGATAGGAATCAGATGAGAATTTTATTATTAGCAAGACCCCTTATGTATGCTAAGTCAAATAAACCTCTAGAAAAAGGACACAAATAACTTCCCAGCTTTCAAAAACACGGATATCATCCATGCCTCACCCATACTAACTTCGAGAAGATGACAGTACACACTATTAGATTTATGATATTATAATATTGGGACTAATATTGGGACTTGCACATCAGATCAAGAGTACAAGCTCAACCAGGTACTTCTAAGTCTTCTTGAAATACATTTTGTAAGAGCTTCAGTATATTTATACAAATTCTAGAAAACTATTTTTATTAGACTTACACTGGCATGTTTTGCACACACTTAACTAACTTTCTCTATGGAGCCTTCAAATATTACATTAATGAAACTTATTCCTGCACAGAAGAAAAATGTTATTGACTCTAAAATAAGATTGAAAGGAAAGGAACAGAAGTATCTAAAAGCTAATCTAGGAGTAACTTTGCACCCTTCTTTTTTCTTGTATTTATTTTTATTCCCTTTTGCATACAAAATAATATCCAGGTAATTTTATAATATGGCTCAGAAAGAAAAGAAAAACTTTTCTGGGAGTGTTCTTACATCTTAGAAGGCAAAAGCTCAGACACTTGCTAGAACTCCCACAACTTCTGTTAAAAGAATTCATTATACATCGTACTGTTCTCAAGCAACAACTTGTATCTGCAGGTCTCATCAACTTCAAAAGCAACTCTATTTGAATGGTATCTCCACTTAACAGATTAAAAAACTGAAACAGAATGAAAAAATGTTCCAGAATTTTTTCAGTAGGTCTGTTTCCCACATCTGCAACTATCAGAAGAGACCAATCACAAAAAACCACTGGTTTATCTGTAGATAGCCAGCCAATCTTTCATACACAGAAGACATCCTCTCTCACACCTGTATGAATATTAGTTTAACATATATTTCTTTCAACAGCAATGCTTCAAGCATTGCAATGATGCTACATAGACTAACACAGAAACATACTTAGTGTTTTTAAAACGTCCGTGTTGTTATATGGGGAAAACAGAATCAGTATTCTCAAATTCTAGGCCTGATTTTCACTAAACTCTTCAAAATGGGGAACAGGCCAATGAAAATCATACATTTTCAAGTCTAGCCTCATAGGCAGATACATAGATGAAATCATGTAAGAGTCAGAAAAACTTATGGACAACAGTAAGAGGCAAAATCTAATGTCTTTATGCTCAGGTAACTTTAAGCAGCAGGATTAAAAATAGAGCAACTATGCTTTGCAGGATTGTGATTTCTGAGGAAAAATTTAACCCTCCAGCAAAAATCAAGAGGTGTAAAACACAAGAATCCTCAGAAAAGCCTCAGCAGCCACAATTCTGCTGCTTCAGCAACTGCTAAAATCAATGCAACTTTTCAGCTCAGTTTTTGGTTTAGTAAGCATCTTCTTATTTGCCACTGCAAGTAAGACAAATTGACTGCAATTCTTCATAATTCCTTTTTTGTTTTTAATAAACAAAATACTGAATGACTGGTAAAGATCTAAAAGCTTCTTGGGTGTTTTAATATCCTGTCTGTTGCTGTATTTGGAGCTTCTATCCATGCACAATAACTATTACATACATAGGTAAAAAGCAGCCACACCAAGTGCAGAAGTACAGTGAAAAGGAAGTAGATACAAATATCACTTTTCAACAAACTTCAAAATACTAACATACTTTTACTGCTACTGAGATGAACTTTCACTCTGTGTAGAGCACTGCATACTCTCACGGGTGTGTGGAATTTTTCCTAGGAAGTTCTGAATAGCTGCATTCCCACCTCCACAAGTAGTTTGAGGTCACTTCTAGTACGGAGAACTTAAGACCCATTGAAAAGAACCAGCAACAAAAGCACTACAGGGTGTCTGCACACAGCACAGAAGAAATTATTTAGGTTTTTTTCCCACAAAAGCTTTAGAATTAATAAGTATTACAAGCTAAAGGTTATCAGTATTTATTACTACAGCTTTTAAGAATTTAAGCATCTTTGCCTACAGGATCTCTTTAAAAATAACACTGAAGAAAATACTACTACTTAGATTTCAAAAGCCCAAACAATTAACAAGTAGTGTAATATATTTAGGTACCCATGATACATTTCTCATCACTGTATTCATTTTCAGAAGTATCCACTCAATATACTTTATTGAGAACACTGTATTAAACCAGTCCAATTAGGGCATAGTGAACTGAATCTGAATAAGATCCACTTAAAATAATAGGCCTAAAATTGCACAGAATAGAAGCTTTTTGCAAATTTATACATTCTCATAATATCTAGTACAATATCCTTAGGCATGTTTAATCAGCACTTACAATGTTAATAATAACAGCAATAATAATAGAACATTAAATCCATTTTGGGCTTTTGGTAGGTTTAGACAGCAGTTACATTTCAACAAAAGAGCAAAGCAAAATGATTGATTGTTCAATTATGGATCTGCCCTGTGATAGAAGCATGGTGCACTGCAAAGGTATCAATTCCCCTAAAGGAAATGGAAAGTTTTCTGTTGCATAGAGTGATCACAATGAAGAATAAACCTCATTTTAAATTATGGTTGAGTGAAAACCAGCAGGACAAGAGCAAAAAGACATCTAAGAAAACGAATGTGAAAATAGTTAAGCAAAGCTCCTGGAAGAGTGCTACTGGAAAGAAAATTGCCAAGATTTCTAGCCCTCTTTTACAGTCCAGTGTCATAAGTGGGAGGAAAAAAACACTAGGATTCAAAATGTGTACAAAAAGTTCTTAAATGTCACATGTAGTACAGACACAGTTTAGAAAACGTATTTTCAGGAGAGTTGTAAGAGTGTTGAAATTACAAGTTTTTTCTTAAAAAACTTGAAAATATGACCATCTTGACAATGTAGCAGCTCTACGAAATGCCCATTTCTTATGTCTGTGAGATGCAGTAATGACAGTACAAATAGATATATCTTATCCTGAAAGAAAAAAAAAAAACAATATAAAAATGCTATTGTATATTGACTGCCTGATTTCAAATTCCACCAAACTGTGCTTCACAGAATTTCTGTAACAATTCATTTTACTGGCTATGTCCCTAGGTCCTTCTTAAGGCAGAACAGGCTCACGTTGCCCAGGCCCTACCCACTAAGCCACACAGGCCTAATCTAGCCCACACAGAATTCACATTGTAAAATAGTCTGTCACTTTACTCCCAAGACAAAATTCTTATTTTCAATTAACCACTGTGGTCAGAGAAAATTTTAAAAGGTCTGGCTGTTACTGTTACTTTAGATTCTAAGTCCAGAAGAGAAAAAGCACAGTGCTTTCAGATACATAGATAAATTATTGTAACTAATTTCAAATATGCAATAGTGCAAATATTTGAAACAATACAACTACAGAACTGAAAAGTTCTGTACTACCCATAAATAAAGCTAGGGATAGTACAGTAAATCATCATGAGGCAAATAAGGTAATTTTTTGTTAGTTGAGAGTTCTATAAAGATTGGTGGTCTTCATAGACTCTGGTCCATGTAATAAACTCGTGGTGAAATTCTGTTGCACAAGTTTAATTTCTGAAATTAGTTTGGTTGAGAAAGGCCAACGTAGTTAAAGAAGTAAGATAAAATTACAATACACAACATTAACCAGTGCAATAATACTTCAACGTGGCTTTTTTTTATTATTAAGTCAATTCAGCATAATAGCTAAAAAAATATATAAATGCTTGCATTTACTATCAAATGGTAGCTACTGCAAAATATCTGAAACTTTCCACCATGAAAGACACATGCAACTTGTCTGGGAAAAAGCAGAAAAACTGAAACTCCACTGAAACTGTCAGAAGAGAACAGCTTGGATTTGCTTCATGAGTTTTCTCTTCAGTGGAAAGTTGAAAACTCTGAAGTTTTCAACTGCCTTAACACGCATACACAGCTTAGGAACCAAAAAAGCCCATGTGGTCTTACACTTCAGGCCTACTCAGCAATAGCAGAAGAAACATAAAACATGGGAATTCTCTGGCACGAGAAATGAAGGCAAGAACAAAGTTACTTCCTTCAAACTTTCCTTCCAGAATAGTTTTAAACACTAAATGCTGGGTTTTAGGAATGTTTGCTTTTTTCCTGAAGTTCTATACAGACAAGAACATTCTTCATGCCCTGTATGACAGTAATGCAGCAGAAGCTCCTCTCCAACACTTCTGGATCTCATGGAACACTCAAACCAAATGTTGTTGTTGCACAGCAAGCACTTGCCACTGCTAGCTATTAAATATAATAGAAAATTTATAACACCAGAAGCGTATATGGAGTGTGTTGCAAGGTGGCCCACAGCAATTCTGAAGTCAGACAACCACTCGATGATGCCATTTTTCCTCAACAAACTGGTTAAATCAGATCACATAGCTCAGATAAAACTGCATTTAAAACTATATTCTGTTTCAGCATCAATCAACCCAAAATTAAAAAAAAAGTTGAGTAAAAATAAAATCAGGATACAGTCATCAAATGCAGGATCGTGTATTTTTCCAGAGGACTTATTTCAGTTAGTCCATTTAAAAAAATGCACAAAGAGACAAAAATGAGATTTTGTGGCCTGCTGCAAGATCGTCTTAACTTCTTAGTCTTTATTTGACAACATAACTAGGGGTTTTTTACTTTCTAGTATACTATACAGGATTTTCAAGCAGAACATATAAATACTCAAAATACCCCTTCAACATTAGCTAAGTTAATTTTAAAATATCTCTTTCTTTTCCAGTTATTCATAGGATCACTGAATCATAGAATGAAGGGACCCTAGAGATCATCTAGTCCCAGTGATGCTGCCATAGGGAGAGACACCTTCTACTAGACTAGGTTGCTCAAAACTCCATTTAACCTGGCCTCCCACACTTCCAGAGATGGGGTGCAGGAGTGGAGGGGGAGACACAAAACCCTCAACTTGCTGTTCATGCTTCTTTTAATGCAGCCCAGGATATGGTTGGAGTTTCTGGACTGCAAGTCTACATTGCCCAGTCACACTGACCTTCTTGTCAACCAACACTCTCAAGTCCTTCTTCTCAGGTCTGCTCTCAACCTGTTCTCCATCCAGTCTGTATTTGTGCTTCAGATTACCCCAACACAGTTGCACAACCTTGCACTTGGCCTTGCTGAACATCCTGAGGTTTGCATGGGCCTACCTCTCAAGCCAGTCAAGGTCCCTCTGAATGGCATCCCTGCCCTCTGGCACCTTGTCAGCAAACTTGCTTAGGATGCACTCAATACCACAGTTCATGTCACCACCAATGATGTTAAACAGTGCCAATTCCTGTATGACCCCTGAGGAACCCCACTCATCACTGGTCTCCATTCAAGCCACTACGCCATTGACTGTAACTCTTCAGCGCAACCATACAGCCAATTCCTTACCAACTGACTCGTACATGCACCAAATCCCTGTCTTTCTAATTTAGAGAGGAGGATGTAGTGCAGCAGTGTCAAATGCACCGTGAAGTTCCAGGTAGTTGATGTCAGCAGTTGCTGTCACTCTTCCCTTATCCACCAATGCTGTAATCCCTCATAGCAGGCCTGCAAATTTGTCAGGCACACTTTGCCGTTAGCGAAATCATGTTGGCTGTCACCGATCACCTCCTTACTTTCCATGTTCCTTAACATAGTTTCCAGAAGAATATGCTCCATGATCTTGCTGGGTACAGAGGTGAGACTGAGCAGCCTGTAGCTCCCCATGTCTTCCTTTTCTACCATTTAAAAACAGGGGGTTGTTTCTCCTTTTCCAGTCAGTAAGAACTTCACCAGACCACCATGACCTCTCAAATATGATGCACAGAGGCTTAGCCACTGCATCTGCTAATTTCCTCAATGCAGATGCATCTCATCTGGTTCCAGAGCATCAGACTTGAGTTTCTCCTACAGCAGCAAGTTCTTCATTCTGCCAGTCCCAGCCTTTGCCTTCTGTGACTTGGGTGGTGTAGCTGGAGCACTTGCAAAAAAATTCATTCAGTACCTCAGCCTTCTCTGTGTCCAGGGTAACCAGGTCTCCTGTTTGAGTTTTCTCTTCCAAAAATGGCCTACATTTTCCCTAGTCTTCCTTCTATCACTGACATACACATAAGCTTTTCTTGTTGCTCCTTACATCGCTAGGCAGATTTACCACTACTGCTTTAGCTTTCCTAACCTGATGCCTGGCTGCTCAGATAACTTCTCTGTATTCCTCTCATGCCACCTGTCCTTCCTGTCACCCTCTGTATGGTTCCTGTTTGTGTTCGAGTTTGTCCAGGAGCTCCTTCTTTATTGATGCAGGCCTCCTGGAATTTTTGCTTGACTTCTTGTTGGGATGCTGAGCTCGTAGGAGGTGAATACTTGAATATTTACCAGGTTTCTCAGGCCCTTCATCCTTCTAAGACTTTATCCCATGGTACCCTACCAAGAAGATCCCTGGAGAGGCCAAAGTCTTCTCTGTGGAAGTCCAGGGTAGAGAGCTTGCTGTGCACCCTGCTAGCTGCCTTAAGTATCTTCAACTCCACCATTTAATGGTCACTGCAGCTCAGTCTGCTCTTGAGCTTCATATTCCCTGCCAGCCCCTCCTTGTTGGTGAGAACAAAGTCCAGCATAGCACCTCCCCTTGTTGGCTCCTCTATCACTTGGAGAAGAAAGTTTTCACCTACACACTCCAAGAACCTCCTGGATTGCTTGTGCCCTGCTGTATTGTCCCTCCAACAAACATCAGGGTTGCTGAAGTCTTCCAAAATGACCGGAGCTTGTGAGTATGAGGCCATTCCTGTCTACAGAGGGCCTCATCTACTCTGTCATCCTGGCTGGGTGGCCTCTAGCACTATAATGTCACTTGTCCCTGTCCTCCCTTTAATCTTGATCCATAAGCTCTCAGTCACCTTCTCATCCAGATGGAGGTCCAAGCACTTCCGCTACGCATTGACGTAGCAGGCAACAGCACCTCATCAACTCCCCTGCCTGTCCTTCCTAGAGCGCTTGTATCCTTCCAACCCAACTCTCCAGTCATAGGAGCCATCCCACCACATTGCTATCATGCCACTAAGATTGCAGCCCTGGAGGTGTGTGCACATCTCTTGTTCATTCTCCACGCTATGTGCATTTCCACATACTCCTTTAAGTTGAGCCCCTGGTGTAGTTGACTTAATGGCTGGATTGTGTGGAATTCCTTTGTGCTGTTCTTCAGGTGCTTTCTTGCTGATCTGTGATTCCTCTCCAGGCTCTGGGCATCTCTCTCTGGTACTGGCATCACACTGGTAGGAGAGGGATGGGCTGAAGTTCCCTCTCCCCAGCAACTTTAGTTTGAAGCTCTTTTCACCAGCTTGGCAAACCTATGACCAAAAACGCTCTTCTTCCCTGACATACGGACCCCGTAAGTCCCCAGCAGACCAGGCTTCTCAAAGCAAGTCCCATAGCCTAAGCAGTCTCTGGCTGTGGCACCAGTTCTGTAACCATTTATTGATCTGCTATATTCAACTGGATCTTTCAAACATACTCCCCTTAATTGCAAGAACTATCTGAGCTCTGGAGTCCCTCACCACTACACCGAGAGTTCTGTAATACTTCTTGATGCTCCTCAGATTGCTCCTGGCTGTATCACTGGTGCCTACGTGAAACAACAGCCATGGCCTACCTCTTCCTTACCCACTACAACAGTCTTCCTAAGTAATCCCTTCCTCTACCCTTTCTCACCCTTTATACAATTTTAGGTTTCTTTTTCCCAAGGCTGTGATTTATGGCTGACACACAGCCTTTCTGCAGCTACAGCTCTCCTCTGTCACCCACTTAACTTTCTTTAAATCATATTTAAACTGTCATTTTCTCCCTAATTTATAGCCAATTCTGTATGAGAACAAGACGTTCTAGGAATGTCAATGAGATATGGTGGCTTTAACATGTAGGTCTCTGGATCAAAGTCATCTGTAAGCAGCATAGGTTGCTGAAAATTTAGTTATGTTTTTAATGAACTGTGGAAGATACACTGATAAGCCTTCATGAGACTTCAAGTGGTCAGATATACAGATCATATATAAACCAGCATGATATCTGTTTGGCACTGGCAACAGAAAGGTTGGGGACATAAAGATTCCAAACTCACAGGCTACTCTATCAGGTGATAGTAGAAGTACCTCAGCACACTGATGTACAAGAATATTCGTCATCTACATAATCTGCAATAAATCTTACATTTTACACAGCAGTGTTGCATTAATCAATACAAAGATTTTGATTAAAAATCACTAAATGTCCTTGTGCTTTACGGAATTGCATGTGAAAGACAGCACGACGAAACTGCAATGCATATTTGATCATAATGTTTAATAGGTTACCCATCCTTTCTATACTTATGTTCTTGTTTATTTAGTGCAATCTTATTCATCTATTTTAATAAATTTAATGTTCATTAAAGAAACAGAGAAAAAAAGAGCACAAACAGCAATAATCATGCTTCATGTAAACAGATGCCATCTTAGAGTGCACACTGAGCTCTAAATAAACACGGTTTGGGGCTGTCACTGCATCCCTTGTACAAGAGGTTATATTTATTCTAATGCTGAAAAAATTTTCAGAAAAAGTCATGAGATTAGTTAATATGCATGATTTGAAATATACGGAACCTATTGTCTGGGATCAGTGATGATCAGAGCAAGTCAGACACTGAAAATTGATTACATGGTAATGTCCAATTCCTAGTACTATTTAATGCTACATGATAAGTGAAAACAACACTTATTCAAACACTTCCAAGTCCCAAATACCATCTGAATTATGACCTAATGTATTTAAATGATGCCACATGAAAAGGCTGTTAACAAAACACTGCAGGTACAAATTATTTCTCACAAAAATAGCCTTATTCACTAAAAAAGTAAAAAAGAACAAGTTTATAAATTGTAAAAAAATACTTCAATGTTCAACACAAACATAAGAATTTGATTTTGGTAAACATGACTTCAAACTTGAATATTGCGTTCAGTTTTCTTATTTCATCTTTCCAAGGCTCCTAGTGAAAACATTTCTGTATCAGTCTCTATGTTCAACTTGGTATGTTACTGGAAGTCTCCCAGGAGAGCTTACAAGGCTTACAAGGCAACGTACTCTGATTTCCATTCAACACCATCTATGCCTGTGCAACAACCGGCACACGTCAGATCTATCAGCCACTCTTACAGATTTTGCATATCCAAACGGATCCAGTTTTTAACATACACAAGTAACTGAAGGCTGACTGTAACAACAGAGCAGCATATCCCCACACTGTTTAATAACCACTTAAACAGGAGAAGAGGTTAAAAACTAAGTTTTAGATTCATCATATGCCCTTCCAAAAGAACCTTAAAAGTACTACCATTTCAGGATATTTTCCCATATTCTATGTTCATTCCTCACCGAAATGGAATTACAAGGACCATAAAAGGTCTTGAATTGGCACCATAGTATTTATTATTATTTATTTATGTATGAATACACATTCATCATGTGTTCTGCAATATAAGATTTTGCTTTAGAAAAAAAAGAAAGACAAAAAATAGTGAAAAAGGAGACTGGTCAGAAGCAGCTTGCTCCAGAAATATTTCAAATTTTTGCATGATTACAGTGCAAAACGCATGGAAATTTATACTTTACCTTATTATAAATACAAAGGACTGTCACTTGAGACAAACCTGATTCGTAACCAAATAAAAAAGGACAATGATTTATCACCTATGATGAAACTCTGAATGTTTTCTTTTTTTAAATATTAGTTTAAAATCCATATATAAAAAGGCAGAAATTGGAAGAAAAATAAAGTAAAAAGATAACAGGAGACTGCCAAATTTCTATCCTACCAGTAATGTAATTCAAAGATTCAAAGGAAAGTCTTTGTTGAGAAATCTTAAGTGTCACATCATTCACGGAATATTTCTGGTTTAAAGTATTAGTACTTCATTATTAATTCTAGTTTTAATTCCTGTTAACTTCAAACAGTCAATTTAAACATCAAAAATGTTTAAGTTCAAATTTTTAACAAAAAAGATTTAAGAGTTACAGTTAGAAATTACTACCCCCTGCAGTAACACTGGATCACTAAACAAACTAAAACCAAAAACCAGTATATTTTTCCCTTAAACCTCCTGCAATCTAATTTAGGTATATGGCAACTGTTAAGAAATGTTGAGGCTGAGGCTCAAATGCCTCTTTTCCTGCAGGCATGGAATTGTCAGGCTTCTTACACTGCATAGATGGAGTGCCAGAAATGCATTTGGTTAGTCTATCTAAATACAGAAATTGTATTGTTTAAACTACCCAAACCTGGGTGCCCACAGAGAAACCTACACTCTATGTCATGCACAGTACAATGGGCAGTCCATCAGGGAGCATCTCTGCACTCAAAGGGTTACAGTAGAGCTGGCTAAATGCCTCCCTGGCCATCTAGCCTCTTACATAGAATCACACATACATCACCAAGGTGTTGGCGCTGATCAGACCTAACGTTAACAGAAAAATACACCAGATACACTGCTGGCATTAAAACCCGTGAGGAAAGCAGGGAACAAAGGATGTAAGGCATAAGAACAATAATGAAAAGCATTGTTCATCACCTAATGGTGATAAAAGTAGAATAATCGGTGGCGTACAGCAGAACCTTCCAAATCTAGATGAGGATGCATCTGAAAAATACTGGTAGAGATGTCCGTATTTTCTAAATCCCAATAATTACAAAAATCAACAAAACCTCAAAATATCGTATGTTTCTGGTGTTCGGAAACAGCAACAAAATCTAATGCATGCAATCTTCTTAGCCATGAAATTCTCGTTTCTGTGTATGCGCATTTGTCTGAGTGTGCATGTATGTGCACTCAGGAGACTTCAGGACTAAAAAGAAAGAAAAGAAACCCATCTGTTTTGGAGTAATCACGATGCTTTTCACTTCCTAGTGAAAAATACTTATCAATTAAAAAAAAAAATGTGGCTCATTTCCACATTATTTTTATGAGTCAACTATGGTTGTAAACATTTCAATCCTACAGAGAAAGCTACACAGAAAGGACAACTCACATATACTAATTTGCCAAATATTACTTTCTGAATAACTACTTTTTAAGGAAGCCATATTTTCTTTTTCTTTTAGTGCTTGCTGACAACAGAAATAGATCCAAGTTGTAATTTACTTGTATCAATTTCCTATTTTACTAGTGTCCAGTAAAATCATTCAAACAGCATGACAGAGAAAAGGCAATAATAAAAAGCATTTTTGGTCTTCAGAGAGCTATAATGTGCACTGAATAAAAACAGCAGTAAAGTAATAAAAATTAAACAACGAACACACACATACTTAACAAAGTCCTGCTGGTACCTTGTAAGAGAACTCCTAAATATATTTCAGTACCCAGAAATGAAAATGTTATGTAAAATGATGTGCATTGATCCAGTAATCCTCAAAGCTCTCAGAGTGACTTTCATTTACCTGAACAGAGAACTGCTTTAAGAAAAATCCTTCTAGACCTTGCCAAAATCTGACTGCAGGGAATGGCATATTTTTATAGTCATAAAAGCAGAACAACAAAAAAGATGTCAAACGCAAGGCCAATGGCAGCTAAAGCTATCATGTTTTTTACACAAATAAAAATCAAGTGTGAAAATTACTGGTAAAACAGTCTATGAAGTACAAGATGAAAAGAAAGTTGATTGTGACTAATAGTAAAATATCTTTAGTAACAGCAGTCTGTACACAAACTAAAGGCTGAAAGCTGTATAAAATGTAGAATTAAAATAAAAACTTGTATCCCATATATGTATATTGAGTAATATATATATGTATATTGGGTAAAATGTATGTCTATTTCAGCGGAAAGCTGTCCTTGATGAAGTTTATTGTCAAATAATAACTGGACATACCACAACAATATGTGACTTTGGCCATACCAGTGGTAGAAAACACTAATACAAACTAGCTACAAAAACCATTGCTTTGAAAAATCTAGTATCTGGAAAAAGACCAAAATGATACCAACAAATGATAGATTCTATACATATCAGGTTATCTGTCCTATGAAAGAACTCAAAAACATTAATTTGAAGACAGATTTAATTTTCACATAGCAGAAGAAATCTGGGACTCAGCGTTACAATTCCAAGAAATACTTTCCTAGCTTTATCTTTATTTGCCTTGTATGATTCATATCACTCCATCTGAGATTTATTAATACGAGATTTTATCATGTGTACAGAAAATCATCTAACTGCTCTATACTAAAATGTTTATTCCTCTACTGATAAATTCCTGTGCATTGAATTCTATAAAAGTATATAAGGGATCAGAGACTTCAGTGAAATAAAGAGACAGAGAGGAAACTGCAAGGCTTAAGCCCTAAGTGGACCATTTCATTTAATAAAATTCTACTTTAAAACTAATGCAAGCCTATGCTATATGCATCAGTCCATGTCAGCAAATCTAGCTGTTAAAATTATACTGATTTAAAACTAGTCTTCTAACTACATAGAGAAAACATACCTTCGTACTCTTAGATACAACTTCTAAAGTCTTTTGGTCTTCAGCTCATTTACCTTAACAAAAATGTACAAAAGGCACTAACTTACAGAAAAAGACAATAGAACAGAAGAGTAGCAATGTAAGAAGAATAAAAGCTTTTTGAGGCGAAAGGCTGGAAACTCTAAACGAAGGTAAAACGAAAGCTAAAGACTAACTAGTAAAGCCCTGAGTACGGCACGTACACACAACGTCACATACAAATCCATAGGAAAAATATTACTTACGCAGCATAATTTACAACTAAATGCCATCTAACATCTGCATTTCAGACCACACACTTGCATCAAATATCAGTTTGCTCACTGTTTTCAAGATTTGCAAAATTCTTTTAAAGTGCAAACAAAAGTTGCAGAAGTACTTTACCTAATATTTTTCTCAATCACTAATTCAACAAAACTGTGAATAATCTTATGCAAAACCATAAAATTTTATAAAACAGAACAAGACCAGTGGAAGAAAAAAAAGAATCAAAAAACCACTCAGAAACACCCAGCTGATTCAAATAAATACTGAACAGGTCTTCACTAAAATATTAGACAGTATGAATCAATTACAAGAATTTCTTGGCTTGACTGGGTATACAGTGTTTCTTCCCTGCATTGTGGTTTAATGAAAGAGAGAAATTCCTGACTGAGCGATGACTATAGTAGTGTTCCTGTATCACGTAAAATTTTAAACAGTGCTTATGAACTGAAGCAATTATACTTATAGGAACAGATTGTGACCTGTTATGGACCTCTTACTTGTTAATACTTTTTCCTGTAGTAAAATGACAGTGTTCCAGAATGAACACAAATGAAAATACAGCCTGTGTCTATTTCAATAGTTCAGAAATGCTTTGCTTGCTCCGTACGCAAACTGAAAAGAAAACAGTATCAAGGAGTATTGTATTACTTTTATTCTTTCCATAAACCAAGGAAAGCAGTAAACCATTTCATCTCTTGTCAACTATGTTAATAATATTTATTTGAACTTCATGAAGAGCCAAAAATATTGTAAAGCAGAAATTAGCAGTCTTTACCTCCTTTCACTCCACAGACTTAAGTCCAAATTAAAAATAAATCCCTGTAGTGTGTATACTTGTTTTTAAACCACACACGTTTATTTTTAAACCCACATATACTCTCATAGCTTTCAGTAATGTTACACAGTGGTGAAGTTATCTAAATATTTTGTTACAGGTATGGGTGAGCCTAACTTCTCTGCTGAATTCTATCTTAAATGAAGCATTTTTATTTATCCATTTTGTCCTTGCTTATATTGTCACATATATGTTCTCATACTTCTAACATACACTTTTATTATACAGAATTACAGGACAAAGAACCAGCTCCTGCTAACCTGATGTGTGATTAAATCCATTTAATACCGTGGGAGTATGTGCATGAATAAACTGAGCCATATACAGCACACAGTTCTTATCATCACAGACTGCTTACACGCAAGAACTGTCCTTCCACAAGGAAGCTCATTTTAAAATAGTCCTTCATTAATCTACAAAAGACAATTTCCTTTCTAACACTTAAAAAAAAAAATACTTATATCTCCTCTCTCATTTGGTGTCTCATCTTGTCAGCAGCCGTGAATGTCCAGGATTTTAGCCATTTCAGGGAATCTGGTTACATGACTCCCAGCACCTAAATTTATTTTTAGCTATATGTCTGTAAACAACGTTTTTCTTCGAAGTTATCCTTAGAATTACAGATAATTAGTGAAAGATAAGAGGGAAGAGTGAAAATAAGAGTGTTTTACAACTAACTTTTTTCTGTATAATTCATATTCTATTACCAAAAGACACAAAGCAGGGACTAAATTCTAGGCTGTAAACCACAGAAAATGCACACAAGGATTCTCTTACGTATAATGCTGCAGCACTAAGAGGATCTTGGCAAAGTACAGCTGACTGGACTAGTTTTTATCATTCTGTGGATCTTTGTATCTCTCTGTCTGGGCAGCGTATTTGCGATGCACAAGTGTACGCCTTCATACCTCTGAGTCGCGCTAAAAATGCAAGTATAAAACTATTGATAGTTCAAGTAAAAACTAACAATGCAAAGGAATATACATATGATATACACCCTCAGTCCCTTATACAGACACCCAACAGAGGACTACAGAACTATCTAAAATTATGTCTGATTTATTACTATTTATTCCACTTGACACATAATAGTCTGTCCATCTGAGAGCATGAAGTAATTCTTGACTGCCATCTAAGTAATTTAACATCATCTCACTCCACTGATGCTCATTCAGTTATCAGCTATTTGACTACTAGTCACACACCAAGCCCTCTCACATAGCTGTAACTTGTCATGTAGGCATGCCGTACAACTGGTAAAATACCCATGAAATCTATAGTTTGAATAAAGGGAAGCCACAAGACTTTTGAAGGCTAAGTTTCAGCTATACTTTTGGTTAAGAAACATCCGAAAATTGTCTTATTATTTCAACAGGAAAAATCTGAAAGTGAATTGCTGAACATACAAATATCTTCACAGTCCTCGTAAGGAAGGCTATGCATTTTTAAAGAAGTACTATGGTATCTTCAAGTAAATACTGTAAAAAAGCATTAGTTGAGATGGACCATCTGTCTTTCAGTCTACACACCACTAAGAAAAACAGAAAAATCATCAGCATTATAGCAAAACATAAAAGAAGATTAAGGACAGTTTTTCCTTCAGCACGTTCGACGGTGAAAGGAAACGGTTCATCAGGAAACAAAGAACTGATAAATCAAAATGTTAACCCACCAAATATCTAAGCTATTTGCAAACAGAAAGGAGGCACTGACAAGATTTGCAACACATCCTGAAGTACAAGGTCTTAGTGAGACAAATTTCTGAAAACTGGTCTTTTTAAGAACAAGACTTTGAAAACACATGAATACAGAAAACCATGTTCAAATAGCCAAAACTGTAATTCTGAAAGAAGCTTCAGACTTTGTATAGATTCAGACAAGCCACAGAAGTTCAGTATTAGCTTCAAACCACTAGAAAGGGCAACCAAAATCACAATTAAACACCTATGACAAGTGTGTGTGGTTACCTGCACTCTCAGCAAAACATAAACTCTCAGCTCCTATGGCTTCATTCCTAACAGTGGAACTGTACACACCGAGCTCCCCTCAGCAGCTACTAAATTATTAAACACCTGAAACTCCAGGCAACACCAGAAATCTAGTAACACATCTATACCCCTGACTGGAGCAGTCATCTAACCAACACTAATAGAAACAAAATCTACAAATGCAAGAGCAGGGGAAAATCCTACATAATTGTTTTATATAAGTATGTATATGCATAAGTCAAAAAACACAGCAATAGTTACCTAGTAATAACACCTCTGAAACTCAGTAGGTGGAATAATAACTACATCAGTGAGAAAAGCACAGTGAGAATCTGCCTTAAAATTCTCAAACACATTAAACATGATGAAGAAATACAGCATACTAAGAAAAATACAGTAAGCATGACAATGTCTGACAAATAGTGTCTATTAATGACATTTAATGCTTCAAAATAATAACACAGCAGGACAACGTATTTTTTATCCAAAAAATACCTAGCTCTGATTCCACTTGGAGAACCTGCCACTCAAGTGAGCTTGAAAGCATTGGAACCTATACTCCTGAAATTCCTAAACTCAGAAGTATGAACTTTAAGCTCTTTTGCCAGTTTATTCTCTGAGTAGAAATGATCAGGACCATGTCTCAATAAAAACTGACTTGCTCTGACAGAGATGGGATTTAAGAAACTGAATTCAGCTGAGTAACACAAAAACTTAAAGGGAAGGCTGTACCTGAAGAGAAGAGAGCCAGCACCCACAGTTAAATCTAAATCTGCTACCACTGCACCTAGAGACAAAACCACCAAAATAGCACCAGAGAGATCCATTTCTTTGTTGTTACACTCATGCAGTTCTCTAGACACAAGGAGACAAGAGAAGCTGTCAAGCAGGTCTCTTTCTCTTCTTTTCATGTGGAAAGCCTCCTGCTGTGAAAAATGGGAAGTGGTTGAAAAAGCAAAGATTTCACAGAGAATGAAAAGGCATAGTTGTATCCTATCCAAGACATAAAAGAGAGCACAGAACTTTTTAAAAAACAGATAGCCTAGAGTTATTCAAATACCTCAACAAAGACAGCAGGTGGACAGGTATGCACATGGTGTCATGACTACACCAATGCCTGTACTGAAAGACTGCTCTACTGATACATAGTCAATGAAATCAGAGATCAATGTAAAAAGGACATGCCTGTAATTCTTAGCAGAAGTATAAAACCATAAATTAAGTCTTTGAGATTGCAATGACAACAGGTTTCAGAGGGGATTTCTACAACATAACAAATAAAAAGTATCCAATGGTCGCGATTTCAGTGACTTTCTGAAAAAAAAGACTAGTTCAGTGAGCCATTCTCATAGTTTTTGAGAGTTCACAATGTCAGATATGTTCTCACAATAAGAAGCAGGAACTCCTATGGAGATTTGCATTTATATTATTTATTTATATTTATTATATATTTATATATTATTTATTATATATTATATATTATTTATATTTGCATCTCATACCAAAGAGAGTGAAGTACAGTATAGAAGAGTGGGTATGAAGTAGACATGGGTATTTCTTCAGGAAGACACATTTTTCTTTACTAACTGCTCTTTATAAAACTGCAGAATTGCAAAAGCAAGATGGAGAACAACTTGGAGAAAGAGGTGGGGAAGGGACATCCCCAGTCACAGTTGTGAAATCATCATTGATCATATGGCAGTTTTGCTTCAGTGGGAAAATTCTGAGGTTGTAAAATTTCACTCTTCATTCTTGAATTCAGGTTCCTCCCATTCCCAAGTTCTTCGGTGTTTTCAAGTGTTCTGTCTCATCAAATATGAAATAGATCTTAACACCATTATCCGAGCAACAGGTAAAAGCTACAGAAAAAAATCTCTGCCTAATTTTCTGACTGGCATCTGCAACATGAAGTTAATCCAGGAAAGAAAAAATTTCACACCAAAATGGCAAGCTCTTCTCCTAACAAGAAAGGCAACCAAAAAAGCAGCTTCTCTGCCTTTAAGAATATGTCTGTTAAGCACTGCTTATTACACAAACATTTCTAGCAACCCAATTCATCATCATAGTAGAAAAATCTTATCATACTTTTCTTCTACACATGATAATCTATTCTCATTTTTTTATTAATCTCTGTTTTTCTAACCTGGACTACTGCAGAGATTAGCAAAGATGAAAAAAACAGTTTTAAGGCCACTGCACCCTTCATGATTTATATATTCTGCAGTAAAAAGTACAAAGACTGATTTAGATTATAAATTCAAATTGCTTGAAGACATAGAAATACACATCTCTAAGAAGTCCAGTAGTTATTTTCAAGCTTTCTAATGCCTCTGGAATAGGATTACCCTTGTGCACTAGATTAATAAAGCAATCCTATGAATAAATCAGCAAGGGATACAGTCCTAGCAAGTGTCCTTTTAGGGATTACATTGCCCAGAAGGATATGTATCTGTTCCATCACATACAACTGAACAGATGAAGAATAAACGTTTCCTTTATATATATATACACACTATTTAATATTCAGCCTCAAACTGTCCAAAACTAAGCTAGCCAAAATACTCCTTGCTGAAATCCTAACACTCTTGGTTTTTTTCCAGAGTCACTATAATCATGCAAAATTAAACCCAAGGAATGCTAGGATTCTTATAGAGGTATGATTGCCCTTGCAGACATTCCCTGCCACCTGTTAGCACCAGAAAGTACAATGCTCTCTTCATTGTCTGCTTCCCTTGATACACGTAAGATTTTCATCTGGTCAGTATGCTGATACTTCACGTGACCATTTAAGACACTTTTCAAAAATGTAAAATGGGAAACAAGTGTAAATTCTATGTACTGAATTTAGTGACAACAACCATTTACACTGATTATACACTCTTCTTTAACAAAACAAAATTGTATTAGAGTATCATTAATATCAACTAAGACAAACACTGATTTATAATAAGTCAATATTACAATTTTTCTGTCACATACCACGTACAGGAGAAAAATTCAAGGCTTTTCATGTGAAGCAAATATAATACCCCAAGATACCCAAATTATCAAAAAAGTAAGAAAATCAATTTCACTGTTTGGAAAATTCTGTTAATCGAGATTCACTGATGCACTTAATGGCAATGAGAGAAAGTCCATTCTTTGTGAAATAGGTCCAAAATGAAAAAAGTCTAATAACAGAATCCATCTTTTATTTATAGTAAAATAAATTGGTAAATAGTGAATATTTATTACTTAAGCAAAGAGAGTTTTCCAAATAAAGTCTATGGCATGCTGCCAATAAGTACAATACATAGACATTTGGCAAAATGCCATTTCCTTGATGCAAAATTGTTCTAAAGTGATTCTTACTGGATAAGTATTTCTCTTTACCAAAATGCTTCTTACTCCCTAATTTATGAGATACTATAAATCAACTCATCAGATGTTTTATTAAGTTTTCTTGTCTGAATTTGAATTTAACCACTGCTAGGATTACCCAAGGTAAAAGTGCTATCACTTATGCAAAGGCACAAAAGCACTATGGATCTGATTCAAATAATGCTGCTGTCAAATGAAATCTTCCTCACAGATCACTGAAGGCTTTCAGCCTATTAGGACAGCTCTTCTAAGGCCTGACAGAAAAATCCACCTATACCATCAAGGTACAACTAATATAAACAATTCAAAAAGGGTTTGCAAGCTTAACAATAAAGCAGTCTGGGCTTTTTGAACACCTATCTCAATCAGAATTCACTTTTTTAAAGTTAATCACATCACCATGTATCAGGAACAAACTTCAACAGCTCAGGGAAGGCAGACAGTCCAAAAACAAAATCTGAAAGTCTGACCTCAACAAATGCTTCTGAAAACACAGGTAAGAGTATCTAAACTATCCATCTTTATTAGCAATATCTATTGTGATACCTGAAGTAAACCAGGTAACACTAAATGTCATCAAAGTAAACTCTTTCTACCTGATGAACATCTACGCTTTCATCACTGATTGATATCAATTCTGCCTTGGTTATGCTTGCTGAAGACCACTAACATATTTCTTCCATGGAAAAAAAAAAATCCTATTTTTAGGTGAAAAAGGAGAGTATGTTCTGAAACATAGCTGAAACAATGGAAACAAAAAGTCAAAAGTGTCAATTCCAAACTTGTTAACACAGGTTAAAATAACATGAAAGAAGTTCTAAATGAAATCACATCATCCTATTTGCTTTTTGTAGCTATTTCTGTGTGTTTCTGTGAAACAAAAGCGCACACTCATGACTAAATTTATCCTTGTTATTCACAAATCTACTTACTCTTTCTCACTCGTATGAATAGCTTTCTGAACTATGCAGCAATACAAGCTCAGCACTGAACATGCCTAGTTGTTGTGGGCTTTTTTTTTCCCTCAAGAAATGCTACCGGTTACTCTGGCGAAGAGACATCAGGCTGTAAATTCCTATCCTCCATCAGTAGCACTGACCTCAGAGCAAACCCCACAACTGGCTACAGGCATTCAACATCCATCATTGCTCCTGAAACCTAATCTTTCAGGGAAGGACAGCTGCACTGGACAGTAGTTAAGCAGCTTTCTAAGATACACTATCATCCTAAACGAACAAAAATAAATAAATAAAACTTCCTGTCCTACTTTCTGATCAGTGTTTTAGAAATCTCTCATTGCACGTTCTTCACACCAAATTAATGACCTTCAAAATATAGCTGTTTGCTTATTAAGAAAACAATAGTCAAATTTCAGGAACTTAACAGTTCCACAGTACACCTGTAAAGAGAATTTTAATAAAATGTAGCATAAGAGGTAAAGAAATTATGCACCTGACAATCACATTACTGAAACCTAGGCAGAAAATACTTGGTCCTACAAACAGACTTAAGAAAAGACCTCCCTGCCTTTAGTAAATTCCACAGAGGGAGAAAGCCCTTTCCTAAGGGCAAAAAAAAAAAAAGAAAATTAAAAGTGTGATTAACAGAGGTTTAGTAATACAGGTGAACACGGACAAATTATCATGTCTCTGGGTTAGAAACAGTAACATGCATCTGCTTCATAAACCCATTCTCTGTGACATAAAGGAGATGAAAGAACGGGATAGAGTACAGAATATCTGTATGTATTTTTGTGAACTTTAATAATATCAATTTTATCTTTTTGGTTTTTTAGGAAAAAGGGAAAGGAGTGGGGAGGAGAAGGAAGGTGAAGGAGAGAGAGAAATACAGAGAGCAAAAAAATGAGACAGTAGAAATAACAGTCTATTCCTTGTACACAAAATTCAGCTTTTTTTGGCAAAGTTTTGTAAAAAGAGTATAGCCTACAGATAGTTCCAAAAGTTAAGATTTTTTTAAAATTTAATCAGCATTGTAAAGCAAGCAGAATTACTGTGTTCAAACTCAGCAAACAATTATTTTCTGAAGATCAAAAAGACTAAGATAGTGCTACCAGAATGTATTTGAATTTTCTCTTGCTGAGTCAAAGCAAGCACCAAAAAATCTAGACTTTTGGGTAAAACCAGTCAATAAGCCAAGGTGAGATGCTGAAAGCAAAATGGGATTGGGCAAATTTGTTAGAGAAATGTATATTTATTTGCAAATTTATACCTAAATTTGTTTTGGTCAGGTTGGTACTGAATGCATTCGTCTTAGGAATCACCCGATTCTGCCACCTAAAAAGCCAGATTTTACACATCATTTACTGAACTCTTACAGATATGTAATTTCCAGAACACTAAAAACTGTAAAAGAAAGAGCAATACAACTGCTTGCGTTCCTTGATATGCCACATTTGATACACTGCTTAAGAAAAAAGTGTGCATTATCTGACCACAACAATATGTGAGCACTTCGGCTGGCACTAACCAGGACATCCATTTTGACTGTCCGCAAATAACAAATTAATTTGTATACCCGTGGAGTGACTTCACTAACTGGAAGATTACTGAAAAATTCAAGTAACTCCATCGTGTTTAAATATGAAGAAGCTTAGGACATGATTGTATGCTATTAGGATATGTCCTCTGGTATAATAAATCAAAGTACCTAAAATTCCATCATTTTCTGCTGGCTGAGGAGGACATTTTCTGCCCATTCTTGGTATTCAAAAGAACACACAATCCACACCAGAAATCAGTTATCAAGTACAAACAGGGAATTTGATTTTTAATAAAACCTCTGTGTCTTGAAACTCTACTGCAAGATTAATCACATTATTTTCTTTGTTTTTTCTCTTTCTGCAACTGTGCTATTAAGAAGCCTGTCACAGCACACAAGCAGAAGACACCTAAAGAGGTATATTTAGGGAATATCTTAGGGAAGTACAGACTATGTATACCTGCTGATGTAGCTAAAACACCAGTTCATAGTATTTAGTTTGACTTGGCGCTTTTATGAATTAATTGAAAGAACCTGAATAATAAAGTTTTTAAAAAGCACTACATATTTTATTCAATTTAATCTCAGGTTTTTTGCATACAGATAATTTTTATTATTCTGTATTTATTTTCCTGGCATTTTAGCTATCCACTTCTTATAGAAGACACAAACATGCTCTGTTTAAGGTAAGTATTATCAATAACCTACCAAAAGTCATCTGAGCTTAGGAAATAAAAGTTAAAACTGTGCAGTAGTAAATATGCTTCTATCAATGCCCAGTGTCTTAAAAAAACAAGTGAAGTGAAGCTTGTTGGAAAGGAATTTACAGGCAATGCACTCTCATGTAACCTTTTTCTAAATCATCAGATTTCTCCAGCTGTACTGCAGCCTTCACCATAGCAGATCACCAGGACAAGTAAGCTTCCTCTCTGCTTCCTCCTGCTTGGTAAATTCCTGATAGTATTCAAAGAAGTATTTTTAAACACAGATTCTTGCTTTAGGCTGCCAAGTTGCCAGCGTACATTCATTAATTGGCTTTATTTAAGGCCTTTCCCAAAGAATAAAAGGATTAAGCAAATAAAGTAAACAATTCACAGAGTATGTGAAATTCAGAGTTTTCATAAAAATATAGTATGTTGAGTATGTTACGCCGACTGTTTTTAAAACAAATTACAATGAAAGCAAGCTCCTGTTACAACACACGGCATTATGTGACTAACACTGAACTTAAACCAGCAAATATCTATACCTTTTTCTCAACTCGTTAGAGAACAAGAGCTGAAAAATCACCACAGTTGTACACAAAAATGAAATACAATGATTCATAGATCCATACTGCATTACTCCTTTTGATATCCAAAGCACAAATGAAGTGCCTATCCTCTGCATTTCAGAGCCACCGCCTTGGTTTACTGATATGCAGTAAGACTCTACATGTTTGAACCAACGTTTATCATTTGAGAAAACCTTTAAAGCAGATTTCTTTACATTACATCAAAACTTTACCTAAGGTGCACACACACATTTCAGAAAATTAGGCTCAGTCAATATTTGCACAACTGTTGTTGGTAATATGACAATAAAACCCTCTTGCTGTAACTGGCCCAACATGGAATGATACATAAGACTCTGATGTTTTAAAAGACAGCTTATTAAAAAATTAACATACCATAGGGAAACTGCATTTTGATTGTATGACCTTACTGTGATTCAGCTTGAAAATCCTTCCAAATGAGAATTCTCAAAGAGCTTAGTAACGGAAGTTCATTTCGAAGGAAATCCAAAATGCAAATATTTCAGCTGTGCTCTTTTACAAACTGTCTGCCTTGTCAGTTTCAAAAACTGAAAACCAACAATGTAACAGTGTAAGTATACTTGACCTTATTGCTTAATGTCTATTAAGAATGCTATGGCCGGTGGATTTTAAATTTCTGAAACTGACACTCAAGAACGTATAGTGCATCTTCAGCTCATGTCCCATAAATGCTGACGACACTCCAGCCAAAGCCTTGGAGCCGACACACTCTCAAACTTACATAACACTTACAAAGCTAGTTTAAATACACCATCAATCTATGTCTGTTCCTGCCTTGTAGTAATCCTGTTCAGTTTATCTTTTAACCCTACACTTGCATGGAACAGTACCATTACTAATCTAATAGAAAAAACACACAGGGAACAAATCTGATTTTTTCAGCTTACAGAAAATATGAAATGCAGGAGACACAAAAATCCAACTTTGCCCAAAATCTGCACCTCCTGAGTCATGTTCATCCCCATCTCCCATACTAACCAGGAAAGCAGAGACATTGGACACAATACAGGACTGGGAGAAACTGATGAAGTAGGGTAAAAATAAAAACTAAATAATATACTAATTATACACATCTCCTAAGAAAATGCAATCTCATTTACTAGTAAGGAATTAATAACTGGCAACTCTGCTTTTGACATTATGCACCTGTGTAAAAAATGTCTGGTGAAAGTGAGCATATGCCATGCACTGGTATCTGCTCTGTGAGAGCAGTTTATACAGGCCCCTAGTGGCTCAGCACACACAGCAGCAGATGAAGGGGAATTCCTACTCTTCAGCTTGTGTAGTTTTGGTCCCTACATTCCTCAAAGGCAGAAGCAAAAGGCAATGTTAAAAACAAAAGGTGAATCGCTGACTGGACTTATATCACCAGATACTTATATCTTTACTACATCCTCAAGTACATTCTTGCACACCCTCTCCTAAGATTAAGCACTGATTTACTAACACCCATTGAGTTCGCTGACTGCTGGTGGTTTGAGTTACATAACCATCACAGCAAAACGCTTATTCACATTATTCTTTAGTGCTCGTTTTCAAAGTAGTATGACTGATGGGCCTAAAAGCAGGTCCTAAGACCAGTTCCTGAAACCTAGAAATACCAAGGTACCGTTTTCCTTACCATGCACCATTCCTAACAGCTTGCCATAGCACACACAAACCATAATGAATTTCTTAGTATCTTCTCAGAGTCGAAGACTTCTACTAAGACAAAGCTTTTACTGCTTTCAGTGGATACAGAAAAGCTATACATCATTTCTGCGCTGAAAGATATCTAAATATACCACACCATACTACTACAAGTGACAAAACTAAAATTGGAAAGCTACTCATGTAAAAAGTCTCTCATTAAATCCATACTTTCTGTGTAACACTCGGTACCTTGAAAATCCCATGCCAGTATATTTACAGCTTTTAGCAATTTTGACTGAGCAAAATTTGACAGCCGAATTTATTAAACTGACCAGTTTGTCAATTTCACACATTAGAAAAGCAGTAATAGCTGATCTCATGAGAGGGAATTTAAAGAAGCAATCAAAAAATTGCCATCTAAAGTAAGATGTAAGTACAGATGATCACATTTAGGACAGGGGAGAATCTTTTCTTTCCTTCAGAGTTGCTCCATTCATAACAAGAATTGTAGGAGCTTCATTGCTCCCAGCCCAAGAGAAAATGATGTCATTTACTACACACTTTTACAGCAGAAAAGAAAGTATTGACTGTTACAACATTTTAAACCACTACCAGATACCAGAGGAAGGAAAGATATGATATATACATTTTTCTGTCTCTGTATCAAAATTGCCAATAATGTCCCAACATTACACAGAAATTGCTTATGCTTGAACAAAAGGTATGTTGGAAGAGATCTCTGAGAGGCTGACAAGACAATCATAGCTTCCCACATTAATCCCAAGTTAAGAGAATACAAGTGTCATCAGAAATACTCATGTCTGCATATAGGAAACTCGAAAGTAAATCAGCATCTACAGACTTGTCCCCAGTGTAACGCCGTCTCAGGCGACAAGTGAAGGAACACACAAAACCCTAACTATTCCATGTAAAAAAATTGACACTTCTACGTGCGTCAAAACTGGGAATACGGACATCGAAATCCATATGGTAAAGAAGCTGCCATCCTTACACGAGGCAGTAACTGTACAAAGGCCAGGCAAAAGAATAAAATACGCATGACAGCAGTTCTGGAGAAGTAACAAGGAGGAGCAGACATTCAAAAGCCATACATGCAAGGCTGAGTGGTAATCGCTTAAAATGGAAAGAATACCGTTCCGTCGAGAACGGAGGGCATAGATAAAAGGCAAAATAGGGGATTCGGTGCAAGAAAACAACTGTTTTATCTGCCAGTCTGCGAGAGCCCGGCTGCAGCAGTAAGGAGTGCCTCCTTGCACGGGCAGACGGCGCAGAGGGAGCTGCTAAGTTTGCTGAACAAATTCAAGAACCCCTTTGCAAGCGCTCGGAAAACTGAGTTTCCAGCCCGATGTGCTTCCTTTCAAGTGGTTTCGCGAGAGTAAACAAAGAAATTAAAAGCCTAACCTGTGAAAAGCTTCGCATCTCCGTGCCTCCCTGCTCCGCCGAGAGACAGCAGGAGGAGGAGGAGGAGAAGGAGGAGAAGGAGGAGGAGGACGATGAGGAAGAGGAGGAGGAGGGAGCCCTGCTCGGACCGGCGGCTGGGGTCCCTACTGGCCGCTCACCCCCAAGCCCCGTCTCCAGCGGCAGACGCCTAGTCTCTCACCCCTGCTACCTTCTCCCTTCTCCGAACCCGTCAGAATAAACAAAATAGTTAATATTAATAATTCGTTCGCCGAAGCAAACAGACAGTGTGTAATTACCGTACTCCCCTCTCCCCGCCCGCGTACAGCGGCACTCAGTGGAAACGTCGACTCCGATCCATCAATCGTCCTCTCCCTGCCCCATCCCCCGTCCCCGTACCGCAGCTCCCCTCGCTCCCCGAACAGGCCTCGCCGCCGGGCT
>VZTD01003255.1:0-196034 GCA_013397725.1 Rhagologus leucostigma | reverse complement strand
AGAGTGCGGGCAGCGGCCGGGGGGAAGCCCCGGGGCACCCACGGGAGAGTTGTGTGTGAGGGACATGTGTGCGGGCTGCGCGCACACACACAGACACAGACACACACACACACACGCACACTTTTGTGTTCACACACACAAGCGCGCCTAAAGAGGCGGCAAAGAGGAAGCGGCGACGGAGGAAAAATGGGTCAGGAGCGGGGCAGTTACCTGGTCATGCTGGCTCCCCCGGTCCCAGCAGCAGCCTTCGCCGCTGCCCGCCCGCCTGCTGCTGCTTCCCGCCGCCGCCGCCGCCGCCGCCACCTCCTCCCGCTCCTCCCGGTCGTCTCTGGGGTGGCCAATTTAATCCGAGCCCCGCAGCAGCAGCAGCAGCAGCACCAGCACCAGCACCAGCAGCTACGAGCGAAGCCCCGCCACTGCTGCCTGGCGCTCGTGCGTGTCTCTCACAGTCCGGCGCCGGGGAGCAGAAGAGAGTCAACGAGAGTCCGAAAATCCAGCATCCAGAAGAGCCAGGTCCCCGCCTGCCTCCTCTTGCCAGCGCCGCCTCTCCTCCGCGCTGCTCTGCTCCGCTCTGCTCTTCTCTTCTCCTCTTCTTCTCCTTCCTGCGGCGGCGGCCGCTGCTGCTGCTCCCGGGCGCGCTCTCTGTTCCCGAGCTGCTGCTCCGTTTCCCCTCCTCCTCCTCCTCCTCCTCCTCCCTCTCTCTCGTTCTTCCTTCCCCCTTCCCTCTTTTTCTTTTTCCCTTTCCTCCTTTTCTTTTCTTCTTTCGTCTTTTCTAGCCGATTCTTTCGCCACAAATAAAAGAGAGGTCTCCCACCCACTCTTCCGCCCCCCTTTCTACAAAAAGTGCAGTGCAAACAAAAGCGAGGGAAGAGGGCACAGGGCGGGGGGAGTGGGGAGGGCAGACACGGGAAAAATTCCCAGAAACCGTCCTCGAGAGCCGAAACGTGAATAGCCCTCCCCCCAGTCCGCTTCGCTCCTCTGGGGAAGAAGGGGGACGCCTGGGGACACCGGTAGAGACGACGCTCTCCCGTTTCGTGGGTTTGCTGTGGGGTGTGGGTTGGATGGCTGTTTGCGCTTTTGTGTGTGTATGTGCGCTTTTGGTTTTTTTGTTGGGTTGTGGTTTTTTGTGATTATTCTTTTTTAATCCTCTTACGCTGTGTGGATCACACGATCCGTACGGCCCCAGGAAAAGGGGAAAGCGTGCCGCCGATGTCCNGCTGGGGGCGGGGCGGTGACGTCACTCGGGGCCGGGCCGGGCCGGCCGGGGAGGGCGGGGGGCACAGCTGTGAGGCGGCGGCCGGGCCCCCGCCAAACTTCCCCGGGCAGGCGGCCCTCACCGCACTTTAAGTGCTCCACTTCTTGTGGGGCTTCGTAGCCTGGTGGTTAAACCCACGGGGGTTGTACCAGACCTGCCGGTCCGCGAGGGGTGTCCCAGAGTGACAGTGTTGCAGAGCGGCTATTTTATTATCAGTCACCTTTGTGTATGGTAAATCTCCGCTTTTCTTCCTGAAGAATGGTCAGGTTCCATGCTGAGTGACACCACATATTGCTTGGCGCAGTCGGTGGCGTAACGTTGGGCTAAAACAGGGTCCATCCCGGCTCTTCTTACTTTGTCCTGTCCAGTCCTCTGCAGAGAAGAAGTAGCCCGTAGGACGCAGGTGGAAACAGTAGGATTTAGGTGAAAAGTGTTTTGGAAAACATCACTGTGAGCTTCTAGGCGTCTTCGGAAGCTTGGAACATATGCCCTCTGTGACACAGGTCATGCTGTGTAAAAGGGGGGTAGAGTGTCGGGATAAACACAGTAGGTGCTAGTCCGGCATTATGGTGATGGGAGCCCATTAAGAGTAATGCTGAAAAAGTTGACTTTGCTGGCGGAGAGAAGCTGCTGGCCGGACTGGTGCTTGTCCTGAGTTCCGTACTGACCAGCTGCGACCCCATCAAGCTGTAGCGCCTGATTCTGAAGTCAGTCTTGTTGGCACCTGCAAAGTTCATTGCAACCTGCAAAGTCCATTGCAGATCATTGCTCCTTTTCTGCAGAGGAGAATGATTTGGGTGTCTTCTGTCATATAATCGTGTTTTAGCATCCTCTGGAAGCTGGTGCTGCAAGCATGAAGGCTGACAAAAGTGAAAATAAACTTTGTTCTCTACGAGTCCTATAAATTGCTGTCTTCTTTTGACACTGCCAGTTACACCATGAAAAATGGTCACCCAAATAGTTTCACACTTAAAAGAACAGTAATGCTTTCCAAATAGTATCTTTCAAAATACCAAGTAACTTTGTAAAAAAATTACTTTGTATGAAAAGGTAAATATATGAAATGTGGCACAAATGATTACTTTTTATCTTGTTAAAAAGAGCTAACTATTCCATAAAAGACTAGCTTTTCAACAAGCAACAGTGTCTTCAAAGTACAACACAAATCAAAAGCTGGGCAAAATGCTACTTGGTCTTTATTGCAATAAATGTTCTTAAAGAAAACAAGACTTAAATCATCACCTTTGCCCCCTTGACTGAAATGGCTTCAAGGCTGTATTTGCTTTGAAATGGCAACACTAAATAGATATTTTAGGTTTTAATGTTACGTCCCAGAAGTTCTTATGAGTATACTTAGCTGTTTTAGTGCTCTTCATGCTGTGATCCTTGCATGACATTGAAGAGTTGAGCAATAAATCCATGTATTTTATATTTTTCACATGGTATCACAACATGGATATGAGCTTTGAGGTCTACATTTAGCTTTGCTTTCTTTTAGAGTCATAAGCAGGTTGTGTAGCTCTTCCTTCAGTCAGTTTCACAGTACACATTAGAAGTAAATGCATCACATTAGGAATAAATGCATTTCTTTTTTTAGAAATAATAAAACCAGATCTCAGTATTTATAAGATTATGTTTTGTAGTGATACTAAAGAAAAAAAAAAAGATAAGAAATTAACCTAAATTCATGAAGAAGCATTAAACCACTGTATATTTCTGCCACTGTATTGCATATCAACATTAATTATCAGTGGCATAAATTCTGTATTTATGTGTACACATATACATACGTTAGCACATATATGTGGTTTGTTAATACTCCTTTAACATTCCTTTCCTTCTACGAGTAGATAACACAACAAGAAGCTTAACTCATGTGTTACAAGCTACTCATTAACATAGATCTTTTTTTCCCAAATTTAAAAAAATTCAAACACAGCATTCTACACTGTGGTTCTATTTTTGCCAAGATTGCGCCAGTATGTTACTCTATGGTTAGTACAGCACTGAATTGGAAATATATATACACACTTTAAAAACTTTGAAATGTTTCCTGTGAAAAACTGAACAATCTCTAAGATAGTACTTAAACTAGGTTTGGAAGGTAGAACTGCTGGTGGGGGTTTTTTTGTGTGTTTGCTTGCTGGGGGGTTTTGAGGTGAAAGGAATATTTTTTTTAAAGTAAAAATACATAAGTATCATGTATTCCCTCAGAGGTTTTAAAAAAAAATATGCATCTTTCTCTTGTCATTCCAGATTAACTGTTTGAATCCTGCTGTTCCTGCTCATGCAGCTGGTTTCAGTCTCCTCATGGAGGCTGCGCACCAGCAGTGAAAATCTGATGTGAAGTGCAGGCTATGAATGCAGGTTTAAAACTCAAAAAATGTAGCAAAGGAGGAAGCAAAACGAGTCAGCTTCCCTGCTGTTCGTCTGAATACTTACCTGGGACCATACTCTTAAGTAACTTCTGCCATAGCTCTTCAAAAGGCCAGCCGTAGTCCTTCACGTCTCAGTCTCATGAATTTCCTATATTAAATAGTACTCAATTCGTAGTGGGGAGTGTTATTTTCCTTTCATCTGTTCTGCCTTGTATTGTTGCTTGCATTCCTGATAAATAGCATCCCACTAAGCTCTTTAACACAGTAGTATATTCCATTAACAACTGGAACCAGTGCCCATTGGGTCAGTACACAGCAAAATCAGGAAGGGAAGCAGGAGAGGTGTATCAGAAAGGTTGCTCTATAGTGTCTCCCTTTTTTTTTCTTCATACATTATGATAGCTGTATTTTACAGTTATTTATGATTAACCTATGGCAAGCTGTCGGCTGAAATCTAACAGATGATTTGTCACAAAACTGCATTAATTCATGTTTTAGGCATTGGCTTATGACATGATTATGAGAAATGTTCTTGAGTTGCCCTACTGATATTTGAAAGTTCTCATTTTTAAACTGCAGACACTTCGAGCTCCTGTTGTTAAAGATAATAAAACACTACTAGACTAGTAAACACATGTTATCTATATGCAAAAATTTGTTCTGCTAATTCAGTTTATGTACACATCTTTTAAGTGCTGATTTAGTACCTCACTAAACAGTGTCAGTACTTTTTTTCATTTAGTAAACATTTGTGATTCACATATATCTTTTACCTTATGAAACTTCAGTAGTTAGAGACAAAGGTATGGAAAGAAAAGTGATTTTCAGTGCAGCTCTTTATGATAATTTTTGCCACATCTGCTATTTTTTTCCCTGCTGTCTGAAGGAGATCAGCCTTTATGCAGTTGTGTGATCCACCTGGTACCCAAACAACTTCTGTATATGCCAGCACATTTGAAGTCCATTTCAAAGCATTCAGGTCTCTTATCCCACAGGCCTTAAGCCCTGTTCCAATTTTTCCTCTGTGAAAGTAGATGTTAGAAAGATGAGGGAGATGAGCAGGCTGGTTCTCACACAGCGTATTAATTCGTGTGACTTAACCACAGACCATAGGTCTACCAAAATAGCACGATGGTGGAATAAGGTGATGTAGCACATTAATTCAATGCAAATTAGATTTAATTGTTTCTGCGTGTCAGGGAAGAACTTGTTGTACTAGCTCTTTGGGGTTTTTTTGGTTGGGTTTTTGGGGGATTTGGGTTTTTTTCGAAGTGGAAAGAGCAAGAGGCCAAGAAAACTAATAATCGCACAACACATGGAAATCTCCAGGGGCTTGGAGATGATGAAGCGGGATCAGCTTTATCAAAGTGCATTACAGTGTGTGACACAAACTGAAAATAAACAGCAGCATGTGTAGGAAAAGCTGTAAATAAGATTTGTAGATAGAGGCAGCTTTGTCTTTTATTTCTGTACTATTTGGGGTATCTCAGATGGTGTGAGAACTCTGCTAACTATTGAGAAAGAAAATACTTATAATACAGAACACAGTGTGGTGGTATTGTTCTTGAAAATGGTGCATATATATATGCATATATATATATATAAAAAATGTATGTATGCACACAGGTGCACAAGGTCTATTTCAAGATTTGTCATCAGTTAGAATATGGTGCAGTAGATGGAGTTTTTTGTTATTTCTTTTTTTTTTCTTCTGGATTCAAAATGTAGAAGGTACCACTACATTTTAAGGGCAGCATCAGAGAGCTAGGTCTAGAATGTCAGAAATATTCTCTAATTTCAGCGGAGGAAAATGGAACCCAGTAAAGGAAAACTAATAGCCAAATGACAAATTGTTAGTTCGCATCTTTTGCAACCGTGAATCAAAAATTAGACCCCATGCATTACTTAGTGCTTGTGATTATTTAATGGTTCCTGAACATCTGCTGGAGTGACTAAACGCACTGTTTTGCACCCATAGGTCAGAGATCACTGTCTGTATAACACTACTTGATCTACATCTTGGTACACTTCTTGGTGTAAATACTGATAAGTAGCAGAATTCAGATACTTTAAAACTCAGGAACAAGAGGAAGATACTAATACCATAACTGATTCACAGAAATGGAAGATTTGTTAATCTTTGGCTTGAACACTGACTTCTGGTTTCTAAGGAGACACTCACTGCTGGTTAGTTTGCATAGCTTCTTCTATATAAAAAGTATCCAGAAACACTTTCTAGAAAACTGAGGATCTCACAAACTAACAACAACTGGTCAAACTGAAGTCTCATTAATCTGAGTGTTCCCTCCTGCAAAACATCAAGGAGGTTCAGATCACATCTTGTATGTCAGTGCTGTGCTGTCAGGGCAGTGAACAGGGGGTAGAGGGAGAAAAATGAAAAGTCTTAGTTTATTTCCCAACCTTGAAACTTTTGCTTCTTGAATATAGGAGCATTATGGAAGAAGCTGCTCGACTGAGGGGAAGAGTGTTTCTCCATTCCTCTCATGTTGTCTCCTTTCTACTGGTAAATCAAGGGGCATCAACAAGCACTGGGACACAAGAAATGTATTGTCCCAGCAGAATGCTGCGTTACAAACCTTGCAAGACAGAATGAGAAAAGGGAAAATAAAAAAATAAAATACAGCACCCTATGGTTAATATTTGAATGCCATTATTGCTGTGGGCCCGTAAATATTTCAACAACAGCATAGATAAATATCTATAGTACCAAAAGCAGGGTATTTTTTTGCTAGGGGGGACCCTGTCATGCTCTGTCTTGGATTTAAGTAAACTTGGATGGCCAAGTTTAAACCTCTTCCATTTAATCTGTTCAATTCTGATCTGAATACAGATTCAAATAAATTAATTTTTTCCTTCAACATAACTCCCATTAACTTCAGATAATGTGTTTCCTGATTAAAAATATAGAAAAGTGTCTGTGAGTAGTGGGTAAGTGTCCCCATTACAAAAAATTGTGTCATATTTGATAATTATGCTTAAGTAAAGGACTTTATGGGAAATCGAATTATTCTCCCATTTCTTAATGCAGTAGCTCCAGAGGAAGCTGCAAGTTTAATGGCAGGTCAATCTAGATAAACATCCTCGAGTATCTAGTGTTATCTTGAAGTCTGAATCCTACTAACTGAGCGCTTTTCATAACCATTGTATTCACCTTATTTTCAATTTTAAATATAAAATATTTCAAATTCCATGAATTCTGATATCAGGAGGAAACATTTCTATGTATGATTTTGACTGACCTGTGTAAACAGATTACTGGATTTTCACTGGAACAGTAAAAATATTTTCCTTATGATCATTCTGTTTATATTACTTTTCTATTGTTTCAGTTTATGTTTCCTTCCATCACATCTATTAATTACTGTATGCAAACCCAGTGAACATTTACTGTTACAGAACGTAGTATAGAAGCTATGCACTACCACATCCTTTTATGGAAGACTGTGTATTTTGGGCAGAACAAGAGGTGTTAAAACCGCATTATCCAAACAAATCTGCTCACCACACAACATTATCTAATCATTTTCATTCTCAGCAGTTCAATTAAAACAGAAATTAGGACCATGAGAAAAATCTATATTTTAGCCAAATAAGTTATTCATGAAAAAGGAATGGAAAGATTAAATCTGTTGTATTGAATCCAGATTATTAACAAGCTCGGATGCCAAGTCCTTTTTCTTTCAATCTTGAAAAGCACTTTTCCACATTAGACTAGCCCCGTGAGGGAAATCACATTATTAGTCACAGGGTTGCTTTTTTTTTCAACAACAGAAAAGAAAATTCTCGAAGTTCTGTTATAAAAATGACAATCCATCCATTAGGAACTCCAGCAGAAACCTTTTTTGATGCAAATATAGTTCAATCACCTCCACTTTTTTTTTTTTTTAAAGACACAAGCTAGCACAAACGTGAACCGGTGGTAATCAAACTCACAAGCTAAGATTTTGCTGGAGTTTCCTAATTTGATTCCTTCTCTGAGAAGGCACAAAGGACACAATGGAGGCAAGAAAATTCAACTTCAGTGTTTGTGGAATGATAGCAACATGTTTCATATTTTAAATCTCAAGTAGGTTCTGCATATTCGGGTTGCAGGTATGCTTGAAAAAAAAAAGAAATAGAAGAAGACTTCTTCAGGCTTCCTTTTACTTCCCCCCTCTGCATTTGTTTCTGTGAATCTGATTTTGCAACATACATATTTCTTTGTTCCCAGTGAAGCTTTACATTCTCTTAAAACTAATCACATACAATGTCTTTTCAGAATCGTCTAATTCTTTCATCTTTTAATGCCTCTCTTCTCTCTGTCAAGGATTGTACTGTCTTCTCTTTAAATCTATCCTTTCTCAAATGCCAGCTTCTCTGGCATTTCAAGACCCTGGGTTACCTCTTCATTTGTTTCCTCTTTCATTCATTTTTCTTTTTCAGATCTACCTTATTCTGTCTCCCTTAAATACTTCTGTCATGAGCCTTTTCTAACTCCAAATTCTTCCACTTTTCATTCCAGAAGTACACTTGTACTTTTACATGTAATGGAGAACAGGGGAAGTACATAATATTTCTTAATCTGTATTTTTTGAGATCCCAGGTCAGCATGTTCTTGCTTAACACATTCAGAAGGAGGCTGTAGCAAAGTACTGTACAACAGTTATATATTGTTTTATTGCATCCAGTACATACACTCTTCCAGAGAATATCCTTCAGAAGCTGGAGGCAGTGAGGCAGGGAGCAGTTCTGAGCACAGGGTATCCCACTGAATATTTCTTCTTGATACAGCATTCAGTACCTAAATGCTTGGTTGGCTATGCATTGCTCCACTTCTCCCTGCCTAGATCCAATTCATTTTTGTTCTGCAAGGTGTAAAACTGATCTCAGAAGGAGGTGACTTACAGCTAAAATTTAGAAGCTGCTTTTCTTAAAGATTTTGAGGATATGGAACATCACAGGAAAGAAAAGGGTCACTGTCTTAATCTGTTTCTGACTAAGAAATAGGTCACAAATACATCATACTGGGGGCCTTCAGGAGCAGTAGTAGAAGGCATTAGCTGTCCTTTCAAGAACAGCAATGATCTTGGGTTCAGAAGGATATTAATTCAAATGACACTGATATGATTGTCACATCTTTTCACATAATTAAGGAAGCAGAAATCCCAGGATTTGTCTAACTCCCTGTAAATAACATGCCAAATCTCAGGGCATTTATAACAGTTTGCCCCTGCAGACTGTGTAGTGAGCATCAGCTGGTTTTGTGGATTCACTTTAGCAGAAACTATTTAAAAGGTGAAAAAATTCTGTAATCTTTTTTCTTTGCGTGCTGATTCCCAAGGTGGCAAAATGCAGTGATGATAGTGATGATGGAGGTGTCTTCCTGTAATTATATTTTCATCACATTCAACAATAACCAAGTACTATCAATATGATCTGAAACAATAAAGTTTGCTACCAAGAGATAAATCATTATCTCGTTTCATCACGAGTTGTCTTTTATTATGCAGGTGCATACACACACACACAAACACAGAGCCCCTTTTCTAAAGAGGGTTATAGAAAAGAACAGCACAAACTTGGGAGGTGATGAAGTACTTTCAGTCGGGACATTTTCTGTGTCACATAGTAGGGTTTCTTAAAAAAAGAGGGAGTGGGCTTGTATTTGTTTTCTGGACACAAGGAAATGCTAGATTTATGAAAATGGTTTGGTGTATGATTTCACTAAGAAGAAATCTGTGAAAGAAAATTGGTGTTTTAGTTAAAATAGAAATAAAGCTTCAACTTGAATGGTTTTTGTTCAGCAAGAATTATTAGTTCGCTTGATAAGTCCTCAAGCAACAGACAGAAAGAGCATCAAGACTGTATTTAGAAAAACATTAATGAAGAAAAAAAATGTAAAGAAAAAAATATTTCTAGATATTTCTACTGGCTCATCAACCCAGTGTCAGTAACCAAGGCAGATAAACACCACTGTGGCTGGTCCTTTGTTCAGTGCTACCAGGATGCTGTTCATCAAAGCCTAACAAATATTTTGGCCTCTTTATATGGCCTCTGCTGTTACTATGCAGAAAAAAGAAGTCATGTCTTCAGCAGAAGGAGACAGAATCCCGGGATCAACTAGGTTGGAAAAGACCTTTGAAATCATCGAGTCCAGCCTATGACTGAACACCGCCTTGTCAACTACACCATGGCGCTGAGTGCCACATCCAGTCTTTCCCTAAACACCTCCAGGGACAGTGACTCCACCACATGCCTGGGCAGCCCGTCCCAGTGCCCAATCACCCTCTGTGTGAAGAACTTCTTCCTGATGTCCAACCTAACCCACCCCTGGAACAGCTTAAGACTGTGTTCTCTTGTCCTGTTAACTGACCCCCTGCCTGGCTACATCCTCCTTTCAGGTAGTTGTAGAGATTGATAAGGTCATAAGGTTATAAGACATGCCTCCTCCTCCTAGTCCAGTAGGCCTAAGTGATGTGAAGTCCATGGACATAGCAAACTGCAACAACTGAGATATGTTTATAACTGATAATTTCATTTTAAAGAAGAATAAAGCAAAAGGAAGAATTCTGAACATAAAAGGAAGTTTCAAAGATTATTTTCACTTACTGGAATCATACGATGCAGTAAGTCACCAAGTAAGTCATAGAATTATAGTATCATAGAATACTCTGAGTTGGAAGGGACCCATCAGGATCACTGAGTCCAACTCCTGGCCCTGCACAGCTTAACCCAAGAATCACATCATGTGCCCAAGAGCATTGTCCAAATGCTTCTTGAGCTATGTCAGGCTGGTGCTGAGACCGCTTACCTGGGGAGCCTGTTCCAGTGCCCAACCACCCTCTGGGTGAACAACCTTTTTCTGTTTTCTGACCTAAATGCCCAGTGACTCATCTTCAGGCTGTTTCCTTGAGTCCTGTCACTGATCACAAGAGTGCAGAGATCAGTGTCTGCCCCCTCCATTTCCCCGCAAGGATGTTGAAGACCTCAATGAGGTCTCCCCTCAGTCTCCTCCAGGCTGAACAGACCTCAGGGGACCTCAGCCACTCCTCGTATGGCTTCCTCTCCAGACGCTTCACCATCCTTGTGGCCCTCCTTTGAATGCTCTCTAATAGTTTAATGTCTTTTTATATTGTGGCCAAACTGCCCCCAGCACTCGAGGTGAGGCTGCCCCGGCTCAGAGCAGAGCGGGACAATCCCCTCCCTTGCCCGGCTGGCGATGCTGTGCCTGATGCCCCACAGGACAGAGCTGGCCCTCCTGGCTGCCAGGGCACTGCTGACTTGTGTTCAACTTGCCATTGACTGAGGCCCCCAGATCTCTTTTTGCAGTGCTGCTCTCCAGCCTCTCGTTCCCCAGTCTATTCACTCAACCAAGGTTGCCCCATCCAAGGTGCAGAATCCATCCATTACCCTTGTTAAACTTGTGTATGACCCTGCTAAATATTTATGAGACATGTTTCACAAAACAAAGTTGCCTATCATGTGAGAACGGCCTACATTTCTGCTTCAATGCTGCATTTGGTTTGTCTTAAACTTTTGTCTTTGCTTACTTTACCTAATGATTCAGATCGGTCAGTGTTAATGATCTGTGGTTTTCATTGTTTAATATTCTCCCAATCGGAAGAAGCAGCATCTAAAGAAATTTACTTTCAAAGTATCTAAAAGACAGAAAGTTTCCACCAGTGTGGAGAAAGGGCTTCCCAAAGCTGGCATTTACTTTCTTTCACACCGTGTTATTTTGAGCTTGTCCATCCCTACAGACATGGGAAGTTATGCAGCACTGTCAGCAGTGATGCTAATTGTAGTTCTATGCATAAAAGGCAATAGGACATAAAGCTGTTTCTAGTCCTTTAGTAAATGAGGCACAAGAAGAAAGTACCTTGTGTCTTGTGGGTATCAGAATGTACTTCTCCAGTGAGGTTTTGAAAGGCTGTATGTTGCAACCTGTGTGCTTAGTATACCATTTCATTCTAGTATTCAAAACTGAAGAAAGCAGAAGTGAAAAGAGTTCAGAGAAGTCAAAATGGAAATTTTTTTTACTCTCTTGTGCATAGACAGTGGAAATACATAGTTTAAATATATAGCTGATCATGCACTTTTGAACCTGTCCCAGCATTTTTGGTATCATATATGATACTGTTAATCCATACAATGTGTACCAAATAGGTTATATAGACAAAAACTGATGCCAGTGCCTATGCACAGCTTAATTGTGAGCCTACTCTTACAATCATACTATACTAGATGAGATGAGTCTTCTATTTAAAGTAATGTAATTGGATAAGCATTTGCAGAAACAGAGACATAAGAAGTGTAGTTATATTTCCCTCTAAAGGCTGAATTAGTCTGCTGAAACTTTTAAAAAGGCCTATGAAAAGTATATTTTTATGACTATAAGAATTTAATTTATTCCAAAGATATCCAAAATACTGTCACCAAGTGAAAAACATCTAAAGAAACACTAAGAGATGATATTCCCAGAGCTAACAGCTAAAACCTTCGCAATTTCCATCTCCTCATTACTTACGTAGTATCCACTCCCCTTTCCTCTATATAAATTGCTTTCTTCTAGTTGTGATACAGCACTGTGATTCAACTCTCCCCACAAAACCACAGTGGAAATCTGAGTGCTCTGAGAAATTCATGGAGTCTGGCTAGTCAACATAACTGGGACTACATTCAAAAAATTCCCAGTGCATTTAAAAGCAAAAAAAAAGGTTAAATTTTTGAAGAGGAAAACCTTTAAATAGGGAACCAGTTTTGCATTTGAAAATCCTATTTTTTTTAATCTCCCTTTGCAGTGAATTTTCAAGGATAGTAATAGAACTGCAGTGTCTTCTCAAGAATTTGGAGCTTTGTCAGTTGTCCTGGTTAAAGATTTCATTATTTGCTATTGACAGAGCACATAGGCATGAAACATTCACTAGTTTACCATTCTAAGCTAATATATAGTATCTGTTTAAATGGAGGAAACTCACTTGCAGAAATAACTTGGTACATTTTGTGCTGCTTATTGAATGAAAAAAAATTACAACAATGGCCAAGGATAAATAGCTGTTCTTTCCCAGAGGTTAATATCAAAACAAAACAAGTGTAACTACCATCTTAACACAGTCCAGTTCAAAACTATGTTTCTGAAAATACGTTATTTGTAATTACCATAGTCAAGAGAAAAATGAATAATGCAAATTTTGTCTCTGTTTCAGAGATCCAAGCATGATTAACATAAGTAAATTTGTTTGTGCTATAGATAGCTCATTAGAATGTCTTTAGAAACTCCTAATTTCCAACCAACAAGGTAGTCCAGGAGTCTTTGTTTTCATACTTCACTAAAAAATTTGGAAAAACAGAGCTCTTAGCCTAATTCTGTATGAAAATTGCTTTGTTACCACTTTAAATTATCCTATGTATTTTGTTGGGTCATATTACACACATAAAATGTGGTAATACTGTGTCTTAATGTATACTTTTTTACACTTTATGATATAATCATCCAATTTATAAACTTTATAGTTAAACTGCTTATTTATGACTTAACAATAAGGAAATTAATTGAATCATAGAATCATTAAGTTTGTAAAAGACCACCAAGATCATTGAGTCTAAACTTTGTCTGAATACCACCATGTATGCTAAACCATATAATGAATTCCTATGTCTGCTTATTTATACAAAAAAAAGTTCATAAGCATTTCCGTTATAAAATCAACAACCAACATTACCCTTTCATTGAAACCTGACATTATATGATTACAAAATAAAGTAGCATATGATGCCATATAAGGAAGCAATTAAAATTATTTTCAGCACTAAATATCACCAGTCTGATCTCAAAGCTTTTTAGATGTTCTTACCCTATAAATTTTGGAACTAAGCACAGACGTCTGGCTAGACTGACCAGACTTTTTAGAAGCACTTTACCTGGAGTGAGCTAAAATACCTGAATAGCATTGATTCACCTTAACTTGCTTACATACCTTACCTATCTCTAAAGCAGGCACAATGGTTAACTATGAACAAAAACTGAAGATTTTAATTAGAGGGAAGATTATAGCTATGTGTTCAAACAAACCTCTTTGAAGACCACAGCCTAAAACCTCCTGTGTTTTCAGAATCTAGAATAGACTTTATTTTTGCTTTTGTGTTTCCCACTATATTAGAGATGAGGTGGTGTGGGTGGAGGAAGGATGTAGGAGGCGCTCTTAATTAAAGGAAAGTCTCCAGCCCTCACAGCTCTACAATTTATTAAGTGGTAAGAAATTCATATTCCAGAGTAATCTTTAATTTAGTCTGCCTTTTAGGCTATCTGGCTGAGAGCTAATAGTAATATTTATGATTATTCAGAATTACTAGTGCAAAATGCTTCAGAAATGAAACACGTATCAGGAATTTCTCCAGTCAGTTCTCTATACAGTTTCATTTTTCCTGCCTGCCAAGGTGATCAGTAGACATCCCTTAGCTGGATTTTCTCTCTTATGATGTAATGATATGGTACAAAATGCAATCAGATTCCAATTAATTCTTTTAAAGCTGTGATTAATATTGAGCAAAATCTTAGCTGTGTAAAAATTGATGTTAAAGTTGCATGTAAATGTCCAAAGTAGTGCTAATACTGACAAGTCTAAACCATGGATTTCATGGCATCCTGCGTTTTCCTGTTATTTAGTGTATATCTATTGTAAGTAAATTATAAGCACAGAAAGAAACAATAATGGAGTTTATTGATGAATCTAGCTGAATTACATCAGCAAAAGTCAGGCATTTTCATGTTATGTCAAAGCTTCCAGAAACAGAACTCATTTTCAGTTCTTTTTAGAAACTTAGGGCACCCAGACATTTCAGTGCAAGTTCTCCCTTGACCTAGAGGTTTTCGAGGAGAGATTATAACTTGAATGACTCACTTCAGCAATAGATTACTCTGCTTGAGTGGGGAAGGGTGTTTGAAGTCACCTCTAGTTGTACCTCCCAGCCTCAACCATTCTACAATTCTGTGATGAAAAGTTTCCTGAAGAAAGTCCAACAACAGAGTCAGAGTTCCTATTTGATCCCCTATTAGATACCTGAGGATATCTATGAGTAATCAGTTTGCAAGTAAGTACAGAGAGGAGAATATTTAATGTGTTGGGGTGTGGTTGGGGGGCATTTGCTTACACTACCTACTTACTGTTAGTTAAGGATTTATTCTGTAAAGAAACTTTCTGCTGCTAATAGTGGCCTTCTAGCAACAGGACAGCACTCCTAAAATGTCTGCCCTTCCTTAAAACACAGGAAAACATGGAACGATGTATTTCGTATCCTAAAGCACTGTTTAATGAAGAACTGCTATGTTCTTAGCTTTACCTGTACTTCACAGCTGCTAAATTATCTCCCTGTCTCAAATGGCCTTTCTAGATGTACAGCCCATTTGCCATTTATCACAATTATTCAACAAATGCATAAGCATATTAAAAGTCTGCTCTAGGTAAATCAGAGAAGTGTGTTTTCTTTGTCAGGTCCTGCAAAACTTCCATAGAGGCATAAAAGTGTGGTATGCTATGATTATTGTAACATCTGGACAACTTTTCTTGAGTGATGCCTTGTGCTTGCAGAAAGCATTGATGCCTTCTGGTAGAAAAAAAGAGATATGAAGGCCAGAAGAACGGCTGACAATAAAAGTTGCTCTGACAAAACCTAAACTCTTCCATCAATTTTTTGTTCACTGTAGGAATTAGTGCAAGTGACACGGGTATTTTTTGTTTAGCTCTTCTTGAACAAGAAATTTTATTTTGTGCAATTCTGTTATTTCCAAAGGTGTAATTAAGACACAGTCATCTCAAAATTATATGCCTCAATAGGTAACTAGCTTTTGTCCTTCATTATAGGCAAGAGAAACAATTTGGTTGCTTGTAATTGTCAAACTATAATTTTATGATAGAAAAATTTCATGTGAATGTCTGCATAGAGTTGAATTTGGGGCAGAAAGCTGGAAATATCTGGGCTCTCTCTGTGCAATCAAAGAAAACACAAGGATGAAGGAAAGACTAGAGTAGAAGAAAAAGACAAATTGCTGTAGGTGGTTGTTGGAGAAAAGAGAAAAAAGATCTCAAATCATAACCATACACAGTCCTGAAGAGAAGGCAGAATTATTTAGTATTTCTATTCTGCTGCCAGCAAGTCTCTGAGAAATACAGGTATAAATGTGTGTGTATATCTATTGTTGATCATTTTGAAGGATGACAACTTTCTCTTGTTGTCATTTACTCTGTTTGTTCAAGGAATGAAGTCTGTGTAATGGACATAGTCAGAGACTGCAGTCATCCTGAGGAAGTACTTTGAGCACAATGGTTTCCAGTCACAAATGTAATTCTGGGAGTGGAAGATGCTAGTTTGTTTGGATTAACCAATTCATTAATGTTGCCTTTTTTTTTTTTTTTTTTAACCACTGGTCTTCTGTCAACCTTGGTGTTATCTAGGGAAATTCCTTCCTATTCAAATACAGTTGTCAATATAATAACATTTTGTTGGAAAATGGCAGCAACTGCTAACTGGGTCATCAGTATCAAGAATTATCTTTCAAGCAGGAATAAATAGCAACAAGCGAAGACCAGAACAGTCAGTTTAAGGACATCCAGATTTCTGTGACACCAGCAGATTGGCTGAATGCAATTAGTGAAAAAGAGACGGGTTGATATGAAAATCCAAGGACAGAGTCTTTCTTGGGCAGCTCAAGAAAGAAGAATCAGAAAAATTATTCTCTAAAGCAATTCAGAGAGTGTTTGTGTTCCTGTGATTATGGACAGGAGATATCTTGCAAATTTTGTGTTATTAGGCTTTTTACAGATAAGTAGTGTTCCAATAGAGAGATGAATTCCAGTTGTTCCATAATTTTGACAGTTAGAACACATCCCTACAAAGCAGAATCAAGCGTGATTCTTGCATATGTCAGCTTCATCCTACCAACAGCAATGAATTCACAACTGCACATTCAGAACACTTGAAAGCAACAAGGTTCTGCACCTTGAAAACAGCTGGTTTCAAACAGTTGTAACCAGATAGGCACTGTTAACACAGAGTAAGAGAATTGTCAGCATTTGAAGAGCTCATCAAGAAAACAGAACACCCAAGATGAGACAGTAATAAAATTTTTGAACATATCAGTATTAAAAATAAGAAATTTTTACAACGGTTAGAGAACAGAATTAATAAAGAGGTGATGCAAATGTATATAAAGAACATGCAAAAAGCAAAATGCAAATCATAAGTGGGAATTAAAGGTCAGTTTATTCATGTTAGGGAAATCAGTTTGTCTGAATCCACCCATTTGCCAAAGCTGAGGTTGGTTAAGATACACAAGAAAAGGTGTGTGGGGGGTGTTTTCAGTTTTTCTCTTACATAATATTTGGAAATTTGTAATGGTAAAGGCACGCTTGAATCAAAATTCAGTGTATCAACTTTTTGTTGAGTTTTTAGGCATGACTTTCTGTCACATATTTTGAGCTACATTATCTGCTTTATCGTTAAATAAGTGATCTGTTTATGGCACTAGATTTTGTTTGGGTTTGGTTTTGGTTTATTTGTTTTCTTGTTTGTTTTTGGGTTTGTTGTTTTTTATTTTAATTGGACAGTTTTAATTGTTCCAAGTTGCAATTATCAGTTGTCATAAAGTTCTTCTATAGTATGTTTCTTAGGTGTAAGTTGGTCTTTCCGCTCTTGAAAGTCATAGGAAGGCTGCATTCTCTCAGAGTTTATGTTTCTCCATGAATCCAGCCACAGTCAAAAGGAGCACTAAGAATTTAAGGTCTTAAAACCAGAATGGTTCACCACCTGTTCTCTATGAATTGGAGTGGGTTTGGGTTCAGAAAGGTTTCTTTTTTGTGATTTTTGTACAGCAAAGCAAATGAAAAGTTCCTGACACTTTTCTCAAGTCTCCCCTATCCAGAGGGGGTCACAATATCTCAGAATTTCAGTTATCAATGAAAGCTATGACTCAGATTTTTCCTTGTAGCTTTCAGTGATGTATACTCCAAACCTAGCCATATCATGAAAAAAACCCCAACTGTTTTTATTTATAATTAAATGTTAGCTGTTTATTTGAAGGTAGTGGAAGTTTTCTTATTTTTGTGGGAAAAAAGTCTAGTTACTAAGGCCGGTCATTTTTAAATTGAAATGAAAGTAAAACACTTTCTGTTTTGGTAAGAAGAATTAGTTGGAGATTTCTTTATTACATTAATATCTGCCAGCTATATACACTGATACATCTACTGATATAAGTCTTTTTTATAGGTATGCGATGTTATTATATTGAAAAGTTCAGGTTCAAGAAAAGTAAAAAGTTTTAGAGCTTTAGGAGCATTAAGAAAACATTTTAAAAAGTATAATGTATCTTCTTGTTCATAAACACCTCTTCAAATTTCTAAAATCTGAAGTCAATTAATTTTTTTTAGGAAACTTTTATATTTGTAGTGTTATAATAATTTAAAATAAATAAAGTTATATTAAAGCATAATAAGATATGTTATAAAGATATATTTAGGAACACTGCCATGTATGTTTCTTGTGAATTGTATGACTTACTGCCTTACAAAATTGTGAGGATGTGACCCAGTAAGTTCCTTCTTCAATACACTACTTGAGAAAATACTAACTCTGACAAAAAAAAAAAAAAAAGGAAAACCCCAAACCAAACCAACAAACCAACCAAACAAGCCCTCTCCCCCATCAAATCATTACAAGAGAAAGAAAACTGTATTAACAAGATACACTTTAAAAAGTGTCCTGTGATTTCTAACTTCTTGTGATTCTTTTTGAGAAAAAAACCTTGGCATATCGTTAAATGAAATTATGCTCATAATCTGTGAGGACTTTATGTTGCCCATATAGTGCTACTTCCACCTGTGCAAATACCAATAAAGTTAATTTCCAAACTGAAAGGTCATGCCTGATTTGTCATCTGCGTTCTGTAAACTCATGACACATGCCCAAGGCAAATTTGAGCTTGAAAACAGAATAAAAATAGTGAGGTAGAGAACTATGAATTTCTAAAAATACAGAAAAGTTGGATTTCCTAAATCGAAGCATATTCCTGTTTGTCAGATCTGTTCAAGTATCACTTGGCTCTGTTTATTTTTCCAAGTGGAACAGTTTTTCTTTCTAGTAGGAGGAAATTTCTTCCTTGACATGAAGCCTTGATGAGCTCAGGCCAACAAAGAGAATGCTTTCTTACAGGTTGTCATTTGATGGTGTCTTTGTCCGAGGACAGATAATCTCTGACACTCTGCTTTTCTACCTCTTCCTTACTGCTAGACTGCTATGTGCCAGAGAGGCAATTCCAGTAGTGCTCAAGAAAAGGTTAAGTGTTAGGAACATCCCAGTGAGTTCCATAATTTTGTTTCTATGAATGTGTGTATTTTTTTATTTATTCATATATATGTTCGCATCTAAAATATGTATGTAGATATATATATGTGATATATGGTCTCATCAGAATTCCATATAAATCATTATCCTTACAAGATGATTAATTTTTCTTTTAAATCTCTGAACAACTCTGGAAATACGTGTATTAATTTGCATTTAAGTTGATGACTATGTAGTTAATTGATGAGTTACATGCAGATGTGGTTTGCAATATTTTCAATCTGCAAAAGTGTTTGTGATGTGACTGCTTGTGTTTATGAGAAATGCAAGATAAGATTTATGTCTTGGAATATTTTTAGGTCTCTGTACTGTAGCATGTCTATAAACAGTGATTATCATTGCTTTCTTTAGATACTTGCAAAAATAATTCCATGAGAACAGAAGACACAAAAGTATAGTTTGATGGGTGCATATATGAATTTAAAAGATTAGATTAAATTAAAAATAAGTCAAAGCTTCTTAAAAATTATCCCAAATAGGATAATAGAACTGTAAGAATAGTAATAGAATTCCTAATACTATGGTATATACAACATAAATGTGTAGGATACTCCAGCATTTGAGAAATCTGCTCTAGAAAAAAAGATGAAAATGAAAGCGTACCCGTAACCATGAAGCAGATTTCCAGAAGTACACTATTACGATTTTAACAAACTTAACCACTACATTTGGCTATTCTTTTCTTTTGAAGAAAGGATTTTCTGAATACAAGAATTGTCACAAAACTCAAACCAAACAAACCAACAAAGAAAACCCCAAACAGCGATTTGTCTTGTGTTTTCGTATTTATAAGCATCACTGAGGGCACAAAGATAGAGCTAAAATTTATCAAAATAACTTAGCTGTTTCTTCCTAGATTTATTGAGTTCAAATTCTTCTTGCAATACAATCACCATAGTCTGATTTTCAGTCTTATATTCCTTGAACTGGGAAACTCATACTAAGTTTATAATCCATGTCAGGTAAACAAGTCTCTGTGGAAAAGAACATTTAAAGAAGACAAAGTATATTGTGAAGGTAAGAGACAGTCTGGACTTGACTCCCTGTTTCACTATATAAATGTGCGTTCTGGCAAAACATAGCAAGTTACTTAAAATTTTGTGGATGCAAAAGTATTAAAAAAGAGGAAAAAAAATTACAACAATTCATAAGAGAATTATAGAAACAATTACGTTCAAGTGCCCAGATGTTTCAGGCAAAAAAGTGCTTTGAAAACCATGTACTGACCAATGCTATTTCATTGCCTAAAGGTGTGCTGAAACTATATTGAAGTAATTTGACTAGTTTCTAAACATAATCACTTATTTAGTAACAAGTCTTGAAAATTAATTTCCAAAATCTGCAAGAGACAATGCACCAAAGTGCAGTAGGAGGACTTCTGAGGGAGTCTTCTGTGTATTGGCTTTCATCCGATATCTGGTTAATATTTGCTGCCCCCTGTAGCTTACTCGTACATAGTTTCCATAAAACCATCTGAGCTGATTGAAAATATAAACCCAAGCTTTTCTTTTCTACTGATTATCTTTTGGTTATTTCTTATTTCTGTCATCCTGTCTGAATTGTTGCAGTGTTGAGAACTGGGATGATTCTCAATGAACTTCTTGTTCAAATGTTATTTGCTAAGTTAAAATGAACAGATAAAGTACATGGATCTTATTTTAGACACGGATCTCCTGAAATAATTCCCTTTAAAGAGGCAAATCAGGCAAATATTTAATAAAATGCATTGTAAATAATTACAGTGTGCAAACACCAGCAACCTTATGGTTCCTTTAAGTCTATTTTTGGAGAAGATGATGAAAAGTGGTAGTTTAAAGGTTTAACAGGCATCTAAGATGCTTGCTGAGTTTAAAATGGTCCCATCACGGACTAATGAGATATCACACTGTGCCTCAGAATTTAGAAACTGGACTTCACAGTTACCAATGTCTTCCCAGTATTGAAGGAAGAGGGATTTAAACAGCCTAGGAAAAGGCTATATGAGAATGGAGGACTGCTGTGATGTATAAATCAGGGGTTTTAAGCCAGTAATGCTAGAACCAGCTCATTATGATCAACTTCCTGGAGGTGTTCTGACTTCCTGGAGGTGTTACGAGCCATTTAGACAAGGGATGTATGTACTTATTTTTGGTTTATTTTAAAAGAAGACAACTCTGAATTCTGAAAAACTGGAACTTGAAGAGGTTTGTGGCATATTGTTCTGCTGACTGTAGACTACCAGTTACTCTTTATAGGTACTAGACTCTTTATAGGTAAGAGTCACCAAGATTGATATCCACATTCAAAAACTGCCTTCACTGAGTTCAAACTCAAAATCTCCCAACCGGTCAACAAGAATTTTTCTTATTTACAAATAACGACTAATGGAGTTAAAAGATAAAGTAAGAGCAAATACGTAGAACAGAGCTGTCAGCCTCTGCCATAGCTCAAGACTTAATAACAAATCTTTTTCAGGAAAACCCTGGTACAGATATTACCTTGAAGCTGCACTTGATCTTCAGAGAAGACGGTCATGCCATGCTTAAGGCTAAATCAGCAGGTGAGGAATGACCTAGGCAATTGAAAATTGGTCTATGTTTGCAGAGTTCATCGGTCCCAGCTGCTAGGCCTGGACAGTTCCAAGAGCGATGCATGGGGAGTTTTTTGTTTTAACGGATGAAGGCACTATTGTAAATACCAGAATTTGGTTTACATAGGTGAACACTTGTTAGCATATTTACCCAAGGTAGAAATTTGTCCTCAAAAACTAAGTAAGCAAACAAAGTAGAAAGAAGGAAAAAGTGACGAAAAGCAAAAAGCGGGAAAATTCCAACGTAAAAAGTCTCTATTTTAAACAGAGAACTTAAAATGTTAGGACAAATGGTAGTAAAAGAAACCTCTTCGCTTTCTGTGCATGTGTGCCTGAAAATTCCATTGTTACAGTTTAACATGCCCATGATAATTAAAAATAGGATGGCAAAACCAAATTTCAGATACATACTTAAAAAGACTTACAAAGTTAAAGATGACACTTCTTTGAAGTATCATGACAATTACTGACTCGTATAGCTTATGAACAACCAATTTATCAGTCCGTTTACATGAACTTCAGAAAAAGGTAATTTTCATAATTTGTTCTTACTTACTGTGTAACAGAGGGTACACAATTTCTCTCCCCCAGTCTGTCCTCAAACAATTGCTGTGTCTTTTGCGTTACGAAAACACACCTTTTGGAAAAGCATCTAATATTTATTTAAAAACCTGCTGTATGGAGAATCCACAATATTCTTACAGAAGTAATTTTAGTGCCTCATTAGCCTTGCTTGTTAAAATGGGGCTGCTATTTCTCAACTAGATTGTCTTTCTGATCACTTTGAGAATGCAGGATTTGACAATTGAAATTATCAAAAATTTTCACTTTCATCCATACAAACTACAGAGAAACCAATTTTTAATTTGCCTGTTTAAGCTGCATAGATTCAGCTTTCTAATTCCTGACAATAAAAAAAGCTTCCCCCATTCTCGTGGTTTTTCTGCACACTATGTTAAAAATGCCATGTCTATTTACCTTGCACATATGGTAGTTCATAACTGGTTGTTTCCATTCTGTGTGTATTATTCCTAACATTCCTCTACCATAATCCATGTTCTCCTCAAAGCCCTGTGGTGAGTTACAAAAGTCTCAGAGAATCCTAAACCAATTTTTTTTGTTAGAAACTGTCACCATGTGTAAAATTTGCTCTATTAATATAATTTCATTAATTTAAAGCTGTTATTATAATGCTTTCCTAGACACAAATGCTAGGTGGTCCAGTGGAACCCTGGAAGTCTGTGGTTTAGTAGAGAAAATTAGGTTTTCTACACCTTTTCTTTGAAAACTCCTAAGATGGTTAAGACTAATTGTAACAAAAAATACCTATCTGCAGAATTTTTTAAGAATGGACTTCATTTGGCTTTAATGGGGGAAACAGGAACTTCAGATTTAAAGACTTTTTATTTGTATAATGCTTCCAAGAAGTTTTTTTTTAATGAAAGAAAAAGAAATGGCTTTTGGAAGTTTTCTAAGAGGAACTAATGTGCAAAAGGCCCATTATCATTATTATCATTATTAATATAATTACTACTACTAAAGCATGTTCAGAAATGTAAAAGAATGTACTTGTCCTTTGGAATCAAGTAGAACCTAGAAACATTTAAAAGATATTTTAAAATTATCTGAAAACAAAAACTTTCACGTAAAAGAGGTTTCATTGTTCCAAACATACTTTAAGAAATCAATGCTTATTTTTACTAATCGAATGAAGACCTGAGACTTCCAGAAAGAAGTTTGATATCAACATAATAATACTACCAAACTCTGATAAGATTTATTTCCTTAGTGAACTATAGGTTCTGCAGTACTTGAGACAAAGGAAGGTTAGTATTTATCTAATGTGACAGCATTAGATAAATATTTTTCAGGGGATATTTTGTTGTTAAATATTTATGGTTTCCAACATTAATCTTCAGAGGAAGAGAATATTACAATACAAGAAACAAATAAGTTAATAAATTAGTCACTCAAGAAGATTCCTGCCACAGAAGTAATGGCCTACAAATGGTGGTGAGCTGGTAAGGCCTTATTTATAAAGTGAAGTGTCTGTATTTTTACCAGGGAAAGACAGTCACTGACTTGAGGAAATATTTTTTGCATCGTATGTTTCAGTCCCTAAGAAAAAAAGCCAAATATAGAAAATAAATGTTTTAATTATCATAATATATTTTTTCAACAAATGCACCTTCAGAAAATGAGGAATAATTATTATAAAAAACACTCTAACCCCAGTAAATGACAGTGTACTGACAATTTTGTGAGATTCAGTAGTAAACAAATTTCTCTGACAATATGCGCTACTTTTTCCTCAAGGTTCATCTAAAACATAGATCAGCTGTTCTGATACGAATTTTCTGATAAGGTTGGGAAATGAGAGTGACATCAGCAGTCTTGATTTTCAGTATAGAGCTGACATGAAAAAGTAATAAAAAGACACTGAAAGAATTTGACCTTTCTTTCCTTCTTACTTAACTACTGGATAGATCAAAAATACTAATAAATACTAATAAAATACACTAACAACAATAGTAGTCGTAAGATGCTATAATTAATTTTGTATTTATATTTCTTCTGATGAATATTTTGTAAAAATAGCATTTTTTTCCTTTTGTCCATTATTATTGACAATGATTTTTAGGTTTCAGTTACAATTAAGTAGACTAAGTATCTGTAAGAATAGGCTTTTAAATTTCAGTTAATCTTTTCAAACTCAAAAAAGAATAAATTTTACGTGACATGTCTTCAGGTAAATTTTAAATAGGTAAAAATTGGCTGCATCCGGCAAATTCTATGTAGTGGCAATAATATGGAAAAGGGAAAATGAGAATTGCAGAGGAGTGGAAGGTATATTTGGGTACAGGAAATGGAAGGTGTTGGGGCTCTGTAGTCATATTTCAAGGAAGGTCTCATTAAAATATGTTCATAGCTGTTTTGGAGAAAAAGAGCCCACCTATAAATACTTGTCCATTCACACTGGTTTTTTGTTTTTCTTTCTCTCTCCGTTTGTTTCTTATATAGCAAAATCTTAACTTAGGTCCTTAGAAAGACTATATAGACATTCAAGGATGTAAGGAAACCCTTCCGCTGGTCAAAACCAGAGGTGATAATTTAAAAGTTATGCAAACCTATATTTTCCTAATGGCTACATGCCATGATGCATAACGTAAGTGCCAGGTACACTCAGAAAAATCAAGTAAAATTTTGAGGGTAAATGTGAATAATTGCAATATATTAGGTCTTGTGCAAATACTCTAATTTAGAAGTAAAGGAGTTTTGGAGAGCTGTAGTTTGATACTTTTTCAAGGACTAGTGAAAGCATCAAAACAGAGGTTTAATGTGCTTTGTTTAAGCATTTTAGCGTGTGCACTTTTAGTAGACTTGTCTTCATTTCTCTAAGTTTTCCCGGTAAAAAGTCCTTCAACTACCAGCTCTATATTTTTTTTGTCTAAAACCAGAATATTTGCAATTTCTTCGAAGACCTACCTCACATAAAGAAACCACATATGAAATACCTATCCTTCCATGTAAAAAAGGTTTTTGGCTGAAGAAATGTACCTGTGTGGACTGAATGCACATCAGGAAGCAGTTATAGAAGTCTATAATCTGCTACTTGCATGAATTTTACAGTTTTTTTAAAAAGATCCAATTGCTTTGAGGGGCTTGATTAATCTTCAACTATAGCCTTGGTTATCTTCTTCATCTCTTGCTTTACAGGAATACTTTGGCAGCTAGCTCTGGGACATTTTGGAGCTTTCTTCCCAGCATATACAGTTTAGACAATTCTCTGCAATAGTGCATTTAAGGTGTATCCATTAATGTTCATTATTATGTGCATTAGATTTTGTGACACACAGGAATGCTGTCTATTAGCACACCTTTAAATTTGAGATGCCTAATGGCAAAGAATATTTTATTAAATATTTTAAATACTTCAGCATTAAGAGATTTAAAGAGGAAAAAAACCCAACTTTACCTAGTACATGCTTGTGTTTCTAACATAAAATCATAGAATTATTTAATTTGGAAAAGTTACCTAAGATTGACACTGCCAAGGTCACTTCTAAATGTATGTCCCTAAGCGTATTGTCTACACATCTTTTAAATACATCCAGGGATGATGATTCCACCACTGCCTTCACCAGCCTGTTCCAATGCTTGTCTTCACTTTCCATAAAGAAACATCTTTTACCACTTTCTCTCTTCCTCTCACTTTTTAATTGGGAGAAGAGTCTGATCCCCACCTGGATACAACCTCATTTCAGGGAGCTGTAGAGAGTGATAAGATCCATGCTCAGCCTCCTTTCCTCCAGGTGAAAAAAACTGCAGGTCCCTCAGCTGCTCCTTATAGGACCTGTGCTCCAGACCCTTCATCAGCTCTCAGCTCCACTGCCCTTCTCTGGACGTGCTCCAGCACTTTCATGTCTTTCTTGTAGTGAGGGGCCCAGAACTGAACACAGGATTTGAGGTGTGGCCTCACCAGTGCCGGGTGCAGGAGGACAATCCCTGTCCTAGTCCTGCTGGCCACACTGTTGCTGGTACAGGCCAGGATGCCATTGTCCTTCTTGGCCACCTGGGCACACGCTGGCTCATGTTCAGCTGCTGTCACCAGCACCCCCAGGTCCTTCTCCTGTGGGCAGCTTTGCAGCCACTCTGCCCCAGCCTGTGGCACTGTCTGGGGTTGTTGTGACCCACGGGCAGGACCCAGCACTGGGCCTTGTTGAACCTCACACCACTGGCCTTGGCCCATGATCCAGCCTGTCCAGATCCCTCTGCAGAGCATTCCTACCCTCCAGCAGATCAATGCTCCCACACAATTTGGTGTCATCTTTAAACTCACTGAATTTTGAAATTTTAGTAATTCCTCTGTCTACTTCTTCAAGACATTTAGATAACTTTAATAGATGTCTTTCAATTTCTGATATATTTTTAATGTAATGTATGTTCCTTATTCTTAAAGGATTGGAATATTGCTATTACTTATTTTAAGAGAAAACCAGTACTATCCAAATAGATTTCAGTTTAGCATAGACAGGTAGAATATTAGAAGGTGATGTAACGTGAACCACCTCAGAATGACAATTGCTTCATGAGAAAGCAGCAGGAAAACAGGAAATTGAAAAACTTATTTACATGTTTTATTTTGTGCCCTAACATTCTATGTGCCTCTGATCAGTCTTACCAAGTTTAATGCTGTAGCAAACAACACACAGTGCCACAGCCACTGCACAATGCTAACTATATATTTTCCTCTGTGCCATGGGCCAGGTTTCTCATTTCATACATCATTTTCAACTTGCTGCAGTGATTCTGTGAAGTCATTGCCTATCTAACTAACACAAAGTTAGGAAGAAGTGTCATCTTTCCCAATACTTGTTCTGATGAAGCTATGCACTAGGCATCACAGCCAGTCTCCTGTTTCTCTCTAGTAAAAGTAAAACTACAGCTATAATTTTACCCGCTAAAATTATATCAGCAACCCTTTACATTCTGTTCTTGAGTGTCAGTGTTAAAGATATTCAATTGTTCAACAAAGCTTTGTCTGTCAGGTGCTATATGCTGCTTCTACTTATTTTATCTGCCTAAAGATATCCAACAGAGTGCAAAAACTACATCCAGAGAGGAAGCTCTGGACTGTAGCCAAATCTGTCAGATTTTTTTTTATGTTTCTGAAATGCCATTCAACAAGAATCAGTGTGAGTTATTTCTACTTTCCCCACTCAGCACCAGCAGTATAATAGCTTAATGATAGCATGAGACTCAGGGCACAGACCTGAGACAGGCAATCATAGCAATATCTCATTTTCGCCCTGGTCTCCATGCACTGAACCAACATTTCAGGCACTGAAAGTAAAGCTGAGTTAAAATGGGCAAACCTATCATGTTGGCAAACACAAAGTGTTACTGGACCTCACCTTTGTGTGAAGCAGAATGGAACAATCTTTGATATTGCTAATTTCACTGGACTAAATCCATCTTTGTATCCAGCTGACAGTGTAAATGAAGTTAGGTAAGGACTGAGCATGAAAGATACACTTAAATGTAACCGAAGATTTACGTTTACTCTAGCTCCTTAGAATCAAATATGTAAGTAATTGATCCTGGAAAGGGGACTTGGCCACCACATCAGTTGGGTTTTTTTTTAATTTTTTTTTTTTTCCTTTTATGTTTTAATATTGGTCACTATATGCCTCAGATAGACCAAGTGTTGTTTTGCCTAGTTGAATGACAAATTCAATTTCATGCCAGTTTCTCTCTTTTTTTTTAATACTACAGCAGTGTTTAAATGCAAGACGCTTAAGCATACTATTGACTCAATTCCCCTTTGTATTGTCAGAAATACACTGGGCCAAACCCAAAATACTCTTCCAAGCACCTCAGTTACGATTCTGTCCGTCTCAGTAATCTCGTAAAAAGCATCATGAACACCCTAAGGTTGCAAATACATCTGCTATACTTTAGGTCTTCAGTTAGTTTAAGAGAGAAGGTGGAAAAATGAAATGTGGATGTCTTGCTTTGATTACTCATTTTGTTTGTTTGTTTCGGTAGATGCTCCCAAAGGATGAAACTTTTGGTTTCCTTTGAAACATACTTGGCATTTAGCTATTTTTGTTTCTCCAAAGCCTAAGATTTTTTAGACACATGGAATGATGCAGACATCTCATTTTGTTCTGGTTTCTTCAAGTCAACAAGATGCAAAGCAAATGTCTACTTTGTTTTTGGCTTGTCTAGAAAATTGAAACTGTGCAAGCCCCACAATTCTCTCTTCTTTTCACCGTTGGCATCACTGATTCTGTTTCACTCTTTGTTTTTGCCATGATGTAGGTTCTTATTGCTCAGGAGATGAAGGAACTGATGGGTCATTTTAAGCAGCCTTCTCACTCCATGATTAGAGTGCAGCAGTATATACTGAGCTTCTTAAAGGAAAAACACTCCTCTCTCCTCTCTTTCTTTTCCTATGTCAGGGAGCAAAGAGCAGGATGAATCAAAAGCAGTGGAGCACAGTAAGAGCAGACACACAATAGGACCATTATTAAGTACCCTGAAAAGCATAGTTACCACGATGGGAACACACCACTATTAGTCTGGAAAAAAAAATTAGCTGAGGGGAGATAAATAAACTGAAATCTCTAAAATATGTGAGATCTCAGAAACACCCCTGAATGACCATTCTTCATAACCCTGTAGGCCACGTTATATTAAATGATTGCCACTTACGTAACCATTACCTCAGGTTTCGCTGACCTTGACAGCAGTTCAGTAATTACATCTTTGAATGTCACTGAAGAGCTTTTACAGACTAATGCGACAGGCAGATAGAACATGCAGAAATTTTTCTACTCACTATTCACAGATATATATAGATTGTATAAGCCTATTACAAAAGAAACCTATCTCATGTCAAACTTCATTTTTATGAAGTTTTCTGACAATATTGCAGATTCTTACAGTATGCTGTTATTAGATTTAAGTGTGCGAATATCCTTCATGCATTTTCTCCTCAGCTAAGTTTCTCTCTTTTCTGCTGCATTGAGAGAGCTTGAGCCATGGTGACTGCATAAGAGCATCCAGATTTGGCATCACTAAATCTAAAAAAATCCTTCATAAGTTCACCGGCATTACAGAGCTGTTGTTAGACTTTACAGTCAATGTAAAAAGTTGGTTGATTGCAAATAGAGCTTGGCTTGAGGGAGTAATTTCCAAGATCAGGAAGTTCGGTTCCGTCACACCTAGATCAGCTAGTCATATCCGTAGGTAGTTTCACATAATCTGAGATACTGTGCTTGAACCAATGTGCTCTGTAATTTGACGAGCTTATGCCCTGCTGTTTGCAGTGTGTATCTTTGTAATTCCAATAAACAGATGAGGAGATACAGTGCATTCACATCCCAGGAGATGATGCACACAAAGAAGTACGACCTCCTGTCTTAAGGTTAGACAGCAGGCTGCACACTGGTATGCAGTGCTGGTACCGAAAAAATCAAGCAGCATTTATTTTTTTAAGAGTTGATGCTGCCCAGATGCATACTTCCTATTCATCATCAACTGGTGTTTATTCAAAACCAAAGTTTCTGCTTCCTAAAAACCATTCCTAAACAGAAATCCCCTGCTCTCCAGTGAGGCTAAGGTTCCAAGGAATAATCACGAACCATCTTTCACTAGCAAAAGGATTGTCTGAGCAATATTCTCTTCCTTTATTTGATTGATTTTTCCAGCATGTTTTATTCCAGTGAAAGACTCCATGAAATTATTGCCTATCAATTGAACCACCAGTCCCTGGATAATTTTGCCGGGCAGAAATTTCATTTCATATCACAGGTAATGAAGGATCCCGAAAGGAATGGTGTGCTGCTCAACCTCATACTAACAAGCAAAAAAGGTCTTGTTGATGATGTGAAGGCTGGGTGCACTCTTGGCTGTAGCAACCCTGAGATTGTGCAGTTCAGTATTGAAGGAAGAGGTATCAGGACAGGGAGTAAGATTACAGCCATTGACTTCGGGAGAGCTAATTTTAGCGTCTTTGGGGATCTTCTTGGAAGAATTCCAGGGAGAACAGGCCCTGCAGGGAAGAGGAATCCAAGAGAGTTGGTTGATTTTCAAGGATCTCTTCCTCCAGGCTCAAGAGTGATGCGTGCCAATGAGAAAGAAATCAGGCCAAGGAGGCAAGAAACCTCCTCGGATGAATAAAGAACTAATAAAAGGAAAACAAAGGATAATGTGGGACCATTAGCAAATGGAGAGGGGATCCTGGTAACAAGTAGAGAAGACAGTTACTGAATGCCTTCTTTGCATCAGTCTTCACTGATAAGACCAGCCCCCAGGAATCTTTGACCCAGGAGACCAGGGTAAATAATTGTTGGAAGGAAGACTTCCCCTTGGTCCAAGGGGATCCGGTCAGAGAATACCTAAACAAACTTGACATCCACAAGTCCATGGGCCCTGAGGCAGGCAGCCAGAAGTGCTGATAGAGCTGTTGGACATCCTAGACAGGCCACTCACAATCATCTTTGAAAGTTTGTGGCAATCAGGAGACATGCCTGAGGACTGGAATATAGCAAATGTCACTCTGGTCTTCCAAAAGGGCAAGAAGGAGGACCCAGGATCTACTGCCCAGTCAGCCTCACCTCAATCACTGGAAAGGTGATGGACTGAGTGTCTCATTCTGGAGTCTGTGTCTACCACATGGAAGGCAAGAAGCTGATCAGGAGTCAGCATGGATTAAGTAAAGACAAGTAATGTTTGAACAACGTGATTGCCTTCCACAATGAAACAAGTAACCAGATGGATGAGGGGAGAGTGGTGGATGTTGTCTACCTCAACTTCAGCAAGGCTTTTGACATTGTCTCTTACAACATCCTCACAGGCAAACTCAGGAAGTGTGGATTAGATGAGTGGACAGTGAGGTGGATTGAGAACTGTCTGAATGGGAGGTCCCAGGGAGTTGTAATCAGTGGGGTCTGGCTGGAGGCCAGAGGCTGGAGGCCTGTAATCAGGGTCTGGCTGGAGGCCTGTCACTAGTGGTGTCCCCAAGGTTCAATACTGGGCCCAGTATTGTTTACCTTGTTCATCAATAACTTGGATGAAGGAGCAGTTACCTCCTCAGTGAGTCTGACGATGACATGAAGCTGGGAGGAGTGGCCGATACACCAGAGGGCTGTGCAGACCTTCAGAAGGGCCTCGACAGGGTGGAGAGATGGATAGAGAGGAACCTCCTGAAATTCAACAAAGGCAAATGCAGAGTCCTGCACCTGGGGAAGAACAACCCTGGGCGCCACAACAGGCTGGGGGCTGCCCTGCTGGCGAGCAGCTCTGTGGGGAAAGCCCTCATGGCCCTGGTGGACAGCAAGCTGGCCATGAGTCAGCAGTGTGGCCTTGTGGCCAAGAAGGCCAATGGTGTCCTGGGGCTCATTACGATGAGCATTGCCAGCAGGTCGAGGGAGGTGATCCTGCCCCTCTGCTCAACCCTGGTGAAACCTCACCTGGACTGCTGTGTCCAGTTCTGGGATCCTTAGTAAAAGAGAGACATGGAGCTCCTGGAGCAAATCCCACAGAGGGCTATGAAGTTGATTAAGGGACTGGAGCATCTCTCTTATGAGGAAAGGCTGAGGGACCTGGGCCTGTTCAGCCTCGAAGAGACAACTGAGAGGGGACCGTATCAATGTCTCTAAGTATCTGAAGGGAGGGTGATAAGAGGCTGGAGCCAGGCTCTGCTCAGTGGTGCCAACCAAAAGGACAAGAGGCAATGGGCAGAAACTGATGCACACCTGAACATGAGGAAGAACTTTTTTACTGTGCAGATAACTGTGCACAGAGAGGTTGTGGAGTCTCCTTCACTGGAGATATTCAAGGACTGTCTGGATACAATCCCGTTCAATGTGCTCTGGCATGACCCTGCTTGAGAAGGGAGGTTGGATCAGATGACCCTTTATGGTCCTTTCCACCCTGATCCATTCTGTGATTCTGTGATTTGATTTTTTCTATAGCAAAATATTTATTTTGTTTGTAATTTGGTTTTGTATCAGGAAAATACTTCCACATGAAGACACATTAGCTGCAGGTTATCTGAAACACTGGTTAGTTTTTTCCTGTTGAACCATTATTCTGCAATACTATTTTAATCTTTGTTGTAAGAGAAACAATTGTCAAAAAATAGAAGAATAGTGAGGGCATTTTACTTAATTTTTTATTGAGTAAGAGAGTGAGGATAAAAATAATTTTAATAATTTAAATAATATACCGTAAATTAAGGAATCCAATACAATCTGCAAGGTTTTGTAGTTTTCTTAAATACTTCTCTCTTTCTACCAAGGAGATAATATTTAAGTAGTTCTTCAAGACATCTGTTAATCAATGCTGGTTGTGGCTTAGCTGAAGTTCTGATTGCTTGCTCAGGACTACCCTGCCACTGAAGAAGAATCCTCACTCTTTAAAATTTACTGCTTCTTCCTCCTCGCCACCCCCCCCCCCTTCCCGAGAAAATATAAAAGCTTAGAAAGAAACAAAAAAAAGGGCTTGGAAACAGCAGAAGAGAGAAAGCTAGAGAAATAAATCCACAGCTACAATGATTTTGATGCCAGCATTTCTTGCACATCAAGTGCAAATCACATATTGTCTGGATCTGTGGAAGGAATAGGAGTTTATCTATTTCCAAGGAGCAATATTGGCGTATATTTCTAGGTGCCACTTTTTCAGTGGATAGATAGCTCAGCACTAAAGTACATGTTTTTTGAAGTGTCTAAGGTACCAGCATGGTTTATTTCTTTTTCAGTCATTTTTGGGCACTATTTCTGCTAACTTCTATATCTATATTGATTAGAGAAACTGTAGTTTTCAAATAATTACCTGTAATGTACCTTATAAAGCACTAATGTCAGAGGTCATCTATTAAGACAAGAACTATAATTTAGAGTAATTAATTTTGGCTAACTGAAATAAATATCAGAAAGCGTCGGAATGACCATTAAATGCCATAATGAGTCCAGCCAAATGCCACCTGTTTTAATAGCCATCTGGATCTAGTGTTTTAAATCTGTAGTCTGTTAATCTTGCTTTCTCTTATTCTCTCAGCACTCTGTCCAGTGGCAATTGCAACTCAATGTTCTTCTATAAACTATGAGTGACAGAGAGACATCAAAGCAAAGGCAGAAATAAGTGGAAGCAGAAAATGCTGTACTGCACAGTGAAACAAGCCCTGCCAGCACTGTGGTTGTTCTTAGTGAAATGATGCGCTGCTGGTCCAAGTACTGGACCTGTAATGTGAGTTTGAGTGTGTGACCTTACAGAGCCCTTGCTTTGAGTCTCGTCCAAGCACAGCACCATGTATCACGGTAAGTGTGCCTTATCATGGGAGGTGATCATATTTTTCAAGACCAGTGTTCTTTTTTAAATTTTAACCATGGTCATGTGATCTGTAGAACAGTTTTTACTGTTCTACAGACTGTACCAGTCCCTTTTTAGGCTGTATGTTGGACCTCCTCTCTACATGAAGTCCTGATGTATGCTTTCTCATCTGACTTGTTTTCCCACACATGATATGTATAATTAATTCATCTTAACATGAGAGGTGCTCACAATCTGCCTTACTCAACGAATTTTGCTTTATTCCCAGATTTAAAAGGCTTCTGAAAACTTCAAACTATAGAATTGTTAGCTGTATAGAGAAAAGTCAGGTCTACTAGCAGCTACATCTTGCTAAGCTGTCATTGAAGGAATCTACATAACCTTACAGAAACATTACTTAAAGCTGTGTTTTGATATTTTCTTGAGACAAGAAAGCACGTGAAAGACTGAGGTGCTTAATCTCATGTCAGTTTTGTAGTTTGTCTTTTCCTCCGGCTCAACAATTCTGTCATTAAAAAAACCCAATAAGGAATGTCTGTATAATTTACTTATTTGGTATACACACATTGCATATGAAATTGTAAGGCCCAGTCTACTATGCACTTATGACAATTAAGATTTGATGCTGATTTTGATAACTTGGATTGGGGTGTGCACTTAGGAAATTTAACAGGAAAAGCAAGGGTTACAAATCTGACAGTGGATCTCCTCTGTTATGGCAGTGCCTCATGTCCCCAGAAATCAGGAAAAATCAGAAATTAAAATAAGCTTTTGTCTTGTTAGTTCATACAAGATTGAATGCTTCTAGATGAAAAGGTCGATACATATCATATTAGTAAAGAGAAATGTAAGAAATTACAAAGCACAACACATACAACCTTTTCCTGACACACGTGCATGCAGAGACTAAAACAAATATTTTTTTTCACAGAAAAGAATAAACAGAATTTTTATCTGATACAAAGTTCAATATTTTGTACCTTTCAAAACTTTATTATCACAGAAGAAGAGAATACAATCTTATATTCTTTTTACTTGAAGCAAACTGGTTTCTAAATACACTGTAAAAAAAGCGGGGGGAAAATCCCTTCCAAAAGAATCTGTTTCACATTTTCCACATCCATTCATTACTGGACAAATAGAGTTGGGTGTAAATCGAAAAAAAAATAGTTTCAGCTAGGAAAGGGTAACAGGAAAAAAAGGTGGAAATAATACAAAATATGATCTATTTTCTTAGCGAGGTTGTCATTAGTCTCTCCAGGAAAAGATGATGCAAACCTCTGCTAGGAATGTTGCATGTGCCCTGCCTGGATACACGGAGTGGGCTTCATAATCTCACAAGACTCCTCTTTTCCTCATAGTTCTTGCACAGGTTCTTGGCATTTTCAAGACAAATAGTGGCTTACTAGACAAACAGTTATTAAAGAGGCTGCATAATGTGTGGGAAGCAAATTACTGTCATTGTTCGGATGAAATCTGGATTGCTGAAAAGCTCTGACTTGGAGCAATATCTTGGACTGGGTTTGAGTAAACTGATGTTTAAAGCATTTTCTGTTTGTTTCTTTGTTTGTCTTAGTTTTAGGGTTTTTTGTAATTTTGCTTTGTTTTCTGTCAATAAAGGAAAGCCCTAGGGAAGAGATGAGTTTTAATTCCAAATGTACATTCTTTGTTTTAGAACAGGTTGGAAAGGAGTAGCAGATGGATAACATTTGGGACATTTTGTCAATTCATCTATTAATAAGTGAGACACTCACACTGGCTACATTAACCAAAGTCCTTCTGTCTCCAGCACTGCCAGCAGCCCTGAAGATACCCACTGAGAATGTTTTTAATGGTGGACAGCTCTGATAAAAATAGTAGTATTTTCTACAGTCAAAAGCCATATCACAGCCCCTTGAATCAAGACCTCTTTTGTGATCATACCTTATTATTATTTCATCATGGAAACACATTCCTGCCAGCATTAAAGCTTACTGAACTTGCCCAGACAACTAATGCAACATATGGCTTACAAAATATTTTTCTACCATTTCTGAGAAACAAGCAAATATGTTACCAGGTGGTTGCTGCTGTTGCTGATCTAGCTGATGTCAACCTGTCTGGTAGTACTTCGTATTCCCTGATGTTTCTAAGATGTGTTGTTGCGTGGTATGTACCTAAGATACCTTGGATGTCTCTTTCAACAAAGGGTCATAGAACAATGCAGTAACTTTAAATATGCTGTATGCAGCAAAAATCCAATAAAGCTTTATTTGCATTTTGATGAGTGATTTGGAAAGAAATGCTGGGTTATGAAAATGAGTATTATCAGAAGTCTTTTGGAAAACTCCAACTTTCTTATCCTTTTGAAGCATTGTAAATTACAACAACATATTCTAGCCACACATTCTATCACACTGTAAGTCAACACCTGGGTATGTAAACAAAATGTAATTGCTTATATCAATAGATGATATACATAGAACGAAACTGCCAATTTCTCTGTTTTCATGCAGCATTTTTCAGTGTTTGAGCATTGTTAGTATGATCAAATGATGCTGCAAAATAAGACGCAATTTTTCTTTACGAGCACATAGATATTGCAATAATGTGCAGACATAATATTTGGTGTACTATTCAACATGCAAAGGTGAAATTAGGGAAGTCAAAATTCAGGTGTTGAAACTAGTAAGGGAGATCAAAAAATCATAGAATGTGCTAAATTGGAAGGGACTCACAAGGATCATCTAAGTCTAGCTCTTGGTTCTGCACAGAAGCACACCAAGACTTATACCACATGTCTGAGAAAATTGTCTAAATGCTCCTTTGAACTCTGTCAGGCTGGTGCTGTGACCACTTCCCGTGGGAGCCTGGTCCAGTGTCCAACCTTCTTCTTCTATCCAACCTAAACCTCCCCTGACACAGCTTCATACCATTCACTCAAATCCTGTCACTGCTCACAAGAGAGAAAAGATGGGTGCGGGTGCCTGCCCCTTTGCTTCCCCTCATGAGGGAAGGTGTAGACTACAATGAGGTCTCTCTTCAAACTGTTCTTCTCCAGGCTGAACAAGCCTAATTACCTCAGCCACTCCTCACATGGCTTGCCCTGTAGGTCTTTCACCATCTTTGTGGCCCTTTTTTGGACACTCTGTATATCTTATATTGTGGCACCCAAACTGCACACAGAACTAAAAGTGAGGCTGCACCACTGCGGAGTAGAGGGGACTATCATGTCCCTCAACAGGCTGGCAGTGCTGTCTTTGATGTACTCCAGGACAATGAGATGAAAGGCTGAGGAAAATCTGAGGCCAGTGCTCAATGGAGAAGTGAATTTAGTGACAAAGGATGAGAAAAAGCTGAGCTCCTTGATGCTTGTTTTGCATCATTTTTTGCTGATAATGTCTGCCATCTCATTTCTTGATCTTAGTGATAAAATTGGTGAGAATGTACCAGAATCTGGAAGTTCCTGGTGGCTGGGAAACAGAGATGTTGCACTAACCTTTACATAACTCCAGCAGGGGAACCAGGGGAACTAGAGGCTAGTCAGCCTTCCTTAGTACCCGGGAATATAAATTAAAAAGTCTTTCTTATAGCCATTTACAGACACTTGAGGAACAAAGATGTGACTTGGAACAGCTGCTGTTGGTTTGCCAAGGACAAATTATGCCTGACCAACCTGATAGCCTTCCACAATGAAATAACCAACTCAATGGATAAGGGGAGCACAGGGGATGTTTATTAAAGACCTGGGCGATTGGATCCAAGCAAGTCTGTGGATATTATCAAAATGAGGGGGCAGTGTCAGTACTCTGAAGGGCAGTGTTACTGTTCACAGACTTCAACAGGGTGGAGGAGTTTGTGAGGTTCAGCAAAGCTAAATTATTTTGGGGTTTTTTTAATGGCCAGTTCTAGGAGGAACACTAGAATTTATTCCAGAGTATTCATTTTTCTCTTAACCATGAATTCAAGGTGTAGTCTTTTTTTAAGAAAGAAAGTAATGTCATCAGCTGTTGTCACTGTAAGGTTTACTGGAAAACATTTGACACTACGCCATCTATCCACAGAACTACTACACAATGAAGTTATTCTAAGAGAACACAGACAGATGATTCACATTTTGGCAATCTTATTTCATGCACTGTCACTCATGTTAGACAACTACTTGAGCTGCAGAAGCTCTAGTATTTGATTTTTAATACTTTTAAAATTTTCTCTATTCTCATGTGGCTGGTAAAGGTTACTGGAACATAGTTACAATGCCAGCTCTAACTAGTCCTGCTAAAACAAAAAATCACAAGTGTAACTAACAATGCCTGAAGATCTTACTTGATCTCAAAAAATCTGTTCTTCCTTTCTCTTGGTAGTTTAGCCTTCTGCCAATGTTCTTCAAGTAAATTAAAGTCTAACACAGAAATAAACAGAAAAATGAAAGAAAATAAGAAGCAAAATCCCTTCATTTTAGGTAGTCTCTCCCTGCTCTCTTTTTGTGACTGGTTGTAGCATACTCTTTCAAGTGCCTTGAAAACATCCTCTTTCATTAACAGATCAGAGAAAATAACATTTCCTGTTTTCTACACTCCTTATATACAAGGTCAGCATATAAGATTCATACATCTTTCCTCCTCCACTGTCCGTTAAGGTTATATCTTGAAGTAATTCTCACAATCTTCTTGTATGTCTTGCATTTCCTCACAGACCACACTTGCATTTCTCCTAAAGCTAGTTCTGCAGTTGTTAAGTCTTGGGAATGAAATCCTCCAGAGAGATTAATGAGATGACTACAGATCAGAAATACAGGGATTAGTATATGAAACAAATACGAAAAGTTATTGTCGTACGTATTTATGACATACGGCAGAGCACATATACAAGCATGTTACAAAACTGATATGTTTTGGAGGTGAACAGAAAGAATGAATATATTTTATTTTATATGACCTATTTCTGTGACACATCCATCTATCCAAATATGCCTGAATAGTTGATTGGTCTAAGATTCTCTGACTTCATCAAACACATGATATAGAATGTTTTGGAAAGGCACATGGCTAGAATAAACATTGTGTTAAAAACCCCATGATTTTGTTAGTAGATATATAATAAATATACATTTATATACAAAGAACATGGTTCTCAGAGGTGAAGGCAAATATATTTTGCTTCCTCAGAAGGTAATTAAATTTGTTTAATGTCTGATTTTCATTGGATGTGAGCTAAAGGCTGTTTCTTTTGGTATCTTATTTGTATGACCTGAAATGTCCACATCTGGATTGCAACCCAAATGTCACAAAAAAGCCTAAAACTAGGTAAAATGCTACTACTCTCTTTTTCTGAGTGATGAAACGATGTACTGGCTATATAGAAACACTACAGCAAAGTTGCAAATGGTGTATGAAATTAAAAACTGCTGTCCAATGCACAGAGCGAACACAGATAACAATGTAGTTACTGCTGTCTTGTGGTATTTACAGTGATATTTAAATTAGATACATTCTTTGACAAAATCCAAGGAAATAAACAAAAATAAAAAATGCCAGAGCACAGTATTAAAAAATTGCAGGTTGGAGAAATTAACCTTCCTCTCCCAATTTTCTCCTTCCTTTCCCACCAAAATTCATTTGAAGAGCATCTTAAATGGAGACCTGGACTCTGGTAAAGTCTCTTACCAGCAGATAGCTCCTGCACACTTAAGCATAACTGCATGTGACATTCACAGACATATGGAAGATCCACAGGTGGGAAGAGGAGAGCTGAATGAAAACTGACTTCATCCAGAATAGTCCAGGTTGAAAACAGGTTAGGAATTGAATGCAAAAGCTGTACTGCAAAGCTGTCTCCAGGTTCTGCAGCTTCACAGCCAGGGTAACAAAAGTAAAAAACTGGCTTTTGAAACATCATCTTTGTAGTCTATTAGCTTTGATGAAGTGGGAAAACCATCCAATTTACCTACTCTCATCCAACACTGTATCTGAAATAACTGAAGATAAAAAGAAGAAATATGTGTGAGGAAGTGTCCATGCAAATATTTGGCATTTCATTTTGCATTTTTGAAGTCACTTTATTTTAACAGAAAGGCATAGAAAATGCCTAAAAGTTGGCGTACTTTGATGTGAGATATTTCTAGAAATAGATGGTGGGGAATTATTTGGTTACAGTCTTTTGCTCCATTTATTGACTGGCTACACAAATTTTTTTTAAATTTGCTTTAATTTTTTATTTTCCATCTGAGATCTTCCTTTGGTTTTTTGCTTTACTAGTCTGAACTGGCATCAGTGCTAAGACTCCTGTCTTATGAGTTGCTGTTACATACTTGTCATTTTCTGGGTTTCTGGGTTATCTAAAGATAATCTATCTTTAAAATGGTACCCCCCTTTTTTCCATCTTTGTATTAGAAAAATGTGATCCTGAGTCAGATTGAAGTGAGTACTGCTGACACACAGTATGGTAGAAGGTTCTGTACTAAGTGATGTATACATGGCAGACTGGTAGTCTAGTGTGTCACAAGCCAGCTGGGCTAGGAACATTGGCATTATCCAACTGGAAAACTGGGAAAATCTGATTTTTGTTTTTAAGGAGAAGTAGAATAAGGTTCCAAGCCTTACTATTAAAGTATCATTCATTTTAGCACGTTGAGATGCTATGAAAACACTATTTTTCTAGTATCCTTAGTTTATTCCCATAGCACAAAGACCTCCCGTTACAACTCACCAGAATGAATCTCTTTTGAAAGTTTCAATAATATTATGTTGTTAAAATAAGTAATATGTGTGTATATGCTGGGCCTTGATCTTTTATATTAAGTTTATTTTGCATGAGTAATAAGGTTATCCAAGCTAATGTATTAATATTCAAAGCACACTAAAGCTTTATGAATTTTTTCAGAGATTACATATTAAACTAAAAGAACTGAAAGAAAGACTTTACTAATGCATTTAAAAAATGAAGTAGTTTTGGACACTACCCAAACTGTCGTATTACACAGGTTTATGAGCGCTTATATCTGAAAAAGTAGCTACTGAAAACACCAGAATAGGATGCACAAATTTAAGTAAATATAAAATAAAATTTGAACTGGATATAAAAGAATGATTAAAGTAGTCCTGTACTAATTGACTGTCCAAAACTAAGGTGAATCTTCCTGGAATGTATTCGCCATAGCCATCACAAAAAATATATTCTATACTTCACTCAGTGAACCAGAATAAATCTTTCTTAACAAGGGAATACCACCTACATGTGCAAAAAAGAATTGTGTGGACTAAATTTATGTAGTTGTCTTATTCAGTGAAGAGGGTCTCTATAATTTCCCATCAGCCTGCACATCTGGGTGGGCATCCACAGTGAATAAAAATTTAGTTAATGATCTTTTCTGTTTGTCAGGATAACATAAGACGTACTTTAAGGACCTTTTTTTCTTCAGCTTGGAGAAAGATTTGTCTTTCAAGGTTTTACAAGCACTTTTGTTTTAAGAATTAGGCAGACTCAGCAGGGAGATCTTTTTAGGGTGGATGATATTTTCAGAAAATTATTATACATAGCACAATTATAGACTTGAACAAATAACTGATTTCTTGGTTCATTGGGAATTCAGAAAAGAGGAATTTAGCAAGTGCAAGGTGAATTTTAATTCATCCTCCAACTCAGCAAACAGATCAAAACTGAATTCTTTGGTACGATATGAAATAGTTGCTACAAAATAATTATTTAATTTCAAACATGAAAATTTATAAAGGCTTGAGAGATAAAGGAAATTTAAAGGTAAAATATTAATTTGAGTATTTAATTTAAAACAAAATCCTCAGCTTTTAAATTTTTTTCACATGAGTTATTTTGTCAAACATTCTAATGGACAAAATATTTTAATGTTTCTAAACTTACATTTTTCACCAGAGTAAATACAATAATGCTGAAAATCTTTATCCATGGGTAATATTCCATTAGGTAAAAAACTTGATTGTAGACCAACTAAGTGCTGTCATTTGATATAAATCTTCAGAAACAGCATAATTTGCATACACTCCAGAAGAGAAATTGTACTGATAAACAAAATGAATGTGTGATAGGAGTTCTAAACTAAACGTTTGTCTAATTCACTTCTTTTTGATTCCAGGTATCCAATATCTGCCTGAAGTAAATGTTTCTGCCTATAGGGGTTTTTCCTTTGCACCAAATCAGGATGGACTCTAATGGCCCATTTCCATACCGAGGAGGAAGTAGCAATTAACTTGCAGTCTTTTGAGGATTCTGACATGTCAGCAGGCTGCAGTAACAAGAAACATTCAAAACTTTATCACACTCAGGTTGATTTGAAAGTCATATACCTTTCTTAGCATGCTGCCTACTTGTTCCCAGTGGTGAAGCAATGGGGACAATTTTCTGCAGCACTACAGGATATGCAAAGTATTTGAAGAGGAATGTTTAAATCACTACCATCTGGTGGAATTCAAGTGGATTCTTTATACCATCTTTGAGGAACTCAGTGGTAGCTGCTGAGAACTACACGGAGTACACCATGAATAGAGATATTCTTTTAAGGTTCATTTCAGACAACTGTTCAGTGTTTGCTGTGAATCTATCACCAATTTTGATATCCTCCAGCTGTTTTATTATTTTGGAAAAAGTTATCACATTAAGATATTTGATAATTCAAAAGATTTGGTAAAATAAAGATGGACATTGCTGTCTGCATGCTGTACTATTCAATGTTTTGCTCATTTGTGCTTACAAATGTTAGTCAACTTGCCCCTTCAATTGTCTCATACGAATTTATTGCAGCACCAGTGAATGTCAACACAGTATGTCTTTCTTGTGTGTTTGATAATATTGTATTTTGTTTTACTTCTTTAACTGCTTCTTTAAATTTTACTGTAAAATGTTGATGCGTGAGATTGAATATAGCAGTTTTTGTTAAGACTCACAAGAAACAGGAAGTGGGTATTAAGAAGGTACAAATGTCCACAGTAATTCAAAACTATTATCCTTGAAGACCTTTATTCTGAGTCTCCTGTATAGTTAGTGGAAAAACTGCATTTCAAATGAGAAATATCACTGATGTCATTAATTAAGAACAATTATCTTTATATTAAAATTCTAAATCTATTAAGGTAAAGATTGAATTATCCCTCTCAGAATAAAAATAAATATTGCATAGGAATTCATAATTGAGCCACGGAATCAGAGAAAATCTTACTCTTCATAAAAAGTCTTAAAACTCATTCCAAATAATACCTTTTCTTAGTTTCAAAAATATAGATTTGGGGTTCCGACTGCAATGTGCAAGATAAATGCATTAGATATTGATATAAATTAATCTAGATAGTGAGACATATTTATAGATATAGATATGGCAGATGCATACGTGCAGATATTTCAACAGTTCCTTTTTAATTTTATTGGATATTCATAGATTTCTATTTTGTATAAATCAATATAAATGTATCATTGTGAGCAATGTATTAAGAAATATATTGCTTACAATGATATTGCTATATTTTTCACTCTTGATCACATAGGTAGGATTTCTAAAAATGCCTAAGCAAGTCTTCATCTCCCCTGAAATTCACTGAGTACTGATAAACTTCTGTGCCCTTTTGGTACAGATGTATTTTTTTTCTTGATATTATTTCTGTCTCTTTTCTAGACCTTTTTTTTTATACATAAATTTTAACCTAGACAGTAAGACTCAAATATGTTTTATGTTTCCAAGTCAAAAACATTTTCTTAGTTCCTTTATTAATAAAGATTAGCATATTATTTGAGGGGTTTATATGCCCATGATGGGCAAAGAGTTTATTCACTTAAAAATGCATTAGACTAATGCTGAGAAAATACTCAATATTTGCAGTGTTTTGCATACTTATCATACTATGCTAATTAATAGAGATTTAAATCCAGGCAGTCTGGTTCACTAATTTGCCATGATAGTAATAATAATTTATTATTTAATATGCAAAGACAGTGTGCTTAATCTTTGTAAGGTGTGTTAAGAAATCCTGAAGAGTTTTTTAAGCCAAATGCATTTGGAAAGTAGGCAATTAAAGGATTTGGATGCCTTTGTGAGAACTTTCAGTAGTTTTCCTACTGTCTAAAAAGCTGCAGAAGATATATTCAATTTTAAGAATTTCAAAATTATCTCTGACTCTGATGTTGTTATGAGTATAATCCCAATAAGTAATGTTTGAGGAAATATTTGAGTGAAATATCTACTCTTGAGAGTCCAGATTTACTCTTTGCATATTCCCAAGATGTATTGAAGATACTATTTCAGAATTATGTGCTTTTTCCCATCAAAGCAGAAAATAATTATTTCCACTTTTGTTCTTTTTCCATTTTCTTCATGGTTTTACAATATAACACATGCATGGTTTTTTTGTGGAAGAACTGTGATAAATTGCGATGTAGGAAACATTGCTTGTGTGGGATAGATAAGAAATAGGTACACTCATGTAGGCAGGAACAGATAAATTCTCTTTATCTGAATTTATCCTTGACTGTGTTCAGGTTTTCCTAGTCTCTGTAGTGGTCTTGCTGTAGTGAAATTGATCTTTTAGATACACCCAGTCTTTTTGTTACCATTACTCTTAAATGATGCTAAATCAGAAAGGCCCGTTTGAACAAATGCTCAGTCACCCAATGATAAATGGTGGTGTCAAGAACATACAGTGACCTCCGAACATAACAGGAAAAACCTCACACCTTCTTCAGAGATATAAGTTGATTAGAGATGTTTCATCCTGTAAGAAAAACTGGTGTGTGGGCAAATTATAATCAATAACTTCTGGAGTTCCTACATACAGCATAAATTTGGTCTGCGCAAGTAATTCCAAACCGAAAAAAGGAAGAAAATATAGAAATGAAATACATAACTCAGTGATGGGACTTAGAGATATTCATTATTTATTAGAAGTGTAATTCTGAACAATTTACTCTAAGTAAGCCAACCAACAAACCTAAAAGCTTTGGTTAGAAAGAACTAATAAGAAATTTCAAGAGCTTTGTAGCTTGGGAATTTACAGTGTTTGGCAGTGTGTATCTATAGGATGGCAGAATGACAGCTTCAGCTACACTCAAAATTTTTTTGTTTCCAAGAGTGACACTGAATGTATATCTAAACAGCACATTGTATTCACCTTGTGTAAGTGACTGAAGATGAATAATGTGAATAATTATAAATATTGAAATCATATTGCTCATGTGCATAACTGAAAATGTGGAGGTAGGATCATAATATCCTTCACATTATGGACTTCTAAAAAAATAACAAAAACTTCTGTTATTTTGTACAAAACTTTAGTCTTTTGTACACAAGCACACATGCCGAGAACACACATTGGCTTCAGAGAAATAAAGAAAATAGGAAAATAAAGTAATTTTTAAAAAAGTCTTTAATCTCAGATTGTGACTCTCTCTGTCCAGGACCATTTCTAGAGCTGGCTGAATTGAATTGTCAAGAGTGTAGGGAATTGTAGTACACAAATGAGCAAGAGGAATGTGAAATATAATATTACCGTTTTAAATTTGAGTTATAGATTATTGTTTGAATTGAAAGGGAAGCAAAAAAAAAAGAGAAAATTTCCTCCAACTATTCCAAAGGCTCCCCTTTGGTAATTTTCTCCTTGCAATAAAAGACTTTAAGTTTCTTTTATCTAATTTAGCAAGATCATGTGGTGAGAAAAAGAGCAGGAAAGTTTGCACAGGCCCTGGCAGCAGCACCTGGATTCCTTGAGTGCCTCAGGTGTGTTCCCTCAAATCTAGGTAATCCTTTCCAGAGACAGGAATTTGTAAATTTTTACCTGTGCAAAAAAAAGGAAAAAAGGGATCCTGAGCCACCCTGGAGGACACTGTGAGGACAGATTACTTTTGCTCAGACTGGTCTATCTTTAAGAGAATTAGAAAACTTAGTGAAGTGTTAATGCTTAACTCTTGACCTCGATTTTGCAAATGCTCGTTGCAATTCAAAGCCTCCACACCAGTCTGTGAGTAAACGAAAGCATGTGTCAAAGCATTATCAGAATCAATAAATTCTTCACTTTTAAAAAAAATGTATTCCTCTTAAATTTTGAAACCATCTAGTTCACAGAAGAAGAATTTTTTTTAAGTATTTTTAAAAAAATTTTAATTGCTACTTATTCTAGAATATGTCAATCTTCCTTTGAGCTGCAGGATTGGTTGGCCTTTGGTGATGTCTTGGAGAGTCAGAAATTCATTGTTGTGCCCATCCAGAAGATTTAGTCAACTCAGAGTTAAGGATGTTGTCCATAGCAGTGGAAGGGAATGACTACATTTAAGAAATTTGTGTCATCTACCTACTCTGGATGAACATAACACCACAATTTCCAGTTTTTGGTGAACATAACATTTCCAAGTAAAGACAATCACAAAATCAGAACCTCAAACATAATTTGAATGTTGTATGGTATATGTTGGTATGGTATATGGTACCTGGCCTCTTGAAGCATTGGAAACCTAGAAAATAGATGTGCAATTGTAGTTTCCTTATTTGCATTATCATGTGTGCCACAATATAAAAAAAAAATGCTCATTGAGATACGCTGTGTAAAGAAAAGGCTGAAGAGCATAGAAAGCTGACTGGAAACACACTGTACAAGCAATGCATCAAAATTACATTCTGAAAGAACTGTTTACTAGTTCTCTAAGAGTTCATGTACATATACAAAGGTATGCTTTTCTCACAGGGAGCAGGACATTTCTATTTACAGAGAATTTTCTTGTCCTGTGTGCAACACAAACACTAAAAAGTGAGGAAAATCATGATATGGGAATCTCAGCTCTCCAAAACAGCTTGCATTAAATTACTCAAACAGAAATAGAGTAGCACAGGAGTAACTACAGAATTTCTTCTATTCAAACACAGCAAATTGGAATAAAACAAAATTTTTACTGATTTCATATTAAGTTTTAAACTCTGCAAGAATTCCATCTAATTAATACTGCTCATGGGCTTGGAGAAAAAGTAGGTGATACTTAGAAGAGGAGGAAAAACAATTGCGTGCAAATAGCAAATTTGTAGCAGCAGAACAGAAAATAGTGTGACCTTGTCAATTCGTAAAATGCTAAAATCAGCTTAAAAACTTGTCTAGCACCAAAGCACTTCAGACAATATTTAAACCTTTAAAATTCTTAGCGAGATTCCCTAGAATTCATTCAGTTTGGATTACTATTGAAATCTTCCTAGGCAAGTGAAGTTATTTTGCAATATTTCAAGGCACTTTTTTTTTTTTGCTTTGTTTAGTTTTGTTTGTTTCTTTTGGGTTTTTTTGTTTGGTTTTTTAAATTATTCTTGAAGGATTTTCAAAATAGTGTAATATTTCTTAAATATAACTGAAGATAACATGAAAATTCTGCAATTTTCAGTGCTCCACAGGAAAATATTAAAACACATGGTAAAGAATTCCCTAGGGATAATTTTGAAATTATATTTTATTAACCAAAAAAAGAAGTTTCTATTATGGAAATAAAAAGCTCAGATATTGAATTAAATGGAATCACCACGTGGAGTTTCTAAAGAGCTAAATTCTCCATATTTGGCAAAGAATCACATGCAGGAGGTAGTTGAAAATAAAATTTGGTAGAAGAAGACGGAGGAGATAGATATGGATTACGACTTGGGTTAGGCAAAATGTAGATTCTCACAGGAAATTGAGCAGGCTACAGATTATGTAAAAAATACTGCCAGTGACAAGGTTACAGGGATTAAGAGATGAGGCAATAGTAGAAAATTTCCATTTTGCCTCTAAATAAAGACTCGCACTTACTTCACCTGAAACTAGGTACTTTACTGAGGTACATATGGCATATAGGTTGTTTTGAAGCATGAAGAATGATATAAGTTAAGGACAGGCATCTCAAAATTTTTGCTGAGAAAATGAGTGCCCAAAATACCATCTGGAAATGCATTTTATTAGGATGAGCATCATCTCGTATGCACTACCCTTTTCACTTCATGATTTGATTGCTTGTGCATGTGTCAAACCTAGCAGGTTTCCTTGTGGACATGGGCTTAACTGCCTCTACTGTGACTGACTTCTTGATTTATTTTTATTAATCTCCAAAATAATCTCTTCTGGACTAAATGTATGGTTTCTCAAGTTTCTGAAAATAGTTTAAATTCTTAATTGCAATTTATTTTGAATTGTTAGATGATGCTATTATGTGTTTTTGTGAGTGCATTTTTATTTGCAAATACTGTTTGGTATATTTCATTGCATTAATGTTGAAATTTTTTATGAGTAGGACAGAGTTGAAAATCCAACTCTGAATTGTTGGAATATCCATAGAAAATATTACATTTTAAAAAATATTTACCGTCTGCCTATTTTCTTGTATCTTTGCCTTTTGTACTGTGTTCACAAAGTGAGGAGAAAATTGAATAGAATAGAAAGATATAAAAAAGAAGTAACCTAATGGAAATAACCTAAAGGTTGTGTTACTAAGGTTGTGTTACTCTTCTGCCTGTGCTTTCATGTAGTAAAATGTCATGGGATTTGTATTTTGATTTCAGTGGTACCTTCAAGTGTTTTGTAGAAAATAACTTCCTTTTTTTTGTTGTTGTTGTTGTTGTTTTTGTTAAGAGTTTAGCTAGGGTGGAAGACGCCTTTCTCAGGACCCAAGCTTTCACATTTGATTAGAATACTCGGCCTTGTAAACATTTATCTACAAATACATACTTATTTGTTGTTTATAACAAACCTCCTCTTTTGGAATTGAAAAAGCATGTGGAAAGTCATCAGGCACTGACAAATAAGCAAAACTCAACTTAGCTGAAAACCACTATTGAGTGAATAGCTTCTTCATAATGAAAAAAGTATCCTGAAGAAATACCCACAGTGAATTTTTGGTGATATTGTTTCATCACTAATGTGTTAAACAATAAATCTCATTGGGTTTCACAAAAATTGTAGATCTAATGATGAATTTCCAGGAAATAAAATTTTGTCAGATTTCCACGATATAAAAGTAGGCTATTGAAGCCATACTTGGAAAATTAGTCAAGAAGTAACAATATGACCTACTACATGGAACAGCCCAACTGGCTCTTTATAGGGCAAAGCCTATACTAGATCAGAACACATGCTGATAAAATAGCTGGCAAGTCCAAAATAGTTAGGATTAAAGAAATAGTTTGTGAGTTTTTTATTTTAATCTAGTGGTGTTTCTGTCATATTTTTCATGTGCAGAGATGCAATGAAAGTGTTATAAACAAGCCTTTCAATGTTTTTCTGTAAAAGTATTCAAGGCTTAGCCAATATCAATCAATTAACTCTATAACAAAGACAAATGAAATTTTAATAGACAGAATAATGATTGTAATAGAAAAAACTGTGTGACCGTGTATTCTGGATAGAATTGGTGTATCTCTTTCTGAGGGCTGCGATTGTGTACATATACCTGCAGGGATGCAGCCCAGGAGGAGTCACTGCCAAGACTCTGGTTGACTTCAGAGGCTTTGGAACAAGCTACTGTATGAGAGAGTCATCATAGGGGCATGTAATAGAAAGACCAAGCGTCACTTGCTTTCAAACATTTCTAGCATTTTTCACGGTCCTTTCATATGAAGGAAAAAATACAAAATATATGGGAAGCTGCAATAGGCTCAGGTGAATAAGAAAAGTTATTGCATTGAAGAAAACTCTCCACAATCGGATCCTTAATGAATACATTTGCTATAACACGAGAAATGTTAATTTTAGAAAGGTTACTATTCATCCATTCTCAATTTCTTTTTTAAAGCCCGTAGTTTTTATGTTTCATATTCAAAAATTACTTTTTTCACTTGAGGAGTTCATGGGAAGGAAAAATAGAATAGTTACAGGTTATAATGAAGTGATATTCTGGAGTTTAAACTGAACTATTGCTTAAAATTTTATTATTTGTCTGTTGGAACTGATGCACTTATATTCATTTATTTGCCCTCTTTTACACTGAATTCTCATGCTGAGACCTTAACTAACTACTCCACCTCAACTCTGATAAGAAAGGAAGTAGAGACTTATTAACAAAAGGTTAGGAAGGTGGAGTTCTGTTAACATTTGATCCGCGTGAACTTTTATAGGTGTTCTTACAGTGATAAAATTTAGACAGAGTCATGTTTTTAGTTTACCTTTGAAACTGAAGAGTATTGTAGGACCATTTTTAATCATAGTACATATTTCTGACAGTGCTCTGCATCAATTGATAAGGCAGCTAACTTTGAGTTTTTGCTAAACTGATTGATTTTGTTTTGCACAAAGGACTTGAAGAAGTAAATTTATCTTTAAATGAAAAAAAAAAAGAGATTAAAAAAATTAGTTAAAAGGAGAGAAGAGGACAGACAGGCCTGTAGCTTATAGTCCTTCATACATTCTTTTTACGTTGTTGGATTAAGATGTTACCCGAATTTTTTCTGTCCCATGGAAGCATCCTAGTAATTTCTATGAATATAGCAAAGTATCCTTTGTCAGAATCCCTTTAGTAATTTACCTTGGCAAAGCTGGGCTTCCAGGAAGATTTAAGATTGCAATTAGCCAACTATTAACAGTCTTAACAGACTGTTTCAGTAGTAACTTTTGAGTGCTCAGATGGACAGTACCCACCAAAATGTGTGGGCTAGAAGGATGTACCATTCCTTTCCCCCCACACTGTAATATTTTTTTTATAAGACATACTCTCAGAAATTATATGTTGTGTATACTGTTAGGTCAAATAGAGCTACTGCATTCCTGGCCTAGTTTTACACTTTGCTTAACCTCCTAGTCTTTCTCATTTTTTTCTAATTATTTCCCTTGCTTGTTATTTGCCCAAATAAATAATCTATTCTGATCACATAGTAAATCTCTTACACTTTAGGTTTGGTTTGGGTTTTTTTTTTTTTCCTTTTTGGCAATTATAGCAGTGTCCATGGCTTTGGTCTATTCTCAAATTCAGAGCTGCATTGTCTTTAGACAGCGCCTATTCACATGTAAATTATAAATTGCATGCATTATGTTTTCTAGCTAATAATCAGACTCCAATAAGAATTCTGGAATTAAAGACAGGCAAATATAACTTTGGAGAGAATGTGTACAGCACTGACAATTCTTATTTAAGATATAAATTAGCAGTTAGGCTTCAGGGAAGTGAATAAAACTGTTTTACGGGTTTGTTTGAGATTTTTTTTAGACAGACTAAACTTTTCAGACCTTGAAACACTGTTGTATTCTAATCAGAGGTTCTCTGACAACAGTCAATATCCAAAATCCCTTAACACTGTTGAAACAGTACACCTGCAAGGAAAGTAGTGTGCTCTTCTTCCAGTGCAGGTAGTATTTTGTAGGCACTTACTGTATCAATTTTCCTGTTTCCCTCATTGTGTAGTATCAAGCTAATTTTATAAGAGTTTCTCTTCTGAATATGATAAAATCCCCGTGTATGGAGATATAAAATTGGATTTTTCAAGTTCAGCTGATTGTAGTTATCATCTCCTCTACATTTTCAGCCCCACCATTGCATAAGCCATAAGTCTTTGGAGTACAGCCCTGGCATGTTTTAGAAGAAGGCTGGTGAGTCTGCACGGCTTACAGCAATGACATTGCTCTATCCACAGTGATGCAGCATCAGACAAATGCATCCGTAAGAAGTGAAAGAAAGGAAGCACACTTTCATTTGGCCTGCTTTCCTATAATTATGTGGGTTAAAGGTCTTATATTTTCAAAAAGCACTTAAGACTATTTTGGTGCTATTTAAGGGCATATTGGTCCGTACCGCAGATTGCAGGATAGAACTTACAGAGAGATATCACAGAAAACATAAAATGTGTTACCTCAGGTACAAGAAACAATCTTGCCATGACAGCAAAAGTTAAATGTAGGCTAAAGAACCATTTCAGGTGACAGAATGCCATATTAAATTATGGAAGATGGCATAGGCAAATAGTGTCAGTAATCTGGTTGGTGGAAGCACAGCTAGAACAGAACGCAGCACAACCCTCATAGGATGGCCACAAAACAATGTGAGGAGGTGGCTCACCTCAACTCAGCTGGGTAACGCAGCAGAAATTAACTGTGTTTGTGCTTGAAGCAAGATCAGGTCAGCAAAAGCTTAAAGATGGCAATGAATGACCCTAGTATCTTTAACTTTCACAGTGCAGCAACTGGTTATGAAAATGATATTGTCCTCTAAGTCTTCTGGGTACATTTGAAAACTCTAACCAACAACATCAACTCAGATACTATCAATATAAGCAGTTATAGAAATGAAAAAAAGAAGTCTTTATGGGGAGAATCACATTAAATAGACACTCAAATCAAACAAAAGATTTAGTCTTATATTATATTATATTCATGTTTTATTGACTTGGTCTTATTAAATGGAGATATTGAGCTCCCTTATACAAGACAGTTCTCTTCAGTGAAGGCTGCCAGTTGAAAGTTTATATCAGGAAAAGTCCTAATTACAACCTTAGGTTTATTTCTGCTCATGACTACATGTAAATCTGCAAAACCAAGTGGATTTCTTGAATTACTGAATTTATAAAACAATATAAAAATTTTTTTAGGGATGTCTAAAAAGTATTTTTAAAGATACAGAAAAAAAATGAAACTTATCTTTCCCAGGAAATAAATTCTGCCTTAAAAGTTATTGCAAAAAGAAAACTTAACTAAAGAACCATGGTTTCTTTCCCAATTTTACCGTTCCTTATAACTAAAACACCTCCATAAAATAATTAACATGTATTAGCAACAAACATTTTAAAAACTGCATTCATATTCTTTGACTAAAAAGTAAAAGTCTACAGTTTATGCCTAAATCACCTTGGAAGTTGTTACATAATTTCATTCAAAGATAAGCTTCTGCTTGCTCATATTAGTATGCTAAAAAGACTTTAAAATTTTGGGATATATTCTCAGTGCTATATTTTTGCTCTTACTATTTCTATCCTTACTCTGACTGTAAGAGCTTATCCGTAAGAATCTCTGCTTAGAAGTAAAGTACAATCTTAGTAATAAATCAAGAAAAGTAAAATAGGAGAAGGAAACCTGTGAAATTACAATCTCTACTTTTCTCCCATGTGACATTGAAAGTGAACCTACTGAATATATCTGGTAAACTGTTACTTAAGGTTCTCATTCTTCTCAATAATCATCAACCTGTAAATGGACCATTTCTTTTTATATATGTGGGGTCTTAAGAAGTATGTTGTCATGTTGATGAATGTAGGATCATCCAGTATGTGTACATGTCAAAACAACTCTGCAGAAACATAAAAACTTGTTCTGAATGGGAGGTTTGCCCAGAGGAGCACTTTACTTTGTATCCCTGAATAGAATTTCCTTCTGGGATTCATGTATTTTACATGAATAGGTAGTTTCAGGAATGATACATTAAATAAGTCTATTCATTTTTTAGCATGTATTCCTTTTCTCTTTCAGTTATACCAAGAAAGCAATTTGATGATGTTTTAAACATTTGCTCTGTAGGGTCTTCAGAGCCTGAGAAGAAACTGGAAGTGATCGGATTCTCAAGAAAAGCTTTGTGACAGTTCAGCCTTTGTTTTCATGCAGTGGCACATTTCCATGTTCTCCATGGACAACGGATATGCAGAACTGCCAGTAGGAGTGCTTTTTTTTCTTTTATTTATAGAAGTTTATCTGCATTGTCCGTATAAAGCACCTCAGAACAAAACGGGCAATTAAACGGTAATTACAGGATACTCTGGCAGTTGAAATAGAAGAATACTAAGGTTGGAATATTTAGGTTATCTGTATGTCAGAGAAAACTGGGCAGAGATACTGTGAGAACATAGAAGGCACTGCAAATTATATTAAATTACATGTATTTCCTTGTCCTTGAAGTCCTAAACTACTGTCTCGAAAAAACACTGGCTTTTTATACCACAAAAGAGGTCTGACTTTTAGCCCATGCTTTTTTAAACATTATGCACTATATGCCTGGATATCGTCATATGTTGTACACACACAGATGCAACAGTTTTGAAGTTCGTGGATGAGATTTAGTTGTATTTCATAATTTCTAAAAAATGTGGTTATGATGTAAGGGACAGGCGAACGGAAGAGATACGCGATGTAACGGAAAGCAGGGACAGCATGGAATCTCCCTCCCCCTTCGTCCCACTGATAAGTATCACCTTAGAGAATGTAGTCCTACTAACCCCAGTAGTTTTCCACTCCTTACTAACCTTGGCCATCCCACAATCCCCCTCTCCCGACTAGAGAGGCCCCTGGACTATATAACCCCATGAGATAAGATAATAAAGGCCATTTGACCATCCACCACATTAGTGTCTGTGAGTCCTGGACCGAGTGGCACGGAAGAGGCCGTGCTGCCGTGCTGGCGCTTTAAACCAGGTCGCCATGCCTTCATAGCAGAGGGCAACATTATGACAAGTGAGAACTACTTGCATCTTCCGAAGTTTTAAATCAAAAAGTGAAATGATCCATGATGTATCCCTCTACTTTTACTGCCAACCCATCTTTCATCCTTTCCCTTCAAGGTGTCTCAGGGTCGATTCACTTCGAGAACTAGCTCAAAACCCTTGCAGGGGTATCTGGTGACACTGTTGCTGTACTTAAGGTTAATTAGGATAAACTCTGCGTGTCATTGAATCTACAGACCGGGAAACTTAGGTGTGTTTTGTATTAGCTAGGGAAAATGTCTCCTGACTTTTGAAGAACAATTACGTCAAATTAGCAACCTAAAACTGAAAAAATTCCTTCCAGTTTTGCTAGAGTAGATATACTTTTTTTTCCATTATACAACCTATAATCTATAGGCATTTACAATTTTAGCATATTAGTGAGCATTAAGAAATCTATTTTAAATTGCAGGGAGGGGAAATACATAACTGTGGAAGTTGGCAGCTTGCTCTACTTCTATTAGTTCACACTTATACTGCAGTAGGCACAGTGGGTTACTTCTGCAGCCCACTATTTGCTGTTCGCTTTTGTGCTGGTTCCACAACCCTTCTTTCAAACAGTCGGCTCTGCACAGTGACATGCTGAATGTTACGCCTAGGCAAGTTAAGCACGAATGCCTGGTCAGGTAGTAGGTGCTTCCACCCTGTGCTGATGAGCCAGGGACAAATTTTTGATATGTGGCTAAACAATGCCTGGCAGAAGAGCATTTTGCTTTTACTTCTGTCACGTGTCAGAGACTACAACATAGCTCACGAGATGGGATTGTGAATGAGAAGAATAGCGGTATATGACCTTCTAAATCCTCCAAGACAAGCCACGTAGCATACCTCTCAAAAAAGTTTCATGCTGTAAGATATTCTTCACCTGCCATCCTAGGTGATCTGCAGGTTGCAGATGCAGTTTATTCAGCTGAGTTCCTCCGCCTAAAGATTCCATCCACCACCACCCCCCTGGCTGTCCCCTTCCGCTCCCCTACCCCAAGTCCTAAAGGGGTTAAGGAATAATGAGAAGTAGGTGAATTGCTTCTGGGCAGTGCTCATGCTAGGGACATTTCAGCTCATCTCTTGCCATACTGGGCTTACTGATCATGCATTATACAGCAGAGGTGCAGAGCTAAATCCTTTTCCAGTCTCCAGGAAATTTATATTTGGCTGTCAGATACCACCATCACAGCAATTCATCTATTCCCTTGATTCTCTTGAGCATGTCTAATAAAACAGCAGCCAAGAACAGGTTGCTCGATTTTTTTGTCTCTGTGCAACTAGCTGCCAAATTGCACTCTTCTGTTATGAGGAGCAAATAATCAGGAGACATCAGTGTACATGTACAAAAAGCTCCATGCTTTAGGGATCCTTTAGTACATATGCAGAACAATCTTCCTGTTTGGACAAAACAGGTATTGATGAGGACGAGGAAGGTCGGACTGTATGTGCTTCCCTGCTAATGAAAAGAACTATGCGGAGTATCTAATGAGAAGAGTTGAACAATGCTGATATGCTGTACCACAAGTAGCATTTCTGCAGGGAGTTAAAAAAGATGAAGCAAACAGTACTTAATTAAAACAAATACCATATGATAAATGTAGGTTTTGCTTGTTGAAACTAAGACCACAGTGATCTTTTAGGTAAGGAGAGCATTCAACTGTCTCCTTTTAGTAGTTGTACTGGTTTTGGCTGGGGTAGAGTAAATTTTCTTCACAGTGGCTGATATTGGGCTCTGTTTTGGATTTGCACTGAACACAGGGTTGATAGTATGGAGATGTTTTCATTACTGCTGTGCAAGGCTTGCACATAGCTTTCTACTTTTAATACTTCCACACTGGTGAGGGGACTGGGGGTGTCTGGGAGTTTGTGAGGAGACACAGCCAGGACAGGTGACCCCAAGTGACCAAAGGGATATTTCAGACCATGTGACTTCATGCTCAGTATATAAAATGGGGGAAAGAAGGAGGAAGGGGAGACATTTGCAGTGATGGCATTTGTCTTCTCAAGTTACTGTCATGCAGGATGGGGCCCTGCTCTCCTGGAGATGGCCAAACACCTGCCTGCCCATGGGAAGCACTAAATTTAATTCCTCGTTTTACTTTGCTTGTGTGCATGGCTTTTGCTTTTCCTATTAAACTGTTTTTACCTCAACCCATGGGTTTTCTAGCTTTTATTACTCTTCTAATTCTCTCTCTGATCCCACTGGTGGGGGAGTGAGCGAGCAGCTGCATGGGGCTTGGTGTCTGACTGGGTTTAAACCATGACAGTAGTGCATGATCAAAACATCCTTGAGTTTCCCAGCTTTAAAAGTTTACTATACCATGAAACATTAATGATACAGAAAGAAGAAAAACCATTAAAATTTCTTCTTTCATGCCTGTTACTGACATAAATAATATAACTAAAAGATCTCTTGACAATACATTGAAAATTGTCAAAATCACAGCTATTATGTGTCAGATGAGTGGAAAAATACTCTGTTCTTTTCCTAGTTTTAACTGTACCTTTCTCATTTCTCTTCATCACATTTTATAAAATATAATACAATATATCTATTCTAAGATCCTGTTCTAAGACAGGAAAAATATTTTATCTATTTTTATATAAGAATTCTATTTTACTATGTTAACATAAGAATGGTTTGCATTTTCTTGAGCCTAAGCTTGCAAATATTTACTTGCATTTTTAAGTGCTGCTGTCAAAAGAGAACTATGAATCACTGCAGCATCATGCTTTTAGCCAGTGAATGATGTAAGAAAATTGAGAATTTAAGGTACGTTGTGTCCCATGTAGTTCTCCACAATCTCATTTTAAAATATTTATATCATAGAGTAAGGAAAAAAAATTATGTGCATCCCACACATAAAGAGCAGAAGAATATCTCAGTATTTTTTATATTTAAGATTTCTTTAGTTGGCCAATTTGCTATAACAAGGATCCTGGACAGCATGGAAGTACAGCTCTGCAGGGAAAGAAAGAAGCCAGATGAGGTCAGGAAAGCTATTTTCTGGCGAGTCTCATCTTTATTTCATCTTTTATCCATCCCGTTTAGTAAAGCTGATGCATCATGTTCCAGTCCTTTTCTAAAATGGCATTAAAAAGCTTTTATACAAATTTGAAACTGTAAGCATTTATTTTTATATAACTGATATGTTACTAAAAAAGTGTTCTGTTCAGTTTTGCTCATTACTCTTTTTATACCATGGAAGCAACACAAATGTGTATGGATTTCATACCACAGTAATTGTGCTCAGAACTCGTGTAGTTTAAAGTCTATGACATGGAATTGAACTTTTGTGCTCCAACTTGCTGATTAAGTGTGATTCTATTTGCAGCATTAGCCATATCACAATATCTAAAACATTAATAATGATTGTATAATTAATTGCAATAGATTTTTCTTTAGAACTGGTTTCAAAACTATGTAGGTAATTATAAGGTTACCAACTACACTCAGGAAGAGGAAGACAAAGGGGACAAAACTCGGAAGGTTGAACAAGCTTATAAAATACAAGCTTGTGAAATTCTTATCTGGCTCTGGAGATTTCTGTCTGCTTTCTTTAATGTCCTCCTGAGCAAGACCAAGTAGTAATGCCTGAAGCAAGCTGAAACTGCTAAGTATGGTATCTCTTCAGGAGAAAAGGTCTCATATTCTTACATTTTTCAGAGTGTCAGATTGGTCAAGACACAGACTTCCAGGTTAGACTATATCCATGACATACACTTTTATGGTAACAGAAATTAATGCCCTGGACAAAAGGAGCTCCAATGTAACTTTGTCTGATTACTATCCTTAAAAAAGATGATCTTTTCAGCTTTGGAGAAGCTATTTGTAGTGGAATTTTTTTGTTTGATTTATATCCTTCCTTCTGTCCGTGTTGTATCTGATCTGTCTGCAAAGGACAGAAAATGTTGTAGGTATTTTCCTTCCTCTTTATACATTGTCCGAGGTTGGGAAGCAGTCTGAATCTTAACAGGTTTAGCCTAAAATTATGTGAGATGCCCCATTGCTGGATTGTTTTACCAGATCTTTAATAAACATAAGCAAACTTTGGACTATTTGGAGTTAAGTATTCCCTGTGTTTGATGGAAAATTTTGTAAAGAACATTTTAAGATAAACATTTTTCTAACTTGTTTTAAAAAAGAAAAAAAACCCAAACCCACTGCTGTGCACTGATATCTTGCCTGTCTTTCAGTGAACCAGTGAAACATTGTCAAGGGAACCAACCTCTTGATGAACCATCTCTTTGACTATAATTAAGCAAGTTGTGTAAATTACAAGGATCTGAAAGATCAATCTTCACCTATTATCGGAACCAACTTAAAGAACTTGGCAATCAAATTCTCCAAATAAGCCACTTACAGTCTATACTTGTACGGGTTGCATTGGTCCTGGGTATCAGTATTAAGGGCAGAAAAGAGGCCTCATTAAAGAACTCAGTGTCTCTTATCTGGTATCCAGGCTGCATGGGTGACAACGTAGAGAAATGAAAGACAGACCTGAGAGGGGTGAGACAGCGGTGGAAACAAAGTGAAATTAGAACTGAAAGTTGGTAGAAAAGAAGGGAGATGGTGTCATGAGTGATTCTGGCAGAGAGATCTGAATGTAAGATGTACACAGAGGAGAGGAATGAAATATGAAGCAGGAACCAGGTAACTAAGAAAAGGACATACTGAAAAAATTATGGAGAAAGAGAGCGCTGATGAACAGAATTGCCTATTACTATGATCTACCAAGCTCTCACATGGCTGGGATTTACTCAAGATTCATGAGTCTTGGCCTTCTTTTTAGTAAGGAAACCTCCCTGAAACCTCTGTCTTGCTCATCTGAGGATTTTGCTGTACTTGTGCAGGTCTTAAACAGCCAGCCATAACAAGTGCTGTCCGATAAAAAGTGATGGGATGTCACCAACATCACAGTACCATCAGTAAACACCAGCTGAGACAGATATGTGATGAAGATCACCAAAATTCCAGCATTGCCAGTGTGATTTCACTTCTCATTCTATTTTAAATTTTTTAAAAAATATTAATACCCCTCTAATGCCCATGCTATGTTTACTTTAAAAGAGCATTACAAAAAGTAGAAAAGTTTTCAGAATTAATGTTTCAACATCAATTTCTATTTCTTTTTTTTTTTTAAATGTATTATGCTTGTAATAAATAACAAGACAGAGTACTTAAATGTTCAAAGAAAAGAGTTTCAAAAAACACATAAAAAGGAGGGATAACAGCTAGGAGGTAGCAAAAAGAAAGGAAAACCAAACCCAACATTTTAAAATAAAAAAAAGATATTCGAGTTTTTGCAATTCCTAGAGTTACTTCTTAGTGCAAATACTGGATCTAGAAAAAAAAATTATGATACTGTGTAATCAGGAGTGAGCCCTACAGGAAAAAACAAAGCTAATTAGAATGTATTCAGGACTGACTGAGAAACAAATGTTTTATATGATTGTGTTTTTCCCTAAAGTGTTAATCATATTTATTTTATACTGTCTCCTCTGACTGCTGAAACGTGAAGTTCATTCTCCCATGGGAAGTTATACTTTTAATGTCAAATGTAATTACGTATAAAGAAAAGAAGTCAAGTCTATTCAGAGAACTAGGGCAGGCAGACTGCTTCTCCTCTAAAAGAAAAAAATGGATACTTTGCTCAGCTGTGGAATACTATCTGTATATGTGTGTTTGAAGACATATTTTCTATGTCTTTAGTTAGTGGGCCCTTTTTAGTTACCAGAAAACAAGCAGCAGTGATGTGCAGAAACGGTCATTCAATTTCATAAATGAAATCTACCTAAACAGTAATCCATCCTATAGCAAGATCTCATTCAAATAATATTTGGGGAAAATCATCCTAACATAGATAAAAAACAATGTATTTAAAATATATATGCTCTATAAAACAATTATTAATTACCATCTAAGTCCTGTTGTCTTTAAGGCTAAAACCTGGTATTTTTCTACCAACATGTAACTCAGTGTCATGAAAATGCCTCATACATGCTTTTTATTGATAGTACAGAACTTGGTGGGGGTTTTTTAACGTACATGATTATTTACCCAAGAAGTGAGCAAAGGAGAATGGAAATGAATTATGATTTAATAAAAGTCAGGTTTCAGAAGTATGCCTAGTTGCATATGAATCCAAAAGACCAGTTTGGGAGACTAGCTTCAGATAAATAATACAACACTTGTAGAGACTTCCATGAAAGATTTACTTTAAGGAAACCACCAAGGAAATTAAATACTTTAAACTACGTTTAAGTACCATGAAGGATCTGACAGACTTAAAAAAAAAATACAAACCAAACCCCAAACCAAAAACACCACCAACAACCAAAAAAACCCCCCAGCCCAAATTTTTTGAAAACACATGTGTGAGATTGTCCTTAACTGACTGTTCCGTTCATGGGCTAGGGAGTGTCTTCTTTATCATGAAACTCCTTGATTTTGTTAATTCAAGCCACATTGTTTCTGATGTTTACACAGAGTTTTGGGGTATGTAATATTTATATATGGACTCAATTCCCACATGCTCAGCAGTTTTCTGCAGCAGTTGAAGCATTGTCAAGCTTTTACCTCTGCAAATGTTGGCTTTACTTTGTTTGGAGGGCATGGTACTGTGAAATCTAAGTTTTCTGGGGCATTAAATTGATGTGCTATTTCATAATGCACATCCCTCTAATACATAATTTTGTTGTCCAAATCAAATGGTGGAAATGGTCATGCTACTATAAAGTAGTAAGTTGAAACTATGCTAGAAGATGGTACACGTTACAGGCTCCATTGATAGAGAAAGAAAATATAATTTCAAAGGTCTGATTGAACTGACAGAAGATTGAAAAGACCCATATTTAACAATCCCTGAAGATGCCAATTAAGAGTGCAGAGAAAGTTCAAGCTGTTTAGGCTAAGAGGTTTGCCCTTAGGACAGCTAACAAAGAAGCAAAGAAAATGGTCAACTGGAACATAGCAGTTAAATCTTCAGAGACTTGAATATGCTCTAATCTAGATTTCACTTTAGATCACTCACCTTAATTGAGACGATAAGAGAGCCATAAAAAATGCCTCGAAAACTAAAGACTTCAGCGTACTCTCACTCCATTAAATAATATTTGAAAGACAGATTCATTATTTCAAAGCAGAAACATAATTCACTGCACCAACAAAGTACAAAAGACGATTTAGGAGGAGGGGAAATAATTTTAGCTGAACCATACATTCAAAATAATGTTAGTCCATGCAACTAATTTGTAGAAGAAAACAGAACACAAAATCTTAGAGCTGGAAATTCCCGTACCACAGGTCTGTGTTTTCTTGAATATCATTGTAGCCACAGTTCTGCATTAACTTTGTCTCAGACTCCTCCTCCTTTTAAGAACTGTATTTCCACTTTATATATTTCAGTTTAATTTATAAGTATGGTAATAAGTGATTCCTGGGTAATGTAAAAATCAGCCAAGTAACTCTCACAGAGAAAATAGATAGTTTGTAATAGTTTATTTTCTTCATTGGCCTCTATTGTTACAGAGGCTGAGAATCTTTACTTTTAATATATTTATCCTACCTATTTCATACTGTGGAATGTCTGCTGTTATTCAATCTCCTCCTCTAGAAAGCCAACACACAGATAACTGAATTCACAGTTCTGCTGCTATAGTCACAGTTATAACTGTTGAACAACTGACTCCCATTCAACATTAGATGTGATTCTGGGTTCGGGAACTTACACATATTTCTGATTAGCCAGACAACCAGTATTAATGTATTGAGTATGGGGAATAAAGTGGTAGTAAAAATACAAAAGTGAGCAGCTTTCAAGTGCCCACTACCTTACCTCACATTTCAGTAGAGGCAAACTCCCAGCACGTATCACAGTCTGGGAAGTATGCCCAGCCTGGGCTATTGTGTGTGATCCATGCCCCTTGTGTGTCATCTTAGTTCTCAAGCTCTCAAGACATTGCCTCACACAAAAGGATTTCTCAGGACACATATGTGCTTATTTTTTGCATGCCTTCTTTCTTGCCAACATATCTGGGTTCTACACCAAAGGGTAGCAGCTTTTCTTTCGTGTTCTATAAGCCACTGTAGAATACTGCAGGAATTTAATCACTCTTGTTATCTGGTAAAAGGAGTCTGCCAGAGAGCATGGTTCTAGAATTTGTCAGGTAGCATTGCTGTGTAAAGCCAGTAGCACAACCACATTGCTGGGAATGACTGGCAATCTCAACTACCCCTTTATGGCCTGGCTCATGAATGTGAGCAGGGAGCATGACACTCTGGCTCACGAATCCCCAACTAGTGCCAGATGTCCTTCAGCAACTGGCACAGAGGCTGCAGAGAAGGGATTGACTGTGCTTCTGGTTACTGACAGTCCTTGCTATATGAACTGTATTTTTCCTTACAAGGTTGCCATTATCCTATCGAATATTGTGTATTATCCAAAAAGGAGAAAACAAGACTTATCTGCATATTAGGCAGATCATCTCCATAAACCTCTGCATTTACTTCTTCAAGGACTGTAGATTTTGTGCGAGAAGAAACAATAAGCAAGTCCTGAGCAGGCAGTGGGTATAGAGAAAAAGGCCAAGGGCGAGCAAAAAGGCTGTTATAGTGAGCTCTGTGCCACAGTGCTTGGATACTCTATGCCTTTGTGTCAGACTGCAGAGATGAGTCTAAAACAACATTGCTTGTGAGGTTGCATCAGAACAAGAACCTGGCATCTCACAAATTCACAAATGATTTTATTGAGCTATTCAATTTTGCTGTCTTTCTCCACCTTTTTAACCTCTTCGAGACAGTCCACATTTTGTCTGAGTATTGTTCCCTGATTCTGTCATCTGGGGTTTAGATACAAGGGAAGGTAACCTACCACTTCAATAGTTTTATTCTTTGTCCACTTTTAATGTCATAGTAAATTACTATTTTAACTTGTTGCTTATTGATGTCATGCATGAGAACTCTACTAAAAAGAAAAGCCGTTTTATTTTGTTAATCTGTTTACTAAAAATTGCCTTACCAATTATTGTTGCATTGTTTTTTTATAGAACTACTGCATCTGTCTGTGCATACTATCTTAAGCTTGTGGCTGTGTTGTCCAGGAAGAAAAATGGACTACATTTCACGGTTCTGAATAGTGAGCAAGGATGTGATGAAGAAGATATTGCTTCAGGAGGAGGAAAGCAAGAAATGTTTTCTTTTCAGACAGCTTTGCTGGCAGGCAAAGGAAAAAGAAAAATTTTGCCAGTTTTAGAAGAGAAGAAAGTCACCACAGACATGGTGTCCACTCCGTATCATTGTCTCCAGGTCTTTTGATTAAGAAACAAATGGAGAAGGAAAGAACCAAGAAAATTCATCAACACTGTGACCTTCCGCCAAAGATATAGGCCAGGCATAATCCCTTATGCGGTAAGGCATCCTCCCCCGCCTCCTCCCCTGTCTTGCTCTAGGATCTCAGTCCTGATAAGCCTTGACCAAACCAACTGAGCGATGAAGCACCCCTTTACAATACCAGTTGGGTAGTGAAGAATCCTTGATCACAGCAGGAGCTCTGGCATGGTAAAGGTGGGAATAATTCTGACTTCAAAAGAGGTATCAGTTGCCTAACCAAGGCAGGGAGAAAAGAATAAACAGCTATGTTTGTCACCCTTGGCAAATCATTTACCTGAATTGTAGCCCAAGTGGAACAACACCATAGCTATTGGACTTTTTGGAAAAAAAAAATCCGGTAGTTACCAGCTTGAGTTATGGCCAGGATGGACTCTTAGTGGTGACTAAAGTCAAGCATCTCATAACAGGGGTCCTAAGTGAGATCCTCTGAGCTCTCTTGGACTGCAGCAGGCTGTACTAGCACATCCCTCTGAGTGGGATGCCCTTTGGAGCTCATCAACGCTCAAATTTTCAATACTGAAAAGACTTTCTTTCACTTTCTTTCACTGATGATGAGTCCTAGACTGCTACCCACTCCTACAGACACACATACTCCTTGAGGTGTAACCCATGCCTGCTGAGAAACACTATGGGATTTTATGTGAGTATTTCACTGAATCTGAGAGGAATTTTTCATGGGTATCTTTACAGAAATACATGTAAATGTATACATCTTTTTTGCCTCTGTGAGTGCATGTGAATGGATTGTGGTATGAATGTTGCTATTGTGAATCTATAATAAAATCAGTGTTATAACTGCGGCAAATCCTAGCTGAGCCTGAACTTCAGTGGAGTGGAGTGGTCCAGAAATGGGCAGCACAGTGCAACAAGGACAATATACCTCATGGGGGTTTGTCTGTCATTGGCTTTTTGTTGTCCCAGGCTTGGGGTTGGGAACAGCTAGCTATGGGAGTGCTCAACACCATGTTTGTGTTCCGGGAACCCATGTGCTGCTGGGCACAGGAATACCCACCATCATGTCTTTGTCCTGGGGTCCATGTAGTGTGACCCATGGGGAGTGTCTACCAACTTGTCTTTGTCTCGGTGGCCACATGGAACTAAGCCAAGATGGTGAACATCTTTAGTGTGTAAAGCACCTTTTCTTTTTACATGCTTTTGTTATTAACATTGCTGCTGTTACTGTGTGTTTCTTGTTCCACTGCTGCTTGCTTTCAGTGAATTTTTGTCTCAACCCACAGTCTCTTTCTTTGTCCCTCTCTTACCAGAGGTGGTTGGGGGAATGGAATTGACTTCTTGGGAGTTTAATTTCCTGCTGGTATTAAACAACCCCAGCTCTGGAGTAAGCAATTGAGCGAACTTTATGATCAAACTCTGTTAAAGCTGCACTTTCACAATTTAATATTAAAACCTGCTTTTGGCCAACACTATTGATAGTGATTTTTTAAGTGGCCTAACCACCCTTTCATGAGTGGCCTAACCATCCTTTCATGACACTTTACCAGCTTCTTCCATGAAAATGGCAAAAAGATCATTCAATATGGATGTAAACTACAGAAATGTAGATGTTAACAAGTATTTCTGAAATCCCACGGGTAATCCTGTGACCTGGCTCTTCCAGAGCTGCCTTGTCTAGGTCCACCATTTCATTACTGCTGTTGAACAAGAAGCACTGACGACCTCAAGTGAAAGGCGTACCCAAATTCTTTTTCAATGTGTCAGGTGTCACTGATGAAGCTAAAAAACTAATACAAATCTTGGAAATGGGATTTCCTTAGTTTTAGAACAGTTTTTTCGTCCTTTTACCTGCTTTGAAATGACCTGCAGGGCTCCAATACATTTCAAAATGTCACATGGGTGCATCCTCTGGTGCATCTGGAAAGCTATGACCTGATCGCTATCACTGAGCCTTGGTGGGATGAATCACACTATTGGAGCACTCCAATCAGTGACTAAAACTGTTCAGGACAGACAGCTGGGAGAGGCTGGCCTCTATGTCCATGGTGGACAAGGATGGAAAGGTGAGGGGTTTGCCTTCTATGACTGAGTAACCTATAGGGGAAAAACCCCTTGTGACTGAAAAATAGCCCAGTTCAGATCTAGAGCGTATGAATGAAAATTAGAAGCCAAACCAACAAAGACAGTCTTAGGGTGGATGCTTGCTGAAGGATACCAGCTAAAAGTAACTTAATTTTCCCCCTAGCAGCCCTCAAAGCAGTGTCTTCTTAACAGTAGCTACAAAGGTGTTGATAACACACCAGTGTTTTGGCTATTGCTGAGCAGTGTTGCAATTGGCAACACTGACAGACAGCATCGGCAATGTCTCTCCAACATTCTCCCACTCCTACCCTTCATCAGGCTGGATCTCTGAAGGTGACATAGCCAGTACAGCTGACCCAAAGTGACCAAAGTGATATTCTGCACCATATGATGCCTGCTCAGCAATAAAAGGTAAGATAAAGAGGAGGTGGTAGGGGTGGTAGTTGTGGGTGCGTGTGGGTACAAGGTGGGGGGTGGATTTGGTATTTACATTGTTTGCTTCCAGAGCAACCAATAAGTCTGCTGAAGCCGTCCTTCTCAGGAAGTGATTGGTCATTGCTTATGGGAAGTAGAAAATAAAATCTTTTGTTGTCTTTGGTTCCTCGTGCATCACCTGTACTTTTCCTTTTTTAAACTTCCTTTATCTTGACCCAGAAGGGGGTTTTCCACCTTATTTTCTCTACGCCTGTCTGTCTAAGGAGGGAGTAGTAGAGCAATTTGGTAGGCATCCAGCTCAGGTCATCCTACCACAGACAGCAAGCTGAACAGTACAGTGATGTGCTAGAAGGAAGAGATGCCATCCAGAGAGGCTGAATAAATGGACCATTATATATTTCATGACTTTTAACAAAGTTAAGTTCGAAGTCCTGCACCTGGGCCAGGGAATCAATAGCAGCATTACAGACAGGGAGATAATCAGCCCTGAAGAGATAAAATTGGCATATTAGCAGATAAAAAATTAGGTATGAATCAGCAATATGCATTTACAGCATAGAAAGCCAATTGTTTTCTGGACTTCATCAAAAGCAGCATGGCCAGCAGGTTGCAGGGGGTGATTCTGCCCTTCTCTGCTCTAGTGAGTGTTGACTTGGGTTACTGGGTCAAGCTCTGGTGTTCTCAACACAAGAAAGACATGGATTTGTCAGAGTGCACAGAGGAGGTCCACAAATATAATCAAAGATCTAGAACATCTCTTCTATGAGGAAAAGCTGAAACAATGGAGGTTATTCATCTTGCAAAAGAGCTGGCACTGGGAAGACCCTATTATGGTCTTTTGTTGCAGTGGCTCAGCCCACTTTACAGCCCCCATGTTACTAGGAAGTGGTCTCTCCCCACACCACTGTGCTAGAAAGTTTTCCCTTTACTGAGACCCCACTGGTCACGGGTCCTCTCCCCCCTCCCCTCCCTTCTCCCACTGGCCCCTGTTATGTCACTCAAACTTGCCTTTACCTCCTAGCCCTCAAGACTATTGGCTTCTGATGCTCTGCCCGCCCCTGGGACCCTCAGGGATAAAATCACGCGCGGGCTTTTGTTCTGCGTTCTTTGCCTCTGTTCCCTTTGAGTGTGTTGGTTCCATTAAACACCTCGGAATTGCACGCAGAGAACCCCTCTCGCCTTTTCGTCTCCAGTTCGCGCATAGCCTGCGTGTGTGTGAGTGCCTGCTTGTGACTGCCTGCGAGGGTGAGATCGTGTGCCCGCGTGGGCGCTGGCAGAGTGCCGCCTAAGCATCTCCACGAGGGACCTTGTGGAAAAAACACGGCATTGATCCACCGACACCACCATCACTATAGCCTTTCAATACTTAAAGGAGCATATAAGGAGAGAGACCACACCTACAGAAGGACTCTGAAATCTTCCCAGGTTTCTCGCTATAGCGGGGGTTTTAATTCATTATTTAGCATCATTATCCTTTTCCTGTGTGTTTGTTAAAATAAATAGTTTTTATCTCTTTCACTTTCCTTCAAGGAAAAATTTCCTTTTTTCCCGAACCCTGTGGGGGGAAGGGTGGTTGCAACCTGGTTTTCTCTCAGGGGCTATATTACTAGATTTTGGCCAAACCGGCACAGAGGGTTTGGAGAATTATTATTAGCCTGGAGAAGCACTGGAGCTTATAATTAGTCTGGAGAAAAGGAGGGTGAGGTGAGACTTTCTCGCTCTCTACAACTACCTGAAAGGTGTTGTAGGAAGATGAGGTATGGTCACTTCTCCGAGGCAGCAAGGATGAGAGGAAATGGCCTCAAGTTGCACTAGGAGAGGTTTCTATTGGATATTAGGAAATATTTCTTCATCAAAAGGGTTATCAAGCAATGCACCAGGCTACCTAGGGAGGTGGTGGAGTCACCATCCCTGGAGGTGTTCAAGAAACAGCTGGACATGACTTAGTCTGTAACACTTAGTGCTATGGTCTTGACAAGGTAGTGATCAGTCAAAGATTGGACTTGAGGATCTTGGAGGTCTTTTCCAATCTTTCTGATTCTATGATTCTGAGAAAGATGGGGAAACACTTTTTACCAAGGCTTGTAGTGAGAGGAAAAGGCAACATCTTTAAACTGAAAAAGGATGGCTTTAGATTAAACAAGGAAGGAATTTATTACAGTGGGGTAGCAAGAGACTTACCCAGAGAAGTTGTGGATAACCAGTCACTGGAAGTGTTCAAGACAAAGTGGGATGGGGAATTGAGCAACCTAATCTAGAGAAAGATGTCCCTGTCCCTGGTAGGAACCTCGGAACAAGGTTCCTTTAAAGGTCCCTTCCAACCTGAACTATCCCATAGTTTGAATCTTTATTATAGATTTTATAATTTTATTTTTACCATCTAGATTGGCTATGGGATATATTGTCTCTGTCTGCATAGTGCGTTATAACACCTGTATAAACAGAACAACTTTATGTGAAGCAGCAGTATCTTTAGATGATTCCACACTTGTCACTAACACAAATAATTAAGGACACCAACAACTGCAACGGACCCAGCACTTTCCTACATTAAAACCAAATATCTCAGTTAAAGCTGTTCTTGTTTTCATGATGTAGCAGTCCTTGAGGGGGAAAATGTTTGATGTTGTCTTTTGAACCTTCCTATTGCCACTCAACATATCTTGTAATAGGAAAGAATGTTAATTTTTTTTTAACAATTATTTATCATCTGCTGGGTTTTTTTTCCTTTTCCTTTTAAATGTTGTTTTACCCTGCATAATTGCCTTTTTCTTCTATTAGCATCACAGTACACCAAAGTATTTTTAAAGCAAACATTTAAAAATAGAATTGTTACTCTGAAGCAAATTTCTAAGCAAATGTATTCAACAAGTACTATAATTTTGCGCCCATTTATTTTCTCAAATTTTTCTGCTAATTCTTTAATTACCTCTTCTATGCTATAATAAATAAGTTTTATAAGCAATGAGTGAGTCTATATATGTAAAACTCTTTTTGCAAAACAATACTTTGCAAAGCAAAAAGAAGATTTTTTTAGAAATGTGTATCTTGGAGGGTAAATGATATAAACCAGAATGAAAATATTTATGCCTATGAAATATTTCCTGGGTTGAAATTCAAGTTAACAGCTCATGTACTTGATAAGGGATACAAGAATGGTACATCTTTCATTATGCAAAGGAAAGGATTCTCTGGTAAATAAGTTTACTGAAGAAATAACGTTAATGCAAAATATGTGAAATATGTGTGTATGGGTATGCAGTGTGTCTGCTTTTAATTGATTATGTAAGTTTGTGTTTAAGTATTGAAGAATTCCTTTTGCACTGAAGTTTTGTTCTACAGCAGACCAAACAGGAAGGCCAAAATATTTTAATTTCTAATGTCATGTGCACTGTCTGCCAGCTGCTATACTCATTATCATGTACAGGCCACAGCATTATATGCTAGACTAGTTTGCTATTTCATTACTAATTCCTTTTTGCATCCTTTAGAGCAGCAATTAAAAGGTGGGCCTTCAGAATGCAAGAACCAACTATTTGAACCATAATCACAACATATTTTATCCTCTGTGCTGGAGGCTGTGCAGTGATTTGGAAGTTAAGTCCTTGTGCAATCTCTTAAGATTGCCTCAGAGGTAGCGGAGACTAATTTGCAAGTATCTTTTTGCAAATATTTTTGGGCACAAAAAAGAAAGAGGACGGTAAGCTTCAGTGTGTTGTATTGCTAAGTATTTGTTATATTTGATATCTGAGAAGAAAAGAAAGAGAGAAAATCATCCATCTTACCCTCTTTGAAACTAAGTAAATCTTAGTGTAGTAAAGTCTAATAACTGATATGTCTGACTTTTTTAATCTGGTTGTCCTTTATTAAATGTGAGGTCTTTCTTATGTGCAGAGCAGTCTATGAAGGTATCTTATTCAAAGCTGTCAGTTTATTCATAGCAAGTCTATAGCAATTTTTACTAAGAAGCTCTTCTAATCAGTAACTCCCCCTTCTCTATGAAGATTTCAACAAATGTTTTTGTTCTAGCTCACAAAGTATGTATGACATGAAGGAATGGTTGTTTAAAACACAGAGAATTTATGAGTTTTCTGAGAAATTTTGTTTAAGATTTATCTAAAATATCCATGGAAATACCAGGAGGAAAATTTACCTCTCTGAATTATTTTACTTAGACTGAACATTTTATAAAAATATGAAAAACCTCTCATTTATGCATGAAGATGTACCAATTTGCATTTATTTTTACAAAATTTATTTACCAAAGTATTTAAAAGAAATGCTTTAAAAACCAACTCAGCATTCTCTAGCACCACTTATGTTCCTTAAGCCTTAATTTCTCTGTACAAGTAGTTAATTCATGCCATGAAGACCAAGAACTTAAACGAGTCAGAAACTTATATTTTGTACAGTGTAAAAAGACCAAATATATACTTATTCATTCATAAAACACCAACACTACCACCACAAAAAAAATCTAATATGAAACATGGACATAATTGTGCAGTTCTTTGGTCATTAATGAGGAATTCTATGGCTAAATAAAGTGTGTTAAAAGAATTCAAATAATTATTCATTAACATTGCATCACAGAAATTCCTCCATGGTAATTTTATGCATATTAGTATTTTATGCACAATCAGAACTGAAGAAACCTTGCTTCAAATTAAATTCTACTTTGTGGAGTGTAAAATGGAAAATTATTCAGTTTGCTTGAACACTAGAATGAGTGCTAGCTTGGTGTTTCAGTGGCAAACAGCAACTGAAACATGGTGAAAACATATACCAAAAATTTGAACTAGGTCCCAGATCACTAATTGTCTTGACAGATCAAAGCTGCAACAAGAGAGCTCTCAGGAAGATGAAACGATTTAGAGAGTATTACTAGATGGCTGTGGGTTCCTGAAGAAGCATGAAGAAACAAAAATAATATTGTTGACATTTACAGACCCTGCTTGCCGTAAATTGTATTAATACACAAACCTCTGCATTCACCTACAAAAACAGTTACTTGTGAAGAGACCACTGCTCTGTCTTCTTTACCCTTGTCCATAACAGAATCTCTCTTTTTTCCACATCAGTTTAGGATGCCAATGCCTTTCTCTTTATACAGAACACCAACTATATTTTTGTATATTATGTACTACATACCACATTCATTTGCAAACATTAAAATAAATTCTGACTTCCTTTCAAATCTCCTTACCTCACTGAAAAGGCAGTTTATTCCCCCCAAATAAATCTTTAATTTACATGACCCTTCTGCATAACAAAATGCCAGACTAGCAACTATGGATCTTTAGAATAAACTACCAGCAATAAAGAATTTCAGAACAGAGAATGCACAGTATTAAAAATGGATTTTAAGGGTTCATCAAATACATCAGCTTTTTTATCCACAGAGTACATGCAGTTTTATCTCCTGGTCTTAATTCAAAACTGTCTTTTACACTGTTTAGAGTAGTGGTTCTCTTGTACTCTCTGATCACTTGTATTCCGTATCACAGTACAATTGGCATGAAGGCACTCTGGTCCTAGGTCCCTGAGATTTTCACTCAGGGAATGCCTCTAACCTGTAACAATATAGCTGGAGAAGGACAAGACTCTGAAATTAATCTTTCCCAGACGTCTATAAAGATCACCAGCAGGTCAGAAACCTGCTCAGACTTTGGCCAGCAAGTTCCTGTTTCAAGATCTCTAGTTGCCTGCCAATATGCCAGTATGATTCAGAATTGCTGAACACAGCTGATGACAACAACCAACTCTCAGTCAGAAATGTTATTGTATATGGGATCTGCATATGTTGACAAAAATTGCAAAAGAAAATGAACTCCCATTTCTAAATAATGCAGGATAGGAAATTATATTATTTCATAGTGAGCAATATTTTGGTTTCACACGTGTTTTCTTGATCTTTATCTGCAAGAGAGAATAATAAAAAAGAGTATTTATGAGGTCTAACCTCAGAGTGTTGCTGAAAATGTACTCCTGTTGGTCTGATTAACAGCTTGTTCAAGCACTTTTTTCTGTTGTAAATAAACCGCATTTGGGGAACAAAATACCTCATAACAGTGTGTTAGCATCAGTAAATAGGGTATATTTTTATTCCACTCTTGAATCTCCATCGCTTAGCCTCAGATCTATTTTAATAGTATTTACTAGGAAGAAAATAGAACCATTAACATCCCCATATTGTCATGTTGTAATATGTCTGTAAATATCAAATTCAGGAGGCTAAACATATGTACTGGAGGTAATTTATGCCCTTGCTTTCCTTCCTCATTGAAAGGTAACTGGGATTAACATAACTACAGTGGAAGTATTTTCTAAAAATCTCAGCATTAATGTAATTGATGATAGTCGATGAGAGAAACACGGTGTGTGATTGTTTTTTTATTTGTGCACTACACGATGAAAAATTTGCACAATAATATGTCTACAATTAATATATTGGCAGATACAAACACAGAACCAAAGTTACTGTTAGATAACCCTTCTGCTGAAAGAGTATTTTAACCATTATTATTTTTGTCGATGTTTAGAGGAGTGGGATAAAGAACAAAATATTCAAATTCTGTGTTGCACACAAAATCCTCTTTTCCTTTCCAACATTTAGCAGAAAAGAACGAAACACTTAAGGTTTGGTTTTACTATTTCAGTAATAAAAGTTTTTCTTCTCTCTGCTTTCCTCTTCTCCAGGGAGTCTGCACTTTATCAAGGTTTGGAGCAGGAAGACCTGTACCAAAATAGCTATACTAGAGATGGGAACCTAGTTTGACAGAACTTTTGAACACATGAATCAAAGCCTCTGTACTTAACAAGCATGAATAGACACAATTTGAAATGAAACACCTAAAATCTCTGTATTTAGGTAGAAATCTACCAATTTATGTAGTTAAAATAAGAACCAGTATGTATCCCTTTCAAAGATTTCTGGAATTGAAGTCTCTGAATAAACTCCCTCTAGGAACGAAACCAGTGGAAAAGAGACAGAGGGAAATGAGAACTAATGGAAACTTCTGCACCAGGGGACAGTGAGACGCTGTACAGAAATAACTGTCTACATAAGAAAAAAAAGCAGCAGGATTAAAGGATTCAAGGTGATCACTGTTATTACTTCAGCTTCTGCCATGATCCTTACGTGCAGCTTCAGCTGAAATTGATAAGTCCAAAATGGCCATTTTTATTCCCTCTATTTATCTAGACAATGAAAGGCTTTTGAAGTCTGGGACACATTCCCTGCATTTTGTTTCAGTGAAACATGCTACAATCTTATTGAATGTATTGGGCATGTGTGAACAGACACAGGAAAGCAGTTCCAGCTAACTGAGATGGTGACAATTGACAGGAAATTGGCAAATGTGATGCCTATCTACATGAAGAACCAGAAGGAGGATGCAGGGAACTGCAGGCTTGCCAGGCTGACCTCATTCAATGACAGGTAAAATCATGGAACAGATCATCTTGAGTGCCATCAGGTGACACATGCAGAACAACGAGAGGATCAGGCCCAGCCAGCAGGGGTTTTTGAAAGGCAGGTCCTGCTTGATCAACCTGATCTCCTTCTATGACAGGGTGACCCACCTTGTAGATGAGGGAAAGGCTGTGGATGTGTCTACCAGGACTTTAGGAAAGTTTTTGATGCTCTTTTCCACAACATTCTTCTGGAAAAAAGTGGTTGCACACAGTTTGGACTGGTGTAATCTTTACTGAGTGAAAATTGACTTGATGGCTGGCCCAGAGAGTAACGGTGAATGCAGTGGGTCACTGGTCACCAGTACTGTTCCCCAGGGCACAGTACTGGGGCTAGTTCAGTCTAATGTCTTAATTTACTGATCTTCTGGACAAGGGGATTGAGTGACCTCTCAGTCATTTCGCAGGTGATACCAAGCTGGGTAGATGTACTGATCTGCTAGAGGGTTGTAAGGCTCTGTAGAGGAATCTGAAAAGGCTGAATCAAGAGACCAAGCCCAGCTGTACGAAGTTAGAATCATAGAATCAGAGAAGGGTTATGGTTGGAAGAGACCTTAAAGATCATGTAGTTCTAACATTTCTGCAATGGGCAGGAACAGCTTCCACTAGACCAGCTTATTCAGAGCCCCATCCAGCCTGGTCTTGAACACCTCCAGGGACAGAGTCCACAACCTCTCTGGGCAACCTGTTTCAGTTTCCTTCCCATCCTCACAGTAAAGAATTTTTTCTTATGATCTAATGTAAACATACTCTCCTTCAGTTTGAGGCCATTCCCCCTTGTCCTGTCACTACATGCTCTTGTGAAGAGTTACTCTCCACCTTTTTTGTAAACCCTCTTTAGGTATTGGAAAGTTTCTAAAGTTCTCCCCAAAGCCTTTTCTTCTCCAGGCTGGATAGCCCCACCTCTCTCAACCTTTCTTCTTAGCAGAAGTGTTCCAGCTGTGTGATCAAATTAGTATCTCTCTTCTGGACTTGTTCCAACAGGTAATGTCTTCCTTGTGTTGGGGGTCCCAGAGCTGGACACAGTAGTCCAGGAGGAGTCTCACAAGAGCACTGTAGAGGGGGAGAATCACCATTCTCAGTTTGCTTGTCATGCCTCTTTTAATGCAGCCCAGGATGTACTTGGCTTTCTGGGATGTGAGCACACACTGTTGGCTCATGTTGAGTTTCTTGTCAACAAACATCCTCAAGTCCTTCTTTCCAGGGGTGCTCTTTATCTATCTTCTGCCCAGCCTGTACTTGTACTTGGGATTTCCCTGATTGAGGTGCAGCACCCTGCACTTGGCGTTGTTGAACTTCCCGAGGTTCACAAAGGCCCATCTCTCAATCCTGTCAAGGTACCTCTGGATGGCAGCCCTGCCCTCCAGCGTCTTGACCTCACCAAACAGCTTTGTGTCATCGGCAAACTTGCTGAGGGTGTGCTGAATCCCACTATCCTTCTTGCAACAAAGACGTTAAAAAGTGCTGGTCCAAATACAGACCCCTGAGGAATCACCAATTGGATATCAAGCCATTAACTACAACTCTTCAGATCATTGAAGGCCTGATCATTCAGGCCAATTTTTTATCCACTGAGTGGTCTGTCTGTCAAGTTCATGTCTCTCCAGTTTAGAAAAAAGGCTGACATGCAGAATAGTGTCAAATGCTTTTACTGTCCAGGTAGATGACTTTTATTGCTCTTCCTTTGTCCACCACTGCTGTAACACCATCATAGAAGGCCACCAAATCCATCAGGAATGGTTTGCCTTGTGAAGACATGCTGGCTCAGTCACCTCCTCATTTTTTCATGTGCCTTAGCATAGTTTCCAAAAGGAGCTACTCCATGATCTTGCCAGGCAATGAGACGAAACTGACTGGCCTGTAGTTTCATAGGTCTTCCTTATTTTCCTTTTTAAAAATGGGTATTATGTTTCTCCTTTTCCAGTCAGTGGGAACTTCACTGCAATGCGAAGACTTCTCAAATATGATGCATAGTAGCATAGCCACTTCTTCAACCAGTTCCCTCAGGACATTGATATATCTTCTCAGGTCCCACAAACTTTGCAAATTCAGGTTCCTTAAATGGTCTCCAGCCCAGTCTTCTCCTACAGTGGACGGTATTTCATACCCCCATTTCCCTCCTTTCACCTTCTGCGTGTGGGTGGTGTGGCTGGAATACTTACTGGTGAAGACTGGTAAAAAAGCTGTTGCGTGCCTTGGCCTTATCTATGCCCTCGGTAACCAGGTCTCCTTCACTGATCCTGAAAGGACCCACGTTCAATAGATTCAACAAGACCAAGTGCTGGGTCCTGCCCCTGCATCACAAAACCCCCAGGAGGTGCTACAGGCTGGAAACCTGCCCAGTGGAAAAAGACCAGGGCATGTTTGTCACCCATGGCTGAACGTGAGCCAGTGCGTGCCCAGTAGGAAAAGCAGGCCAGTGACATCCTGGTTTGTACTAGGAATATTGTGGCCAGCAGGGTCAGGGCAGTGATCGTCCCTTTATACTTGTCAATGGTGAGGCTGCACCTCAAGTCCAGTTTTCTCACTGCAAGAAAAACACTGAGTTTCTGGAGCATGTGCAGAGAAGGGCAATGAAGCTGGTGAAGACTTCAGAGCACAAGTGCTGTGAGGAGCAGCTGAGGCAGCTGGGGTGGTGTAGTCTGGAGAAAAGGATGCTGAGGGGGGCCCTTATTGCTCCCTACAACCACCTGAAAGGAGGTTGTAGTGAGGTGGAGGTCAGTCTTTCCTTACAAGTAATGTGTGACAGAAGAAGAGGAAATGGCTTCAAGTTGTGTCAGGGGAGGTTTAGACTCTATATTACTAAGAATTTCTTAACAAAAAGGATTGTCAAGCATTGGAAGAGGCTGCCTGGGAAATCGGTTGAGTCTCTATCCCTCAAGATAGTTAAAAGATGGGTAGATGTAAAACTTAGGGATATGTTTTAATGGTGGTGTGGCAGTGCTAGGTTAATGGTTGAAATAAATGACCACAGAAGTCTTTTCAACCCTAAGCTTTTCTATGATTCTGTGGTAGAGTTTAGAATATGTGGGGCTGACTGAATACTAGGAATAAGCCCATACTTGCAGTAAGAGCTGATTCTTTTGAACTTGCTGTAGTTACACCATGCTAAAGCCTTGGTGGTGGTGGGGTTTTTTTGGTTTCTCTGTGGTGTGTTTTTTTTTCTTTTTTCCTTCTCGTTTTTCTCTTTGAAAGGAACTTAGAAGAAAAATGTGAGAAGAAAATGTCATTCATTAGAAAAAGTTGTTGGTTTAAAAAGAACATCATGTTCTACTGGTTTTAATGCATTAACTTTGTTTTAAGTTGACATAAAATTATTTCTGCTGCAAGTTTTTCACTTTATCAATCCCAGAAAAATTAAAGAAAACAATTCAATGTCTTAATAATGTATGTACCACATAAAGGCTCTGAACATTATTGGCTCTAATGAAAGAGTAACTAAGGGAATATAATTCCTTATTTTTTGAAGCAACCAAAAGCAGAAAAGCTGAAAGACTGTTAGAAAGAGAAATGACCTTTGATTTTAAGAACATGTAATTCTGTTTGTTTTAAAAGAATACAAATGTATCATTTTTCACTTTTTGGGTATTTATCTTGCCCTTTAAAGGCCAGCTAGAGAGTGGAGCTAAAGTTCATGCCTAAAATGAAATCTGAGTATCCAGTATGAACCACACTTTTCCCTTGCCATTGATTTTGAAACAGAAAAGATTAGGAAGCAAAAACAACAACAAAAAACATCTGTAACTATTGCCAGTACAAAGAAACAATAGAGCTCACAATATGTACACAGCACACACACACGTATTTAACAGGCAATAGATGTAGACTTCAAACTTCTTACTACGTTCTGATTCCCACAGAGGTAATTAGAAGACTTACTATTGGAATGTTCTACACATAAAACACAATATTGAAAAGTTTTCTGGTAGTTTCCACCAGCTGTTTAAGTAAAAGTAGCGGAGAATGTAGAAACCCATATTTTTCTCCTCCTCCCCCACTTGCTGTCTCAAGACAGTTCATCCACAACAAGCTAGTCTTTCACGCAAAAGCAGTTTAAGAAATATGCCAATCCCAATTTCTAAACAAACAAACAAAAATTGTCTTCACTATGTATACTCTACCAGGTATTTGTTAATAAAAATATTGTTAGGAAAATACAAAAAATGTTTCTGAAGATGACAGAAAATTTCCCTCCTGGAGCTCAGCAGACTCTAGTCATATCTTGGCTTTCTGCTTTCAAATATAAGAGGTTCGGATATTTCTCAACATACTGCTTGAATTACTATTTTAAAAACACTCTTTGAAGAAGAGTTTCTGACTTATCCCGGGAAAAATATTCTTCGATGCATTTTATATTTAATCTTCAAAATGTGCTAAATTCTTATATTTCATTAAGTATTTTGAAATACCAGCAACAATAAGAAAATTATACGTACTGCTAGGAATAAACAGTATGTTGATACATTCTAAAATGGAACATATATACCTGAAAATTAAGAGTAATTAGTGCTGAAGAATCAAAGAAGCAATTTCTTTAGGAGATGAAGTTGTTTCCTGCAGCTCAGTTATGAGACACTGTGCTGATATGAACTACCAAATTTAATAAAAATATATGATAAAGATATGATAAATGAAATTATAATTTAAAAAATATAGTGTTTAGGCAGGAAATATCATCCACATACATATTAATAAGCAAATGCTATGGAATTTTAAAATTCCATCAAGTTCTACAAACTGTTTAACTGTTTGGACACGTGGGAAAAACTCATAGCCCAAAAATTAGTTATACATCATTTAAGACTATTCCAATTTCAGTGCTTATTTAATTTGGTATATGTACCAAATGCTAATGATCATTTTAATGCAATGTTGAGATATCATTTCTGCTGCGGTGCAGCATTTATTAAGCACTTGGACAAGGAACCTTTTCTACTATAAGAAATGAACTGCCCACACTGTAGCAATCAAGACACCTGCATCCACTTCACCCATCCTAATGCGATCGTAGCAGCACCAAGGAGCATGGGAGCTGCACAGCAGCCAGCTCTCATCTAGAAGCACTGTGCCTCTGCTAGCAAGGCACAGTCTGTAAGCTAACAAGCCCTGGCACTTTTCAGAGCTCGATAGCTCAGGGGCAATGCTGCATGAACATGTTATTCTGCTTCTATAGCCAAGCAAGTTCACCCGTATGTCTCTGCACTGTGCCCCATGGTGGATGTTTCTGCCAGTACAGGTATCTCTGGCACTGTGACCCACTGGGCACTGCAAACGTGCCACCATTTTCTGGGAGGTTTCACTGTAAAATAATTGCCCATTTATTCAAAGATGAGTGACTTTACCTCTTTCAAGAAAGAGGCGTGTTTCATAATCATAAACTGACATTCAAGTCTTTTATTCATTAATATCAACACTGGCATATACCTAAGGTTCCGCTTCTATAACTAAGTTTAAAGGACTATTTCTACCACCATCTTACATCCTTTTTACTAAAAGGATGTGTATATGCGAGGTGTAATACCTGTGATGAAAGTGAGACTTTCAACATGAAGTAATCCTCAAAATTCTTTCCTCAAACCCTTGCACTAAAGTCAGATTTTCTGAGAATTTATAAGGTCTGAACTAACAATTATATAAAGTTCTTATTGGTAAATGCTTTAAAAATAATGCAGGATATGGGAAAAACCTTGAAGTATTGAACACTTCTTTTAGGAAAGCTGTTTTACAGAAGATCTACTTGAGATCCAGGTTGAATTAAAAAAAAAAAAAGTAAGCCTGTTCCACTGAGTTTAGTACTTATCTGTATAAGTGTAATTAGACACACGCATTGCTCTCAGACATATTTAATCATTGATTTTTAATGACTGATGCAAACAATTCAGTATTTCTTTAACTTCAAGAAAGTCTTCTGACATCGTAAAATCAGTGATTATGGGAGGTCAGAGCACAGGAAGTATTCCATATGACAGGAAGACACATATAATTTATAGTGAAACACTACTGTAGATGTATTCCTCCAAATTCTGTGTGGGTGATAACCATACTAAGCCTGTGTGACTCTCCTATTGCTAATACTAATGTTGTGACTGTTTAGGAATTGAAGGTTATGCTTTTATTTACAAATGAATGACTGCCTTTCTTTTAATCATAGCTGTGAATTTTTCCTTTGTTTTCCATGGACATTCAGTTTCCTGTAAATAGAAAGCTTTTAGCTAAAATGTAAAATCATAATGCGTGTCTTGAGAGTGATACTGTCTTGCAAATTTTAAGACTAAAGCCGGTTAACTTGAGTCACATCTCATGAACTTAATGCCTTACCACTTTCCTTCACAGACCAACACATAAGCTACATTTTAAAATGACTCGCTGAAACCAAGCAAAAAAGAAATTCTGTGTGCATCAGAAGAAAAATATTAGTCTTACTGCCATTAAAGGAAGCGATACATGTTTTCAGTGATAAGGATATGTCCATCTCTTTCTGTATATGTTCTGAAATAGTGTAAGTAGAAAGAAGGTACAAGGAAAAAGGGGAAGAAAGGGAAGGCATAAGTAATGACAGAATAAGCTGTTTTTAGAAGTGCATTAAATCTGGTCCACTTGTTTTGTTTTTTCCTGTGGTTCATGATTCGGTTTCAGCCAGCATTCCCAACAATAATGCTAAACAGGATGTGGTTCTGAGTGGCACCAGAACAAACATGACATCATGAAATCACTGCTGCTTTGATCGTTCCTCATTGATTCACTAAAAGGCTAATACCTCTGAGCCTCAAAGCCAAGCTGTGCAGCACAAGGGGTGCAGAGGTTAGTGTATTTCTGACCTCTCCTCACAAGCAGTTAAAATGAAGAGCATGAGATCAACACAGCACAGCACATCAAAATTCTAGTTAATTAATTCTGAAATAATGCTAGAAATGAGACAACCAACTGTCTTCCCTTTTGCCCCCTATGAAGCCCAACAAACCCAATTCCTAAGTTTCACACCAGCAAGTTATATTGAAATCAATCTGGAAATTGTGTTGGTTCTTCCCCTTCACTATTCACATTTCTGACAGTTACAAAGAAAAGCACAAACACTATGCAAAACACCTACTAATTTTTGTTCTTGTTTGAGTTAATCTCTGCTTCATTTTATATCAAGATTATATCTTGTCAATTAGATTTTTTTGAGTGGTGTTGATCCCCTAAATGCATTTATAAATACTACATTTATTCAGTATATATGTAAAGGATTAATTAACCTCTCAGCCCGTATTTTAATAAGTTTAACAAGGCACTACCTTTTAGTCTTACTGAAGAGAGAGAATTTCTCCATTTTCCTATATGTTAAAGACTCTTTGACACTTGCATCTACTTACTTTTTCTTTAGTCCACATATCTGTGTCATAATGGAAAAAAATATTGGCAGAAAATTGCACCTTGAAGGAAATGCTGCTTTATCTGAGTTACGTCATCTCTAGGATAACTAATCCTAGTCCAAATAAAGGGGCATGTTTGATCTATCTTGTGCTAAGGTACTCCAAAACATGTTTAGGGATGGAATGTATGGGTAGAAATTCATTAGATGAAATGGGACATTGGATTGCCCAATGGTGGATCCTAATAGTGAAATTTTTCAGTAAAAATTGACTGGTGCTCTGTAAGAGCACTCACACAATTTTTTACACATTCAAAATGATAAATCAGAATGCAGCACTCTGATTTGAGTCTCTGCAAGGCACTTTTTGTGGTTTAAATAAAATAAATAAAACATTTAACCTGATCCATACTAGCAACATTAACCTTTTCATGTTTACGGGACTTCAGAACACACTCTAAATACGATCATACATAAATACCTGCCCTCTTCTTCAATTAATTAGATGCCAGTTTTTTTTGTCCAGACAAAATATAAGACCTTAAAAAGGGTGAATAGGACTTCTTCTCTTGTTGCTTGGTTTCATTTTATAGGGCTGAAAATCCTGCTCTCCTACATCAAACAAAGACTATTTAATGGTTATGAAGAAATATTTAGTGATGAACTGCTCTTGAATGTACTGCTCTTGTATCGTGCTTCAGTGAACATTTTATCTCCTACAAAACTGGGACAAAGTGGTTACAGGAAGAAAAAAAGAATGGAACTCTGCATGAATAAATAGTAAAATCAGCATTACATATATTATTAAGCAGTCTAATAATTATTAGTTTGATAGCTGAGAAAAAGTCAGATGAACTAATGTATGTGATTACAGCTGGATGAAAAAAATAATCCAATAGCAGCATCCAACTAGGGGAAACAATAAGCTAAAACTTTAAGCATGTTATTAAGATACACAGTGCCCACAGCAAGAGAACAGGACTTGCAACACTAATTGCTGGTGTCTAGACCATAATTTGTATTTCAGTCCTTACAAGTTTAATCCATCCAAAAAAAGAAAATCGTATATTAATGACAGGTTTAATAAAACTGGTATGGAATCAGTCCCAAACATGTTTAGATTCACAGCTTCAGCTAATTTTGCCTCATGTAAACAAAAAGGGAACATGTCAGTTCAGTTCAAACCACTGGAAATCGTGGATTTTTTTTGTAATTACACAGTCAGAGTTGAAACAGTCCTTAAATGGAGTATAAATTCAGTTCACAACCATTTAGTGTATCTCCAGGTCTGCTTTAGTGCTTTTATCCAGTTAATAAATGGTAGAACTCAAATCCAGATAATTCACTGCAATAAAAGTTACACATTCCTACTTGAAGGAAAAGTAGGGAAATTCTCATCCCACTGTGAATTCAGTGCTACTTCTATGCAAGTGGGAAGGATTCACACTGAATTTCAATGTGGGCAAGAAGCACAGTCTCTCCCTCGGTTGTGTGGTCACATATTCAGAACTTAGTAACGAGAGCTAAAATGGCTGAATAAACAAATTCCTGGTGCCTTTATACAAACTTAGACACGAAGGGGTGTTAAGGAAATGATCGTGCACTACACTACAGGCAGTATAGTTTAATGGGCTAATCAATAACATAGGAAAGCACAAAACTTGTGTTTTGTTTTTGTTCTTGTGAACTTATTTGTATTTCAATTGACTTAGTGGTCTTTTCCAGCCAGTGTTGAACATGATAAATCACAAGTCATTCCTTTTTAATACATCAGTCTGAAGTTCTTGCCTCCTCAGTTTCTAATAGATAAAACAGCCTCCTGTGAATTTCAAGGAAAGAGACAACTAACATCCTTTCTGTAGGATGGTGGTACTTTTTACAGAACCTTTTCAATACTGGATTTCCATTAACAATCTAGCTGAAGACACAGGGAATAAACTACTGTGCCCTTTCATGTTTACAAAATTTTACTGTATTATTTTAAAGTAATAATGATAGATCCTTCTTATATTAGTAATAGATGAAAAGTTTTTATCATTTCATTCTAGGATAGTCAGATTACAATGTAAGAGTGGTTTCCAAAGGTTCATAATTCCAACCTTTTTTATACAGAAATGTTTGTACTGTTTTTATCTGTAAGGGTAACTCACTTAGAAACTCCTGCAAATCTTTTTATCTGAACTGGAAATAGATCCTTCCTTGGCTTTCCCAACTTTTTTTTTTTTTTTTTTTTTTTTTTTTTTTTTTTTTTTTTTTTTTTAGCAACATCAATAATAAGTTATTCCCTCTGATCCAGTAAAATTAAAATGAAAAATTGTCTGACTGGGACAAAGTCATTACTCATCCCACAAATTTTTAGGTCATCTTCAAATATGTCATCCCTATATGCAAAAAATCCCTTACAGAGCTCTTGCTACCCCATGAACACATGGTATAAAATTACAGAAATTATTTGAAGAGTTTTTTCTTCTTGGTAACTGTTAGATAACCCAGTGCTGTAATCTTGGGAGCCTAAAAATTTCTCTAATAAATACTAGCAAGTTTATCTGTGAGCTTGTTTAATGTAGTTTTGGATGTGAAAGTAGTAAGTAAATAATATCAAATGATAAGACTGATTCTACCTTTCTAAATATTTTATGACAGGTTTATGTCTCAGTGAGTTGCAACACCTCCTTACCTTTTCTCAGGAATATTAATTTTTTTTCAAGCCAAAAAGACCATATGACTCATTGGGGTTGAAGAAGTCATGCCCATTTCCTTTATCATTGTCCAGAGGTGTAATAGTTTTTTAGCTGAAAATCTCCTAAATAGAGTTCCTGAATATATCTTTTCCAATAATAGTTTCACTCAATGGCTTTCCATTAAATTACAAAATTAAAAAAATTTAATCTACAGGAAATAAGATCAACCTTATTTTGTTATTTATTTTATTAATATTTGTTAAAGATATACTACAGTCTTGAATAATACTGTTTTCTTCTGAATATTGTTGATATAACATGGCAACAAATAATTTAATTTAATAGAAAGTTTGGATGGTGTTTTCAATTCCAGCTTTCAGTGCTTTATTTTATGTAGATGACATAATAGTATTTTATTATACATTGGCAGAATTTCATATGATGCTATTATCAGTCATTTTATGGCTAAATAGTCTTCATGTTTTCATTTCAGATTTAGTTGCAGTTAGTGTTGGTAAGTTTGTACTAAAAGTCCATAGGGCTCAGAAATCTGGTTAATTCCACAGAATCTTAACTCTGGAAGTAACCAGAGGAGGTTGGTCTTGATCAGTAACCTACTGAATATTTTTCATCGTTTCTAATGTCTTCTCAAGATATATAACTAAGAAGGCTAGAAGAAAAATATTTTTATGATTACATTTACTTTGACACCCTTGTAATGTATGTTTTAAACACTGAAACTTCTGATTTATTGATTATTATTAATTATTTATGCTGCTTGTTTGCCACTCATTCCTTTTACCTTTTTATATATACATTTTTTTGTGATGGGTACTAATAGATACTAATTTGCTCTGGAACAATTAGAACTTTTGTAATTAGAAATAATACAATAATTTGCATAGTAAAAAAAATCCCTCTTAAAATCACTGTCTTTGTTCGCTAATTCATGTACAGGCCAGACTTCCTACAGTGCTCCTGTGATTTGTAGCTTTTATTGACAAAACTTTGGCAATTAAGTCTAAATCTAGATTTCAACCAGGTAGGATATAATTCCTCTCATTGTACCCTTTGCATAATAACTTTGCTTGGATTCAGTAGAGAAAAAAAATTCCTAGAAACCTGTCAGTTTTTATAAGATCCATGACTCAGTCTTTTAAGTGACTTTATTGCTGCAACAGAAGTATGAGTGGTTTCATGTGTAGCAGGAAAATAAAAATACATTACCAAATCAAAATTTCCTGAGCTTTCACTAATGCTTTGTGAAGAAATTTAAGACATGCTTTAGAAAGACTGAACACGTTTTGTCATAAAGGATCCCAAAACAAATGACATCATAAGCATTATTTATGTTTTTTTGAAATAAATAATTAGATAAAGAGATTTCAACAGAAAAATATAGTTGGTTAGGGATTACTTCATATGTTTGTCATAAGACTTCTGATTTGGAAATATCAGTATGTTTGTAGGATATATTGCTTGTCCTCCTCTCTAAAAAGTTCAGACTTTGAGTATGCCCTCCATTCCAGATTTTCGTTATAACATTGCTGTATAATCAAAGATTGGTGCACTTTACACATCTCAGTGTCCTTTGATCTCCAAAATCAGATTCTGCCTACATAATATGCATTTTACTGTAATAAATAAATTGCCTACTTTCAAGATGAGCCACAAAGTAGAAATAACTACTTCTGGAATTAACAGAGGGCCTTGCAGAATAAATAGCAAGTTGTCATGACACTGAATTTCAGTTTACTGCAGTGACATAAGCGTTGTTAATTTTTTTTTCAATGATGTTGTTTAATTTGACTTAGAAAATAAAATGAAAAAAAATATTTGTAAATATGTTTCTCGTCAATATTAAGCTACAGACCATCTTTCACTGTGGATCTTGCTCTTGTAAAAACATGTTGTCCTACATTGCCCTGCAGACTATTTAATAATCAAGCTTCTGTTACAGCCTATAAATGTTTCTAAGCAACCACAACCCACTTTAAATATGCTAGTCAATTAGCTCTAGACACCATCTTTCAGTGTTTGTCTCTATTATTTCTTTCTGGCTTGAAACATAAAAGGCAGAGAGATAGAGGGAATATTTTAAAATAATGCCTTGTACTAATCAAAGGTGATGCTGTTAAGCAGCACCTCTACATATAAACACAGACCTCGGGCAGCCCCTGTCCAAGAGTACAGTGATATATGCACGCCCATCAATCCCTTATCAACATACAAGCCAGAAAGAACAGAAACTTATCTGGCTAGTGCCAATATGAAAAATAAAAATAAAAAGGAAGATAGGTGTCAGTGACTGCGGGAAGAATAGCTTCTCCCGTATGTGTTTTCATAGCATGTTTTTTAATATTTACTTCTTTCCACATTAAAAAAAACCAAGCCAAGACAAAACAAAAATAGATGAAAAACATATGAAAAAGTCTCCCAATAAAATAAACCCAATTCTTAGATACTTTCATAAGAGAAGACTTGAAAGAATGATTTTTCTATTCAAAAATTTAATATCAGTTGAATTTTGAACACAGAGAGATGTCTTAGTTAAGTTGCCTAATCCTGTTAATCTGTTATCTTTATTTTTATCTTCTTATAATTGTAAATTCCAGTTTTTCCCTGGAATCACAACCACCTTTTTTACTTGGTGTGTGTAGTCAGTTTTCCTTATTATCTGTAATGCTTTTCACCCTGTATTATTGTCTGTAAACATGTTAGTGAAAAATATCTGAGAAGATAATGCTGGCTTAATTTCATTATGTCTCTTACAGTCTAGTATAACTCCCTCCATTGAGGCTGGTATAAAACAGAGTTTTTATTTGCTGTGATTATGCAATATGATTTACCTAAGCAAAGATGAATCCTGATGGAACTTCATACCTAACAACAAGCTTTTTCTGGACTTCTGGTATTGCCACTGTCATTTAACACAAGACTGAGAGTGAAATAAAGCATAAAATTCTATAAAATCAGGGAGGCTAGAGAGAGGCTAAGGTATGTGTCTGGTAACTTATTTAAATCACTAGCTATATTTTGGTGTTGCTTTCCAATTGGTATCATATTCTATAAGCTGTACCATAAAAGCAATAATGGTCAAAGATCTTTATAATACAATAGCTCCCCTCGAGTATCAAGAAGCTAATAAAGGAAATTCTGGGAAATGTAAGAACAGCACAAATATATACTATTACTACCCTTGGGCACGTATCCACATGACTGCTCCTTAGGGAGTTTCTGAAGCTAGAGGGATTATCAATGTATTTACAGCTTTATGGGATTTTTCCTCCTCGAGCCTATGGCATATTTTGAATCCAAAACAACTTTTTGCAAGAGGTTTCAGATTTTCCTTACAAGCTGTATTTATTCTGAACTTTGCGTTTGTTACTCCCATTTTTCAGACCACAGTTTTAGTACTGGAATAAAATATGAATGATTGGCTTCTTCTTTTGCTTTTTACACCCCAGACATGATTCTATAAACCTCTCTATGGTCTTTCCCCAGTTTGTGCCTCTTCCAGATTGAAGTATGCTAGATATATAGTCATTAGTCATACATTAGCTGACTTATTATTTTTGGTCCTCCTTTTTTATCCTGCTGTTCATCTTGCCCTATTTTGATTTGTTTACTTTTGAGATGACCTATCTAACACAGGATGAAAATTAACCAGTTTCAAATTATGACTTCTTGTGATATTAGGACTGTTTTTCTCAGAGAGTATAAATTCACATTTCCTGCATGCCGAATTTCACCTGACTGTTATTCATTCACAGGATCATCTTAGGATTTTTCTATATTTCCCGACAAATAATTGTTTTTTCTCTAAGTGGCTTAATAAGCCTAGGTAAATATGTGGTATAATTTCCACTAACTTTTTCAGCTCTGCTGTCAAAGTTTTAAACTTAATAGGTTAAGGTGTGAAACTTGAAGATTCCTCTTGAATACAGAAATAATTGAGCTTTTATAGTGTGACCAACACCCTCAAATTTCCAATACATTTCCTATACATTTCCTATACATTATCATACATGTATTTTATAGTATATAGAATGTTATAAATTGCCATTTCTGTACACATATAAAATAATCACAAATTTTCCGTGATGCTTTACTCATCATAAATCGTTTCTCACTAGGGACTGATCTATTTCAGTTAATACCTTACCTTACTCATTAAAAAGAGATAGGGTCAGGTCATATGTACCTATCAATCATATTACCTTTTACAAGGTAGGTAGAAAGAGTATTAAAAGTTTGGCACATCTTTTTCATACAGCTATAGCTTGCAGAATATTTACAAGAATCAGTGTATTGCTGTCAGTCTTACTCAGCCTTTATAGGTAAGTATTATTCATAGTACACAGGCTAGTGTGAGATAGTACACAAAACAGAAGGCAAGAAGTGCTCAGTGCCCTTTGTAGTTACTGTTGCTAATCATTCAGTGCATTCACTAAATTTCCATTTAATTCATAGCACAATTTAGCAATCATGCTGTAGCAACCATACTTTTTTTCCAAAACTGCAAAATCTGAACTATGATCTTACTCCTGCACCTTAGGAGGTATCTACGTATTTATTACACAGTCTACTGATTCAAGCATTATGTTCTCTTTCCTGACTGGAAAAAATTTGCATTTCAAACAGGATACACTCTTCAAGAGTTTAATAAATATTGCGATGTAGAAAAATGTTTGTGGTTTATAACACAAAATCCAAACTAAAAGAATTTGTAGGCCTTACAGAAAACGAACATGAAGACTTAGAAAGGGAGTAGGTGTGAAATCTTACTTTGAAACTTTGTAGATTTTTCTGCTGTCCACTGAATTTCTCACCTAAAGAAAAAAAAATATAGGCAAAACAAAAGTGTGAAATGAATAATAAATTGTGTAGAGAATTTATACTAAAAATTGTCACAAGCAAGTTTTATTTTTTACTTTTAATTTTGAATCCAAGTGAAGAGAACATTCTGTACATTGAGTACTTAATCTCTAACAGGAAAAGAATTCTATACAATTAAAAAGTACACATATTTTCTTAGGTTTCATTCTATATAACAGTAAATCCATATAATACAAAAGACAAAAGAATTATCCTTCAAATTACAACTTATAAAAATGCAGTGCATTGAAAGAGATACTCAGTTTCATTGTGAGAAAAGAAATAGAAACAGACTTGATAGACTATATCATGCACTTTGTTTGGATTTTTGCATGCAATCAATAATATTTTCAATTTCAAATTGAGAAAATGAAAACATAAGAACCCAATTCAATACTTAGCTAATGTGATGAAAAATCTTACAGAGACTCCATCTAAGAGGTCTAAAGGCAGCTCTCAAAAGGAATTTCCTCTCAAAAGGTGCTGCACTTTTCTATTAGGCAGAAATACTTGCTTCCAAAGGATCTAACAGTGACAGAGGATTTGTCAAGTTCAAGACATAGTGGCAGAATGTCTTCAGCTTAAATTTGTATTCTGAAGTGCAGCTGGAGATTTTAAAGTCAATATTCTACTGCTTATTTAGTTGAAAAACAATCACAGAACCATAATTTATGGGGGAGAAATAGAAAAAGGACCTTTATGTGGGTCATGGTTTATGAATGGTACTGCCCAATTCAATAGCCCCACTGAGACTCTTCCAAACCAAACACCACTTGCTTGTTTCCCCTCTTGCCTCCCACTTCCCCCTCCAGGATGGAGTTGAGATTTCGAGGCACTAAAGGTGAAGATCATTGGTTGAGATAAGAACAGTTTACTAGAAACAGCACTGAGATTAAAAAGAGAGCAACAGCAACAATATTAATAAAAAAAGTATATGAAAGAGAGAGTGATTCACACGCAAAAATGCTCACGAGTGACCTGGAGACAATGAAATATGGCAGATGATGCCAGCATGGTGGTTTTGGACAAAGAAGCCACATCCTTCTTTTTGGAAGCCAGAGAGAGTCCCTTCCCCCCACCCACAGTCATGGCAAAAACTTGGACAATGGGTTTCCAAACAGCACAGATGGGGTCTTCTATTACTTAGAAATCTTTCCTTGATTATATTTTCCACAGGAGAGGATTTACTCCTCCTCAATTTTCTGTCAAAATTTTTACTGTTTTCTTAGTCAGTCTTAAAAGAACCCGGGTAGAGAGGAGAATTGTTACTTTAACAGTGATTTTGCTCAATGCACTTCTGAAGCAACCAAATTCTTTGAACAACTCGTCTACTTCATACATTTTACACAGAAACCAGCAGACAGTTATAGTTTTCCTTGGCAAACACCCACATATTTCAGATTCTAGAAATTAAAGTCATGTTATAGGAACCTGGTCAGTGTATGTTAAAGCCTGTGGAGAGAAGTGAAACTGACTTGTTTTGTTCTAGCAGAAGGCCTCTTTATGTCCACCATGAGGCAATCAGGTTTTCCTGCCTTCCTTTGCTACTTCTACTCTCCCATCTTACAGGAATGGGGGATGGGCTGGCATAGGTATATGTCATCCTCCTGGACCTTGTGCTGGAACCTTGCCCATAGCTGGGAAGCAGTGGGTAGATCCTATGTGCACCATGCTGACTTATCACATATTGTGCCCACATTGCTGGGCAAAGAAGAAGAATGAACATAAGAAATATGGCTAAAGCTAATTTTCATTCAGTTTACAGGACTGCAGCAGGAGACACAAAAATGGAAGGAAGGTAATCTAAATCTAAGCATTTGTTCTCTGTGCAGCAGATGCCTCAGGGCCCAAGAGGAGACATTGTAGCAATCAACACATTTTTTTGTTCTGTTTTTCCCTTAGTACTTTCATTTTTGGTGGAGGCTTCCGTGCCAGGCCAAGCTCAACAGAACAGCTTCACTGTTTGTTCATTTTAAACTGGCCCTGAATTTTGCTCTGGTTCATAGATCCTGAAGATAATCTGATTTTATGTTTCCACAGTACTTTTACTGTATTTTTGAAGACACTCAAGGGAAAAATATTCTAAACTGGTACTAAAAATTTATCATGATATATTTTATTCTCTTATACTTGGGTGTCATACTCAGACACAAGAGGAACCACACAGACCCAGCTCAGTCAAGTCAGAAGCGAAGAGACTACCAAAAGTCTCGTTCTTTATTTAACATCATATATATCTGCTTCTAAGAATGACCATGGATTGGAGGACGAAGTTACCACCTCTCCAACCACACCGGTCAAATGAAAAGACCATCAAACTTTCTTCGCCTCAGGAGAAGGAACGAAAACAAAAAGAGGACGTTAGCTAAACACAACTTATGTTTACAGAAAGTACGTGAGAACACAACTGTATTTACAGAAAGTGTGTGAGAACTCCATCACAGAAATGAAAACATCAAAAGACTGCAAAACTCAGGGCGACACTTGGGTTTTTGTTTTTTTTTTTTTAATGAAAAGGTATTGGGGGCTGTCCTTAAAGATAGAACACGTAAAAGCTGCTCTTCACAAAAATATTGCTTGCCAGGGGGTAAAAGGCTCTCTTGGGAATGGGGAAACTATGAATTTCTACAAATGAGAAGAGTAAAAAAGGTAACACCACATCTGAGTAAATTTTTTTTGGTTTGTATATCATCTATTCAGGAAGCATCTCAGCATGACTCTGGATTTCAATGCAGTTTCCACCCTCTTGCCACATGCTTCCAGATGCTTTTTAGCAAAACGTGTAATAAACAGTAGTTCCCATTTAAAGATAAAAGAGTGGATGTTACTCTAGGTACTCCTTTCCTCAGTAATTTCAACAAAAGAGACAAAAAAGTCAACCCTCCAAATACCTCCCTCCTGCTACCCTAAAGGGAAAATTTTGAAAATACTTAGATGAATAAATAATTTTTCACATGTGAATAGTCAAAGTGAAGTTCTACTGACAGGGTAAAAGACATAAATTATACATGATTTAGCTCCTTCAGTAAGCATTGAATGCAAGTGACCAACTGAGTGTTAAATATATTGAGCAAAGGAATGTCATTGTGCTCTAAGGAAATTTAGGACACATATTTCCAGAAACATAACAATAAATACAACAAGTTTATTTAAACAATAGTTCAGAGGAAAAGCATATTTTTAGAAAAGTAAATTACATATGCTGTCATTGCGGAAATAAAGTATCTAGTGGACAAAGAGTGGGTACAACCTCTATCGTACTTGAGAGATAAAATGTAATCAAGATAAATGAAGAATTGTTTGTCTGCTACTGGGAAGTTTTCTGTTCCATTTGTAAGAATATTTTAAAAACATCAGTTCAAGTCATCTTGGGGACCTCTACTGCTAAACAGATGTGGTTTTGAATTTGCCCTTTGGATGTTAACTTCATATGAAGTTCTCCCATTAAAATGATATAATGGGCTCTTTTCCCATTCCTCAGTCTTTGCTCTCTCTTCTTCTTGTATTTCAATAATTCTCTCCCTCTCTCTAGTCAGAGGAACTATCACTTAGAAATTATTTGCTGGCTTTGGAGCAGGCTGGTGTTTCCATTACTTTCCTTTTCAAAATTTTTTAAAATTATTATTTTATTTTATTTCTTTTTCTTTTCCCCTTTTTTAGCCAGACACTGTCTTCAGTATCGAGGTATCTGCCCTCTTTAACAGACCTCCTAACCCATTTTTCTTGCTCCATCTTTCAATGACAATCTTTCACAGAAAAGCCGATAGTCCAAAATTTTCCCTGAATCTTTATCATTTTTATTATATTTATAAATGAAAAAGCCTAAATATGCAGTTTCTCTTCAAGCAATAACTTACCCAGAAGCACTGCACCGAAGTCTGCTGTCTAGTACTGGTATTAGTTTTATCAGTTACAACTCTGCTACTTTCAGTGGTATTGCACCTTTTACATATTGGTCTACTTATCAGTAAAATGTTTCCTCTGAGACAAAAGTGAGGACTGTAGGATCATATTTTTAGTTTTCATAATAGGTATTAATTAGGGAATCACGCAACTGACTTTTTTGTATTTCTGCAGAAGAAATAGCTTACTTAATGCAAATGTACAGCTACACTGAGGGCTAGTACAAGATAAATGCACCACACATTTAGAACACAGTCTTTCTCAAAAGTGATGCTATGAAACATTTATGAACACTGAAGTCTATACACATCAGCAAGCCTGCTAAAATTGAAAAGAGCTCCTTACTCATGCAAAAATAAGCAGATGCTTAAGTGTTTGCAGGAACAAGTTTTAATTTCTCTCCATGGGTATTGGACAGATCCTCTGCACAGGGATGAACTTCAGTCAATAAAATGATTCACAACAGTAACACACACTGCAGGGAAATGTATCCACTCCAGGAAAATTAATTTAAGTAATGTTAGCTGCGGTCTGATCGGTGACATGTAAAACCTTAAATCTCTTGAGATATATTGCATTATAGAACAATGTCTGCAAGTATTTTACAGTAACGACTTATTTTCCTATCTTGTGTAGGACATGTCAAGACTTTTCCACTTAATGAAAGGTAACTATTTTGGTTCATTTCCCCAGAAAATGTATTGCCCATGTTTTCCATTTAAAATTTTGTTTCCTGTCATCTCTCTTTGCTTCTACATTTTCTTACTGTGATATTTTCTCTGACTAATTTCCAGTATTTTGATCTTCCCCAAGTCTGGCTCTAATAAGAGAAATCTCAAAACTATTTTTGAATACCTTCTTTTAATTTGCAAAATTATTTGGAACTGAAGACACATACATAAATAAATCTCTCTATGTTGATTTAATAGTCTATCTTGACATTGCCATAATCATGATATCAGCATTTCAATATTTCATCTTGACTTTTAAAACTCATTAAATGCTTTTAAAAATCTGAATTACAATATTCGCCACTCTTCTGTTACGGTAGAGAAGTCATAGAATTGGTTCCAAAGTTACTGAATGCAACGGATCAATTTTCTTGAGCCCTAAGATGTGGTTTGAATCAGTCCCTTAACTAGCACCAGAAATTAATTTTAAAAAAGTTTTTTATTTCATACCCATGCCAGAAAGCCCTGTATAAATATTAGCTTTACAATTGTTCCATTATTAAAGCCTGAACTCTTTGTACCTGTTTTTCCCAAAGGGAATAAACTGGTCACTCATCCAATTTCTTTCTAGTATTTTCTTCAAAGATAAATTAATTAAGTTAAATTTTTAACGTGGCTTCTTATTTCTGTAAGTAGCTCTTGAACTTCTCTGCCGTTTTACAGCACTTGCACCTTTGTCTATTTCTTTTGATAAAATACCATTTCATTGTGTCTTAACTTGTTTTTACAGCCAAAGAAGGGATTACATGATATCCTTTTCTCATTTCTCATTAAAAAATTGATATGGAAAATTTTTAGTTTTGGTACTCTGAAGCTAGACTAAATGTAAAGGGCTTACAAAAAGAACAAAGGAAGCAGCAGGTTCTGTGGTAATAAGACATACTAAACTCTGACTTCTATTCCTTCATGAAGAATTCCCTATGTTAGGTTTCACAACATATTGACTAGTTCTGATGATTAGCTAAAGCTTGTAAAATCTGAGAATATATTTATATGTGTGCATAATTTTACATGCTGCTTTGAAATATGTACTTGCTGTTTCATCTCAAAAATGTAACTTCATGTGATAACCTGACCACAGGACATAACCAGATATAGTAACACTCTACAAATTTACGTAGAACTGCCATTCCAGAAATCACATACTTGTCTGATACACTAACAGAATTTTCATGCCGCTGCCTCAAAAAGAATAGTACACAAAGAGAATGTGAGTAACTGAAGGATAATAACATTCATAACACACAATTTATTTCACCACATTTTGTCATATATTTTCTTATTCAAACAAGAGCCTTTTTAGGTTTTGAATTGGTTTGGGGTTTTGCTTTAGCGTTGTTGGGTTTTTGTTTGTTTTTTTTTGTTGTTGTTGTTATTGTTTTTCATTGTGGTCTAGCTTATTGTTGCTCTGAGGCTATTTTATAATCAGGAGGACCTTGTTTTTCATAAGCTGAAATTGAGTTTAGTTAAGTGGAAATACACCATGGGAAGTGAAGAAATTTCAAAACATGCCCATGACAACAATAAGCAATGTCCTCTGTGTCTAGTTGCTGATGCAGAAATGATATGTAGAAATAATTGCATATGCAGAAAAAAGTGTATACCTTCAGAGTGTACATATTGTATAAAATAAGATCATTTGCAGTTAAGATTTGGGATAGATAAGTGCTTCATGATGACATAAGATGAATAATATTACTTAGTGTGTGGGCAAGCCCTAAGTCACAAAATGAAAGACTGATCAGCAAAACAACCAGAAAAGTTACTGTGTTTGTGGGTCAGATTACTCATATTCCTAAAAGCTCAAGCTTCCTCTGAGCATGTAAAATTATTCTGTTGCTTAAAAAACCCATATGGAGACTAGCAAGGCTGTGTAAACAAAATTCAGCAGTAAAAATTGAAAAAGGGACAAAGTTCATATCCAATGCAGACCATTAAACCATTGGGGGAAGGGGAAAGCAGCTTCAGGAAGAGAAGGAGAGAGAGTTTGTTACTGCAATTGAATAAGGAAATGGGTAGTAAAAACCAGAAGACATGAAGAGAACTAGCAAGCTCTGTGATCATTCACATTACTTTCCTTTTCTTCTCCTTTTTGTCATTTGAATTCTATGGTATTTGCAAATACATTTTAACACAACGTCGATTACGCTCCTTAAGAATGAAAAGTGGGATCATATTCTTTTAAATATTCAAATATGGAGTCCAGAAGGCTCTTCAAACAAAAAAAAAATTTAACAATTTCAATACAGTGAGATACTTGTAGGAAACAAAATTTATACAATATACTAACACTTAGAGGAACCACTGCTAGATAATAATCCTTCACAAGATCTGCTACACTACAGAAATATTGCTCAAATCAAATAACAACCAAAGTACATATTTGGCATAAGAGACCTACCACGATTTTAGCTGATCCTTCTCTACCAGTGGATAAGTAAATAGAATACATATGAGCGGGGATAAAACAGGAGTGGAGTCTTTCTACTTCCTTCAGGGACAAATTATTTTCTCCTCAAATAGTCCAGTAGAAGAATATGTAGGCCTTTATTATCAAAACCATGTAAAGTCTTGCTTAGGTAGGATTAAAGAAGTTGGATGGATGAACACAATGATTTTTCCACATGTATAGTGCCAATAAAAATTTCTGAAATAGCAGCTGTATACTAGTATATACAAAGACGTAGAAGAATAACATTAAATTACATCTGTACCATCTTAATTTTCATGGCTTTTAAGCCATGAAATACTGCATAGATCTAGAGCACTACTGTGCAATATTGAATTCTGCCATTTATCTTAAACTAGGAATAAGTGAAACACTGAATATCATTAAAGTTAATAAGGGAATCATCTTAGTTGTTCTCAAGAGGTAATTTTGAACAGGAAAAAAAAAAACAAAACTGAGTTTATATTCAGAGTTGCTAGGGAATTAAATGAGATGGTTGCCAAGGTGAAATAATATCTGAAAATTCCTGACATACATCATCCAAAGGTTTCTGTACTCTAATCTTCCATTTTGGCTCAGTGTTACCAGTAGTTTGAATACACACGTACTGTTGCTAAGGGCTGATGCTGTTGCCAGGTGAAAATGGCCCATATTAACCCGCCACAAATATCTAAATATGTTGATAGAAGTGTGCTGATAAAAGATAGGAGAAACATGTCTTGGAAAATTGGATGATCTATTATTTCTTATCCTCGACGTAACAGTGAAGTGACTTTTCTTACTCTTTGTGCATATGAACTCCATAAAAGTATCAGTAAAGTACCCAACAATAATGATGATATTATTAAATGAACATTGCCTTCTATAGAATATAAATCTTAATCAGGCATTCAGTGTAACCTATAAAATTGTTACTGAAGGGATATGACTGAAGTTAGATAGTGTGTAATTCAGACTAGCAAAGACATATGACCATTGCGTCTTTATCTTTAAAACGGATTCTTTCAAGCCATCTTTTCTTCTTAAATATTATGAAATTTGAGCACCATTATGTCAAAGCAACTAAGAATATGCTTGAAGTAAAATAATTAAATAGATACTTTGAATGAAAATGAACAGGTTCTTTAGGTGTTGTGTGTCACATAGGTAACAGGCATCATTTCTAGATGCTGGCTAAATTGCAGTCTAATGCCTTTCTGCCAATTTCCATAGTACTGCCAATAATATTTTGTAGTATAATATTGCTTGTAAAATCTAAGTCATTTCAGGGAGCAGCTCCTTGTTTATAAATCAAATAGAGAAAGGAAATCAGCAGAAGCCATTAGACACAAGTATCCACACAGGAGGGCTTGAGAAACAGTTACAGCATCCTGTCTTGGTAAAGACTACTATGATACACTACATGCCTATAATTCTAGCTTTCATTTGTCAGTATTGAGTACAGAGCACTGACCTACACTATGCTACAGAAAAATCTATTGTATTAGATGAAATTACACATTTTGAGAATATTAGTTTACACAAGGGCAATATGTAAATGGCAAAGTCCCAGTGTTCAGCCACAGTTTTCTCCCTTTTTTAGGACCCTTCCTAGAACACATTTAACCATCTTCTACATCTTTCAAGGCAGCTTTATTCTTGCTTTTGCCAGGCTTTAATAGAGACTTGTAAAAAGTCACTTAAGAGTATGATCTTTACAAAACATCTGTTTGCTGTTCGACCCAAACTCAGAAGTAACTCTTGAAGTCACAAAAGCTAAGAAAGCACATGACTGCTCTTGTGTTGTGGAAGTTTGTGTCTGTATGCTTAGCTTTGACTGACACATCATTTCTTCTCTGGACCCATCTATTTTCTGCCTCACTAAACTTACAAAACTCTGCATAAATTTTTCTTTTCAGCTTGTTCTGTAATCCTATGAACGCACTGTCTTCCTGTTCATCCCAGCCAGTAAGTGCCAGCTGTTGGGTCCTGGAAACAGTTTTATTTATGTGAAGTAAAAAAGTGGGAAGAAAAAAAAAAGTTGGTCAGAAAGCTGTGAAAACAACAAGATTGTGCTGAAATATTGAATCAGAATGTTTGAGTCAAGCAAAAGAAATTATTATGGTTTCCGTCAATCAACATATAAACAAACTTAGATTAGATAAGTTTTCCACGGAAAGATAAAACTCTGAGTGATTTCAGTCTATAAACGAATCCCTTTCTGATTGCTCTGTTAAGCATGAAACAGAGGTCATGCTCAGAAATTAAAGAAAACCCCACCTCTGTGGAATGAACGTAAATTAATTATCTTGATACATCCTGCCATATTGCATCTGTCAAAAATGTCCTCATTTTTAATGGGAAACACACAACACCCTATGCATGTCTATCATGTTCTTACAAGTTATAAAACATGTGTGCATTTTCAATACTTAGAATGGAAGTATTCATATATCTTAGCCAAAGGCCATTAATGTGTACATATATAATTAACACTGAGTAACTCATTGCATGAATTACAATGGCTTCCAGGAGGCACTGCCTCCAGAGTGAGAGAGAGGAAGCTGGTCTTTATGGAGATGCAATGAAAGAGAGGTTCAGCTTCACACAGATCTGAGTTCCCCTGCAGAGCTCTGAAGTTACATGAATACCTATGATATGGACGGGAATGACACTACTGGGTAGTGGTGCATTAATGTCCTGCCTTGCTGATGAGCCACATACTCCTTACCCTTTTCTGGAAGAAGGAGACAGACAGCAGGTTTTGCCAACATACACAGCAGCAATGGTATCTCCTATCAAAATTCTTTGCATTTGAAGACTTTGCACAGGTCAAGAACATATCAGAAATTATAGACCTCTTAAGAGAGTCTATCATGTACCTGTTTTGGTAAGAAACAGTATTGTTGACAGTACTCTCTCGTACAAAAGGTGTCACCTTCCTTGTTCAACTCAGCTCCTTTTTCCCAAGTAACAACTTTGAAGTAAAGAAGAATGGTCCACATCTCTCCTTACTATGTGTTGTCCAGCCACTGCTATCTGCTGACTGGGGTAAAGAAAACTTGCTGACCTTTTTATGGCATAGTATGTGAAACCTCAGACTTCCTCCCTATCACTATTTGTGTTCAACCTGTCACTATTTTTCAAGACCAGAGACATGTAGCAGACCTGGTAGGGCTTAAAGGTTAGCCTTACTCTTGAGAAGACCCACTTTTTCCTCACTAGTTTTCTTGGAAACAGCTGGTGTCTGAGCAAAGAACAGAAGTGGTGCATATAGCTAAGGAGACTGGGCAATCCAGAAAGACTTTTGAATTGCTAGGAGGATGTGAGTACTTGTTTTGGAGGCCTAAGGAGTTACACGTGTCCAGACAAGAGTCACATTTACAGTGTCATATGTCAAGATTTCCCCACTGCCAGTAAACTGGATCACTCCAGGTAACATCTTGAAGTTCTGGTAACGTCTGGAGTCTGGATATATGTGATTGTCATTTTATTTTAGGATTAATAGAGTTCAGTGGTAACTCCACACCTGTTTCTCTTGCTCTCAGAAACGATGTTCCCAAAGGGAAGAACAGTTGGGAAAAATACACAGGCCTTCTACGCTGACTTTTAGAAATCACTGGGCTACTTGTGGGTGAGGGAGAAGTGCTGGTTTGAACTCAAAATAGCTGTAACTTACCACGAGAAAAATAAGCAAATTTACCAGAGCATTTTTGCTGTGTTCCTCTGTCTTTAATTTGTGTGCCAGCATACATTATGCCTTCGTGATACGTAAAAGAATAGGAGGTCTAATTAAAATTAAATGTTCTGCAGTGACTAGTTGGTGTGGTTGTTTGTTGTGCTAAGAGTGACACTGCAATATAGGAGCTATGAATAACAGTATTGCAATGAATTCAGAAGTCTGCTAAAGAGAAGTACCAGAGATCCCAACAGATACAATACAACGATAAAACATCTGGAACAATCGTATCTTATGGATAATCTTAGTGTTTCTGTACAGAAAGAAATAATTTACTATTGTATACAATATATCTACATATCTATTAGTATTTAAAAGCAAATTTTAGTATAATTTTAGAATTTGCTGATCAGAGGAAGAAACAGAACTACTATTTAATGAAAAAACTGGCAAGCAAGAGCCACTAATAAAACAAATACCTTTGCATCTGTTTTGTTTGCTTACTGGTGAGGCTTGGGTGATGGGATACAAAAAGATAATAAAGTCTACCCATTCATTTAGTCTCTGGCATCTGAGAAGGCCTAAGAAGATTCATCCAGGTAGTCAAAATCTATATGTACTGCCAAAAGTGCTAAGTTAATTAGGAAATCTCATGATCTCTTATAAGAGTTAACCAGATCTTCTAGACAGGCCAGTTTTGTTTTTCATGTTTTCTGGAACTGAGGTGCATGTGGAAATATGGAAACTTCCTTTTATTTTTGATACTTGCTTCTCTGCACAGTTGTTTTTCAAGTTCCTTGCTTTTTTTTGTTGGATATCCTTTGAAACTAGTCATTAAAATAAACTTAAAGAGCACTACTGATAAACTTTATAAATAACATTCTAAAACTTTAATATACTTTGAGTTTACTGCATACTACATACTATCCTATGAAGGAGAAATATATATAAATCCTGAGGTCTTCGCCTTATATTACTCATAGCTACCTGATAACCATGTAAGGCATTGTATTTACAAGAAAGATTTAGAGAAATTGCTCCGTTCTTATGAAAGTTTTACTGAGAGTATGGAAAGAGGATGGAGTCACGATGTTCATAAGAGAGATCTTAAGGGAAAGAAGATGCGTCGTCAAAGGAAACGATCTTCCAGCTGTGTCCTCTATTTTCAACATATAAAATTTGAACCTTCTCCCTCCCTTTTATCTGCTCTGCCCACTTTCAAGGTAATGATGGAGGAGCTCTGTTATGTTCTAGAAGGATAAGAAGGGGATATCATAGGGACAATGCTGGAGAAGGTTGTTTTTTCTTTCCTGAAAATACTATGATAATATGTATACGGTCTTTTCTTCATTCTTTTGGCACAGAGAAACCACTGAGTTCTGACAAGACACATACCTACGTTTCAAACATATGCATATCAAAAGCATTTCCATACATATTAAAAATATGTGTATATTATCAAATAAATAATCTGACTTATGGAATGGTATATTTTCCACACAGGTGGACCCAGAGTTCAGAGAGATCTCATAATAGGATGAAGTCATACCAAATCAACATTTTCAGACCCAAAGGAGAAAATGGAAGTAAGCAAGAAATTTGTAATGCATAAAATGAAGACACTTCTGGTTTTACAAAAGAAATAGTAAGTATAATATAGTTATCAAATATGCATAGTTATAATACAAAACCAGACTTCTTACACAAACATACAGCATTTGGCAGATCATAGATTTGAAGCGTTGTTTATAACTTTTTATGTCAAATGTCGTATCTAAAATTTAACCGACTTTCCAAGCAAACATTTTTATACGCAATATTGATGTATATAACATCCTCCCAACACTCTGTTTCACTTTGAATCACTGAATAGTTTTCAGTAAAAACAACCAAAAAATATACTTTTTGCAGCAGGATATTAATGAAATTGGCAGAGTCACAGTGAAGACATAAGCAGCAACTATTGTTTTCTAATTTCTGTGAGTAGTGAAAACAATGACCACAATAAAAAGGCCATAACAGAAGAATTCTAAAGGACTGACTTCCTGCTTTTTGGCTTTATAACCTGATGTCATCTATAACTACATGTCCCTGTGCTCAAATTTATGCAAACGATTCCTACTTGTAAGGAGAAAACTGTTTTTACATCAACTTGCTAGAGAACCATCCTCTTTTTCTCTGATTTCCTTTTCTACCATAGGATTTTACACTCAATTTATCAGGCAATTAAAACTTGAATCAACAGTCACATAGCAATTGTGCTATAAAGGGAATATATGGCAAACAAAGGTTTGATTAACTCCGGAACATGGCAGTAAAAATTGTAGGTGGGGTCTGTGTATCATCCTGATAACAAAACAAGCCACTTATTCTTTAATTGTCCTCTCTGGGGAACAGAGGAAAGGATGGGATGTAATGAGAACAAGGATAAAATACGGACTAGGCAACAGGTAGCCAATTTCAAACTCTGGTCAGTGAGTACAACTAACTGCTGCCTTGTATCTCTTTAATCACCATAAAGTGATTTGATCTTATAATAGCTTCTTAAGAATTCCATACATTACAGATGCTCAACTGCGACTAGCAGATATTTTTATTCATAGTTCCAAGGCAGAGCATAAACATAATGCAAGGAAAGCTTGCACTTTTAGAGAGGAATATGATTCAGACTAATTTCTTAGAGAAAATTTGTGCTCTCCTTCTGGATATAAATATTCAAGAAGTTCCACCTGAACATGAGGAAGAACTTCTTTACGGTGCAAGTGACTGAGCACTGGAACAGATTGCCCAGAGAGACTGTGGAGTTTCCCTCACTGGGAATATTCAAGACCTGTCTGGATGCAATCCTGTGCTGTGTTCTCTGGGATAACCCTGCTTGAGCAGGGAGGTTGGACCAGATGACCTGCTGTGGTCCCTGCCAACCTGACCCATACTGTGATTCTGGCATACTGAAAATTTGATGTCCAGGTTGATAGTTTGGCTTTTCTTGTGATAGCCTCATGACTTTGAAAATCAACACCAGCTTTCACAGTACTGCATAACAGATATGCATACAACAGAGCTTGGCCCTCCATGAATTTCTTGTATAACTTTTATTCCATAATTCCTTTTAAGAAACTTTCTTGAGTACATGACATCTGGATTTTGAGGATTTTGTCTGGTGTAGAGTAGCTGTTCAGAAAAAAAAATATGAGAAGATCTAGTCTAAGCACTGTTTTTCGACGCAAGTTGTGCAAGCATGTCCCAAGAGAAAACTAAATATCAGGTGTTTAGTCTGGTTACACAGGAAATTATTCTAATATCAGACTTGTCATACTTCAAGTGCTGTTTCCATGGCTTGAGTGGAACTGTGGGCCTATTGTGACTGAAATGATAATGAAATTTTTTATTTACTAGTAAAAATCTATGCAAGTCCTACTTCTAAAACATTTGCTCTACAATGCAACTCTGTTCTGTGACTAGGAATAAACCATGAGCTGTGAAGAGAATTCTTGAGCAAAGAAAGCACAGGGAGAATAGGAATGCAAAGCACAGGTCACATCATGACATGCCTGGCTGCATAAATTCCAAACTGAATGGTCTCTGCTCTCCACTCTAAACAAATAAATGTGTCCTTCATAGCATTTTTTTTAAAGATATAAGGCCTTATCCAAACCTATGAGTGGAAATGAAAACCCTTGCTTAATTTTAGAGTTTTACATAAATTTTCAGAGATCAGTGAATCCCAGAAAATAAATTTTCTGTGGAGAAAGAGAATAGAGATTACATGTGCATAGAAGAGGGAATGGAAAATGAAGGAGAAAGAGAATAGAAGAAATAATGAAGCTGAAGACATGCAAAGGCAAGTAGGAAAGGGGAAAGAAGGAAAACAAGTTTAGAGAGGGAAACTTAAAAAAGGGGAACACTTAAAAAGACAAAGGGAAAAGAGAAAAGGAAAAAAGTGAAAGAGGAAAAATAAATAGAAGAATGAAGAGAACTAGAGAAAGATAAAGTGATCAAACATTCTTTTAAGTGTGAGACTCCTTTACATAAGCATGGTGAAATAAGAAACAGGGAAAACAATCAAGAGAAAGTTAAGAAAGAAAAAGAACACCTGCTCAACATCTCTGTCAATGATGTGGAAGAGATGGAGGGCATGTACATCATGTCTGCAGAAAGACCAGTCAATAATTTTGGGGCTAATGACATAAACAGGGAGAAAAGGTTAAAAGCTAATATACAATATTGAAATATGAGAATACTATACTTAAGATACCATATCTCAGTGTTTCTCTGTCCTTTTCTATAAAGTAATTGCTTTATGGTTCATAGGTTGCTTCACAATTTTTCCTTCAAAAAAATTTTTGCTGTGTTTTCATATTGCAGGTAGAATTCTCATTTAGAAGAGTTTTATAAGGTTATTACTGTTCAGAAAAGGCCTTGAAAATTAAGCAATATATTTCATATCAGTCTATTTTGAAATTCCAGCTTATCAGTGTTTCAATATTTAATTTATTTAGAATTAAATCTTTGTCTGAATTACCAGGGTTATTTCTTTGCTTCAGTTGATTTGTCAGATTTATACAGGAGTTGAAAAAGCAATTTTTTAAATTCAGAGATGCCAGCTTGTCAGAACCTAAATCAAGGTGTTTCTTTTAAAGCTCATCTTGCATCAGAAAGTCTTCTGTGAATACAGGGATGCAATACTGTTTATTCGCTCCTCACTTCTCCCCAAAGGTATGGTAATACACAACTGTGATTAAGTGACAAAGAGAATTTCTTCTTTTATCCTTACTCTATGGGATTTTTTTATTTTTGCTTTTTATCTTCTTAAAACTAAATAATCTCTCAAGTCACATTATGAGTCCAAGAGTTTCTAAGATTCCAAATTAATTCCTGTGTTTGTTTCATTATTAGTGTAACCAAATTCAGAAGGACGAAAAAGAAAATTCAAAATATATTCACATTCCACCAAAGGAAATTTAAGTAACAGTAGCATTTTCTGCAGTGTTTTACAGATGTCTTTCTTCCTTTAAAACTAAAGATTAAGAAATTATACTTCTACAGTGTAATTATACTTCTACAGTGGCTCCATAATCTGTGTTCTAAATGAAACATTTAAAAAGTCTACAGTAATAGGTCTAAAGGTGGATGGTTAGTTGAAATAAAGCCCTGCATAAGAAATTATATCCTAAAAGCTGTCGTTGTGTCATTAATCCCTGAAATCAACAGCTGAGCCTCAAGGGCTGAACCCTAGTTTCACTTAAATCAACTAGAAAATACCTAGCACCTAAATCTCCCAGTGCCTTCTTTGATAGCATGGCTCTACCCTGAAATTAATAACTATATATATATATTACATATTATATATATATATATTTTTTTTTTAATATACATATGTCCTTACCTCTATTCGGCTACTGTGTTTGTATTAAAGAAAACTATGGAAATTTTCCCAAACATTCTCAAGTAAATGTCTAAAATGAATACCATAAATACTCATTTACTGTTGCTTGAGTACTCAGAGACTGACCATTTGCATGTATATTGCTACAGTTTTAGGAAAATCCATAACCATAAGTCTAAACAAAGGCCTTCTCTTGACACTGAAACCCAATCTAGTTACACACTGCCAAAAAGCAGAGTATTGGATTACTGAAAACAATTTTTCAATTAATTTTCACAGCAATTGGGTCAGTTAAATATATTATGAAAGCAGAACAGATTCTCTAGAACTTTTTGGGAAATTCCTTACTATAGTTTGAGACCTTAAAAAGTATCTATTCACCTCCTTGTTAATCTTTAGTATTTCTGGTTCATATGTTAATAGTAAAAATTGTGTGTCAATGTTACTTGCACAATTAAATTGCAGCATACAGTAGCTCATATGAAATGACAGAAATCCGATTTGAGGAGTCTATGATGTGAATTTAGGGTAAAAATGCAGGAGTACTCATGCAGGCTTTATTCTGCTATCACTTGCTATGATAATAAAATTCCCCACAAGTTAGTAAAGGCAAAGCCTCAATGTATGCTTTCCAAAGACTCACTATCAGTGCCTCCTAATTCTTGAAAAGATGACCAAAAAAAAGGTAAATGAAAATTGGAAGAAATTTATTGTAATGTGTACTTTCTGTTATTTTTGTGTTATAGGGATATCTGTAAGTTTGTGAAGGAAGACCAACCACAAAGGTTTATGGAAGAGTGAGCAAGGCTGAAAATCACATGAAATATAAAAAGAAAAGTCTATGTTTAAATGCCAGAAAGGAAAGGTAAGTATGAAGGAAGTCCTAGGAGGCACAGTTTTGGGTACAAATTGATTAGATACATAAATGACCTAGATACAGAAAGTTATACAGTTTTCAGAGAACACATTCTACTAGAGATTAACAATGTTGAACATCTAGCAAACTAATAGTAAAGCAGCAACAACTTTTTTCTCTCCTCTTGCATGTAACTGGCATGAGAGTTGAAAATCCTGTTTGAATAATTTGGATAAATTATTTGGTTATGTGCTTGAAATGACCTGAAGAAATTAATGAGTTTAGAAATTCAAATTTCATAAATTAGCCTTTGGATTTATTGCTAAATCTAATCAGAGATGTTCCTGATTTATGTAAACACAGCTTTCTTCAAATGTCTATTTATAGGAATCAGAAAATCCACATACATCTGATTAGAAGTTTTCTTTACCTGTACTTTTGTATTTTATGATATGCAAATTTCAACTCAGTTTTAAAAATAGACCTGACATTTTCATAATAAAGAAATTTTCACACTGCCTATGTATTCACATTTCAATACTACAATCCTTTGTATTGCTGTAATGCTTTATTTTGTAAGCATTAATAATCATCTCTCAGAGCATTGCCAGAGGCAGATAATATAAGTATCAATAGTGTTTAAAGTAGAAATAGCATAGTCTTTTATCAAAACCTGTCTGCTAAGGTACCATTTGGTGAGGGCTGAAAGTGGAATTGAATATTTTATGGCAACAATAATTTTAAATATTTTTCAGAAACACAAAGATCTACTGCAGTAATTCTCAGTTTAAGATATACCTGCTTCATTCAAAAAAACAGCACAGAGAGTAAAAATGACTTCTTAGCTACCTGGAGGCACAGCTCTTTGTTGCAGAATGAATTTTTTTTTTCTAATTGTTGAACCCTTATTTTTTTCTATTAATTGAAAAAAAAAGTCCTCAATATCAAATGCATTTTAGTATCAACCAAATGCATTCAGAAAAAACTGCTGCAATAGGATGAGATCAACAACATTTGATGTTTAGTTGTAACATGCTTTTTCACTATAATTACCTGTTTGTCTCACAACCAGAGCAAGGAAACTCCCCCTTCACTCTTTTTGCTCTTAAAAAAACCTCTACACAATTTTCTGTATTCGTAGGCATGGAAGACCATTTCTTTTTACTGTACATGGAAATTGTTACCTTTTTCCAAATGAAAAGGTATATACTGCTCGTGGCAAAATTACTCATAATGAGATTGCTCATTGCTGAATTGCTACACTTCGCCAGTATGCTGCTGGCTTTCCAGGAAATGCTATTATGTTTTAGGCAACTGGAAAATTCATGAACTATCTTCTGCCATTTTACTAAAAAAAAGAGGAAAACCTTTCAAACTTGATAACAGAAACTATTCAAAAGATGCAAGGTTGCACAGAAATTAGAACTTCTTTCTCCAAAAAAGCTGGTGGGATCAACACCCCAAATAAAGTTTATGTACACCAACGCACTCAGCATAAGCAACAAATAAGAAGAAAATGGAAGCTGTTGTGTATCATCAATAATATAACAGCTGTCATCATGAAAACATGATGTAATGTCTCACAAAACCCAAGCGCTGCAATGGATGGCTATAAGCACTTCAGAAGGGATAGGCAAAGGGAGAGACGTGGTGGAATAGCCCAGTATGTTAGGGAGTGTCTTGATTTTCTAGATCTTAATGATGGTGATGATAAGGTCAAATTCTAACGAGTAAGAATCAGGGGAAAGGCCGATGAGGCAGGTACTATAGTGGGAGTCTGTTAAAGACTCAGGCTGTAAAGGCAGAGAAAATATTTTATAAGCTGATGGGAAAAGTAAATGGCTTCAAGTTCTGTCAGGGAAGGCTTAGATTTGATATTAGGAGAAATTTCTTCATCAAAAGGTGTTCAAGCACTGGAACAGGCTGCCCAGAGAAGTGATTAAGTTGCCACCTCACAAGGTATTTAAAAGATGCGTAGATGTGGCTCTTAAGGACATGGTTTAGTGGTGGACTTGGTAATGCTGTGTTAACAGCTGGAATCAATAATTTGGAAGTCTTTTCCAACCTAAATGATTACATGAAATATAGATTAAAGATATATTATCTCTTCTGAAAAGAAATACAATAAAATAACCAAGCCAAAACTTGACTGTTTCTCTTGCTGTTTTAACTAAAAGAAAAAAATGTCTAAGCAAATCAAAGAGCAAATACCCCATTTTTGGATAACAAATTACACTCTGTCCCGTGGTGTCCTGGTGGCAGAGAGGGGGCAGAGCTTAGAGCCTTGTGGGTGTGGTTAGGCTGCTATTCTATACTTCCCACATCAGCTCTGGGGGTGTGATCTGGGGAGAAGAAAATGGTCAGTACACAGAAGAAATTTTGCTATTTTGCTCCCTTTTTATAAGTCTTTAGGTGCCTGCTGTGGTAACACTGTGGGTTCTTGGGCACTGGAGACTTCTGTTGCTCTGCTGCTGCCTCCTGTCCTTTCCTGTTCCTCTGACACACAGCTCTGAGATGCGGCAAACACTGTTGGGACATGGCTTCAAGAAAAGCCACTTCGAGGAAAAACAGTGAAGTGGAAGCAGCCACAGGAAGAGCAGCAGCAAATGAGGTGAGAGTAGCCAAGCATGAGCTCAACGCGAGCCCCAGCAGAATGAAGCAGTCAGAATCAGCAACACCATTGGAACCAAGCCCCAGTGGAGTGGAGACCCAGTGATCCAGAAACAGGCAGCATGGTGTGACACAGACAGTGTAGCTTTTGGGGGTTTGTCCCTCATTGTTTTTGATTGTCTTGGGCTCGGAGACAACCAGGTGCAGAGAACCCCTGCCGTCTTTTGTTTCTCTGGGAAAGTCATGTAATGCTGGGCATGGGAGCAGCTGCCTTTGTCTCAGCATTGACATGGAACTAAGTTCCACCAGAGGGGGGTGGACACCTTTTGTGTGTAAACCACCTTTTATTGCATGCTTTTGTTGCTGCTGATACTATGCATTTCTTATTCCATTGCTGCTTGCTTTCAGTGAATTTTTATCTGAATCCATAGTCTCTGTCCTTATCCCTTTCTTTCCAGAGGGGGAGGGGGGAAAGTGGGTGGAGTTTATTTTCAGTTTGATTTCCAGCTGGTGTTAAATTACCAACATGACTTCTGCATTCAAGAGTTTTTACTACAAGAAGAAACAAACTGGAATCCAGAAATAAAACTCTGATGCTGCTGTATAAAATAATCTGGCTTTCAGCATGTTACTGTCTGTAAGCAAAATGATGCAGATTTCAACACAACAAGCCATAATTGTTTTTCCCTAATAATCATAGCACTGCACCTATTCGTGCTACCAATGCTATGGGTCCTTGGATAGAACTGTTGACAAAACAATTCCTATCTAAATGAAAAATAGCTAATGTCTCTCTCAACAAGCTTAGAAACCCGCTATCAGAGGCCTGTATGTAGCTGTTGTAGGAAGCATATGTCTGTTACAAGTAGCTGGTAATGCTGAATGAAGCCTGAACCCATATATTTCAGTACAACTCTTTCACACTCTACCCTATACACACAACCAAAGACTCATGTAAGGTCTTCAACCTGGAACTTGGTTTTCTTTCTTCTTCCAAAATACAAGTCTTTTAACAATTGTTGTCATGTAATGAATTCCCTGTTCTCCTGCTTACATACTTGTGAAAGAGGATAAGCTTCACTGAGAAATTTGTAGAGGTTTTTCCACTAAATGATGTAGGTGTTGAGGTCTCAGCACCGAGATTTAACAGCAAAACCTGATCTGAATCTTGGTTGGATCTGTATAATCCTTCTGTAGAATTCATGGAAGTATTTCATATTTAGCCCATGCGATAGCTTATAGCGGATGTTAAACATTACAAAGCAGCACCTAAAAGGCTGAAATAACTTCTTTGTGTTGTGTGACAATAATACTTGTGGTGCTTCTCAATTACCAAAAGTCACTAAGACCACACGTATTTATATATAAATAATATTGCAAATCTGATGACAATAGTAATTACACATGTTAATATAGTTTAATTGGCTCTAGAACTTTGCAAACCATGCTCTGGTAGACGACAAGAAAAGCAAAGCATGTGACTTGGTACTGAAGACTGTACCATACACATTTCTACATAATTTTGTCATGTGTGGTGAGGTTGGGCTGAAAGCCAAAGTGGGCTATTGCATATTCATGATGATTTTTGTTTCTGCTGCACATAGAATGTAACTTTCACAAGCAGCTGCTGTTTTCATGAACTGGAAGTGATTTTCACTGCTCTGTGTTATAAGGGCCCATAGAAGTGTCATGGATCTACAGATTGTCTTGTACTGAGTCATCAGCCTCGTTACAAGTGCTTCCTTCAAGCGTTCCTTGCTGACCTGCAAGAGGTGGGTATACTTAGCTGACTTCTTTTGTTAATCAAAATTTGCTGACTAATTCTAAATCTAATTGCAGTCAATGGTTTTCCCATGTATTTTGAATGAACCTCTAAAGTATCTTTAATCCATTTAATTGATTATATCACTTCCACCTGCGTCCTGATCTCACCTTAGACAGTCTAGATAAAGCTGATTTTTAAAAGAAAGCATTTCGGTACTAAGCTGTCTGATAATACTCATAATCAGATTTGATTTTAAAGTCTTAAGAAACTTCTTCGTAGATAAATTCCTTCTCAACAGCACCAAATCTGATTAACTGAAACCACCAATTCTGCAAAGGTAATATACTTTCAGGGAGCATTTACAGAGTGATATTTGCATAGCAAGACTTCCTTCTGTAGTACTGAGCTATGTTTTTCAAACTAAGAATGTACAGTTTTGAACAACAAAATTGCATGTTGAGTAATGAAGGTAAGGTTTAGCATTTTATGGTGCACAATTTCTATAGATAGAAATAAGTAAACACTGTTTATCTCATTGACTGGACAAGTTGAGATCAAACACTCTAGTCTGAATTAATTAAATATGGAGATGGTAACATTTGTGAGTCTTCAAAGCATTGCAAAAAATAATGAACCGTGTTTTAGAAAATGAAATTTTATTTTGGCCTTATGTTAGACAGAAATTGGGAATACCCACTTGGATAAGTTCATCAGGAAATCACCAATGGTAGTTTCCTCTTCCCTACCAAGAACAACCTTTAGAATTAATTGAGTCAGCTGGCCTAGCAAGCAGATGTCCAATTATGTCATGGAACATGGGTCGGAGTGTCTCTTCTTAAGCAAAACCCGTAAATATTCAAAATACAACATAGCGCTGATGTGAAGCTTACATATTTACACTTGGCATCTGTTTACGAATTCACTTTAAAAAGTAACTGCGAAAATGTGGCTATTAAACACTATTATTTCCAGGGACAAATACAATTCTGCAAACATTCAGCAAATGTTTAGAAATCTGGCAACTACTCTTCTCAGAGGGGGATCTCTCTTTACTTGAGAGTGTATCCCTAGGTGGTGAGTAAAGAGAGATGCTTGGCTTGCTATCATATCTCTAAACACATCAGATAACTATGCCCACCAGCCTACTTGGACACAGCAGTGGGTTTGACCATCTGCTCCCAAATAGGACTACAACTCAATTTTGGCAATAGAATTTCATGAGAAAAAAGCAAGGGGTACTAAGAAATACTGGGTTCAGACAGGTGCCTTGGAAATTTAGCCTTGGTGACATGTGTTGTTGTAACAGTGATACGCATTCATTTCCACAGCTCTTTGAAAGTGCCCAATTTGTGTTGGCATGGGACAGCAGAAGGCTGTCACTTCTGGTTAGTACTGCTTTCCATAGGAACTATTGTTCGTGTGCTATGTACTCTAGACCAAAAGGAAGCAGAAGAATTCTACTTAAGAGAAAATAAATACATCCCAGTGCATGATGCTGCATATCACGGAAAAGACTGCATGAGTCAAATTTTCATTTGCTGTTACCTTCTAGAAGAGGGCTAAGTGGATATAAGGCACAGCTGTGACCCCCTCCTCCATTCATTTAGTTAAGAACCCTTTACAAGAGATTTTGCGAAACAGTGGATAGAGGCCCCTATTGAAGCAGTCACACAAAAATGACATAATTATCAACTGTTGCTCTCTTTTCTTTCCTTCAAGAACCATTCCAGAGAACTATTTGCTTTTCTGACCTTCTAGCAGGAACTTTCCTGCCATCTGAAAATGGAATAAAGTGGTATTCTTAAAGGTGACTTTATAGGCCATTTTCAAGATAAGAAAAATAAGGCTGAACATTACAAGGAAGCAAACAGGTGTTCAATAATAAAGGAGTGAAGGTAAAGATAAGTTATGAGAGTTGATTTAGACTGTTTCTCCTCAAGGTTTGTTTCTCTTCTCAGATGCCTAAATGTGCCTTGGTCCTGGTGATCAGAGACACGTCATGTGGCCTCTTTGGGAAACTTATTTTTGTTTTTTTCCAGTTTCTCATGGAATAAGTTTGGGTCTCCTTAGTGAATAAGATAAAACCCAAATTTGAAACATCTTGGCCCAGATTGCCTAAATGTGAACAAAACTTGGAAAATCTAGATACTTGTGAGTGAGAGCTTAGCCTAAGGAATATATGGTTTAGAGACTTCGACCTGGAAAATTCTGTGTAACTCTGTATATAACTGTAGTAAGTCCTAATTGGATTTTTTCTCATTGCTACCACCATCAGAGAACAAAAATATCTCAATTTTCTCAGAGGAATGAAAATTTTAAAAAAAAAGTGTGTTCTTTGAGACAGAAGAAACCAAAGTGAAAGTAATTCATTTTTCTATTAATCTGGATTCCTTCATTTTATGATGAAGATTTTAACGACAGAAGAGGCTTGAGACCAAATAAGCTTAAGACCAAACACCTTCAGGAAAGTTCAGAAATATGTTGTGAGGGATTAAGAAAATCAGAAGACCAGATAACTAGATACCTGACTAGAAAAAAAGCTAAAGTGTGAGATGAAAATATTTCCAGATAAGATGATTTTGTTACCATCTTCTATATCAAAATAGAAATATAGAAATAAAAAATAATTGCTAAATTTGTGCTTTCTCAGTGGTATAAAAAGTGAGAAAGTTAAGAAAATGAAGAAGGAATACACAAAACCAAAGCAAAAAATCATGATAACCCATTCCAAACATGTTTGTCCCCATCTAATACTGCTAGGAATGAAACCACATGAAACACTGAACATATTAATGACTGCAGCAAACTACATCTTTAACCTCTTCACCCCAGACAAATTTTGTGTCTTTTTTATTTATTTAGCAAACTTTTTGAGGTTTTTTTTGAATATTCCTTTAAGGTTCCCATGTAACTAAGTCAACCTTTTTATTTAAATTTGTGAATAAAAGTCTTTTAAACAAAGAATATTTTCAGTTAGCACACATACATTTACAGGAGTTGAGACACACAGGATGAGACAAATAATAGCCTTGCCATGCAAATCTCCTACCAATGAAAGTTCTCTTCCTTCAGGAGATTTTTCAGGGAATTGGTCCTATATTTTAAATCAGATGAAGTTTTCTTCATCTGACTAAAACTATAGGACGAATTCCCTGAAAAAATACACTGAAATAACAAAATCCAGAGGAAAGCCCACTGAAACAGAAATCTCAGTAAGAATTGCCAGGACCTGGATTCTGACCCAGGGATTTGACCCTCCAGCTGGAGCTTGGACCTGTCTCATCTCTATGCAATACATAGCATAGTTCCTTTAGGAAAAGGAACCAATGAGAAAATGACACATTAATTTCAATTAGAAAATGGTTGAGGAAACAGAATATTTAACAGTCTGATTTCTTGCATTTCATTTCATGCATCTTGCTTCATTTCATCACTTTTTAAAAATAGTATTTATATTTTACCTTTTTAAGCACTGGGCATTTTTCTAGTTTAACAGCAAGTCATTCCAGGTTGACTAAGTCATTTCATTATCTAGCATAGGCAATATATTTAATACAATGTTTCAAGGGATAAAAACATTCCATTATTGTACCCTAAAGGAGTCGTATTAATTAAACTTCCTGGCTAAATTCCCCTGAAATAATGAGTGAGCTGCTTGTTACCATGTTGAATCTCAAATGAAACAGAGAACAGATTTTTGAAAAGGAGGCATTCTGCAAGGTCTAGCTAAGAATTTCAGTGCAGAGACCTCTGCCAGCTCAGTGGGCTGCCCTGGAAATTGAAATGCTGCCTAGATCTTGCAGGGGACTGTTGTCTGTGGCCAGATCTCAGAATGCCCATATGTCATACTTTCTCAAGAAGGCCTTAGGAGGCAATCCTAAACTTAATTCTTTACTTTGATTTGCTGAGACATTATGAGAGCAACTATTAAAATCTCTCACAGAGGAACAGACATGTGACATTCTTCCACAGATTTCTTTTTTTGGAGTGGTGAATTTGTTTCCAGTACTTGTTTTCTCTCTTAGGCTGATAAGTAGGGTCTGCTAGCTCCTCTCAGTGTCATCCCTGTACCTTGTGAGTCCTCACATTGAGATAATTACCTACAGAAATTAAACATTCTTTTTTCCTTACGGACTTGTTTTAAAACCACCCACTGGATGGATATCCTCAACAGAATAAGCACTATCCTCAGTGTCACCTTCCTCCAAAATATTTTCTGAAAATCTAAACTTTGTGCCCAATATGGAGTCACATCTCTTGTAAATTTACCTTTTGTTCAAGATAGGCATAGAGAAGATAAAGATCCCACCTGCTGTACTGCTTCCAGCTATGTGGGAACCAGCATAAGAAAGATGTGGACCTGCTGGAGTGAGTCCAGAGGAGAACCACGAAGATGATCAGAGGGCTCAAGCACAGGCTGATAGACCTGGGCGGTTGTTCAGCCTGAAGAGCAAAACACTCCTGGGAGACCTTAGAGCACCTTCCAGTATCTGAAGGGATAAGAAAGCTGGAGAGGGACTTATCACAAGGACTTGTAGTGATAGGGTAAGAGACAATCACTTTAAACTGAAAGAGGGTATGTTAATATTAGATTTTAGCAAGAAATTCTTTACTGTGAGGGTGGTGAGGCATTGGACCAGGCTGTCTCAGAGAAGTTGTGGATTCCCCATCCCTGGAAGTGTTCAAGGTTGGGTTGGTTGTTGGTCTGAGCAACCTGGTCTAGTGAAAGGTTTTCTGTCCGTGGCAGGGGAGCTGGAATTAGATGACCTTTAAGGTCCCTTCCACCCCAAACCGTTCTGTGAGTCCATGATCTGTCATACATTCAGTTAAATGATACCTTGCATTAAAAGCACAGTTTTCTCTTTTGTCTTTATAGAGCTACTCAGGAGTGGTTTTTGCTTGGAGAAGGGACAGACCATGTATTTTTACTTGTTTACTTTATTTAAGTTATTTTGTTTACTGTGTAGATAACATCGAAAAGGCCAGCACTTATTGTTCTGCATGTTGTAGGAAAGTGTCCTTGCAAAAGGATGAGCCAAGTCAGAAACCATGTCAGAAGACATTCAAGCACCATGACTGCGAAGCACAGTATTCTACCTCTCCTACACAGGATTTCTGCAACTGTGCTGTGTGCAAAGCAATGCTGATTAAGACTAAAAGGTTTCCAGGCTTCCCACAGGTTATAAAATGCTGTGATTTAATGATCAAAAATGTGAGACTATCGGGATTTTCAGTCATGACATGGGTTGTATTTTGACCATAATTATAGAAATTATTTTTCCTCTGGTTCATCTCAAAAAGACATTTTATAAGTATCTCTTATCAAATAAGAATGAAAACCAGTTGAGGTATTACTGCTCTGAAACCTGTGCTCTAGTATTAACCTCCTTATGCTATTAAATTTGTGTATAATAAAAAAATTAATGTATTGAAGTTTTATTACTGCAAAACCAATGGAGCTACTAATACAATAAAACTGTCTGGAAAAAAAAATTCTATTCTTTTACAACTTCTTTACACTATTTTTCTTCTCTTAGGAAGAATCCTATGTGTGAGAAAATTCTGTTTGCAAAGTAATAAAAGTCTACGTGGATGATCTTTTAGATTACAATAGATAAAATGTGACTGAGATTGTTGCTCTTAATAACTTCTAACAGTATGGTAAAAGTAAATATATGTCAGATTTCAGTCCTAACTTACTGGATTTCTTTTTTTTCTGGTCAGTCTGTCTTTCGTGACTCTCACAATATCATAAAATAATATAATTAGGCCAAAAAAGAACTTCCCTTGCCAGAAAACAAGATACTTTGCAGGATGTTCAGGCAGAGAGGATTAAATGTGTAAAAGGCAACAGATATACACAGAAAAGTTTGGCTATTCAAGTGTCGTGGTTTTAAGCCCAGCTGAAAACTAAGCTGCTCACTCAATCCCTACTCTCCTCCTCCCCCCACCTTGGTGGAATGACGAAGAGAATCAAAATAAAACTTTATGTTGCAATAAGAACAATTTAATAATCAAAAATAAAGTAAAATACAGTAATAAAGGAGAATGATAATAATAATGATGATAATAATAAGGGACAAACAAGTGATACACAATAAAATTGCTCATCACCTACTGACCAGTGCCAGAACCTCCATTCCCAAACCCAGATCAGCCCCTTCCAAGTAACTGATCCCAGTTTATATACTGGGCATGACATTCTTTGGTGTGAAATATCCTTTTGGTCACCTGTCCCAGCTGTGGTCCATTCATGACACAAGGAAAATTCTTTGATTTGGGATAAATATGACTTAATGAAAACCCAAAACATCAGTGTGTTGACAACACCATTCTCGTTCTGAATCCAAAACACAGCACTATAACAGCTGCTGAGAAGAAAGTAATTCTATCCCACCCAAATCCAGGACATCCAGTTAGCTAGGAGAAGAGAATTTCACACTATCCAGAGCTAATATGTCTATACCAGTTGTGATCCTGATAATTGAGTTTCACTTTTTCATCACACTTGATTCTTGAAGTTAACAACCATATATAAGTGGACTATATTTCCAAGAAATCTGAAGACCAAATTCATTGTTCCTTGCAGAGAAAAGAGTTCTCCTGGTAAAAACTGTCATGATAGCAGCCGTACTGACAAACTAGGATAAGCTATTTGTCCCACACTGGGTTAAGAAAGTCCTGTCATGACTCTATTTTATCTTCTGGTACAATGATATTACCACAATATCTCAGCATCTAGGCCTATTTATTCCAGAAAAAGGAGCTGTACCAGACAGAACTTGAATAAGGCAGGTATCAGTATAAATTAAACCAACCTGAGAATTTTCCTAAATTTAGTATTGAGAAGAGACCCAGCATTTCTCATTTCATTGTACAAAGGTCAGATTCACTCACCTCAGCCTCCCTCAATCTCGGTGGAATTTTCAACTTACTGTTATGGACAGAAAGGATTTCTCTGCCAAATGCAGATTGTTTTAAACAGTCAGGTCATAAAGGAAAACCTGTCCCAGTCTTATGACATGTCTGCTTGGCATATATTTCTTGCAGTGAACTAGCAGTGTGATAATCACAGACAAGAATAGAATGGTCATCTTCTTCTTGAGGTAATTATGGTTTATTTCTTCTAGTAATTTTACACATAGTGCATTTTTTTCACAAGTTGTTTGTACTATTTCAAAATTATTTAGTGTATGTTCAGACTTTCCTTTTATTTCCATTCAAACAAAAAAATTATTCAGACAATTTGAAAAACTTCGCAGCTGAGGACTATTTTTAAGTTTCTTCCAAGTGAAACCCATCCAGTAGAATATGCTTTAATTTAGATTTTCCTTAACACTGTCAAAATTTTATCTGATGTTCAGTAGGAAGTTAGTATCAGTAATTTTGTCTAAATATAACCTAGAGAACCAAAGCATCAGGTTAAACAATAGGGGAGACGTAAACATAACAAAATTATCTTTCTACTTCTTTAGCATTCTTTAGGAAATGGAGAAACTTGTATACATTAGGCTAAATACAGTCATCTAATACAAATGTAATCACATTTCTTCTCAGACCAAATGAGTACAGGGTGTTAAGTATTCATTCTTCATCTGTCTCCAAGCTTCTAACACCAAACACCTTTATTGCTGAGGGTTTTTTTGTGAGGCTTTGAAAATCCAAAGGTGAAAAACTCAAGCTTGGATAAAACAGCTCATTCAGGAAAACAATTTTAATGAAATTCTGTACTGACATACTAAAAACCACAGAATTCCCCTGAGTATTCTTCTGAGGTGCCAGGATAATGCAGTATATACCCTGAAATAAATAAACTGTATGCTTAACTGTCTGCCAGATTTGAGAAGAGTGGGTCAGTGATGCCCAGATGGTCTTTTGCATTTCCTGTATCTGCAGTACATGAGATTTATTTGCAAAAGAGATAAAGAGCTACGCATATGCAATCAATACACTTACACAGGGGAAGAGGCTTAGTACCATTTACAAAATGCTCTATCCTGAGCAAAAGCAAATCTGTGTGAGAATACTGAACTTTCATATTTGCCTCCAAACCCATACTTAACACTACTAATAGTGTGCTTACATTTAAACCACACTAAATAGATCCTAGCTGTTAATACTGTTCTTGTACAGTATTACAAATATTTTGCCATAATGTTACGAATAAAGGTAGATCATATATTAAGTGTAGATCAATAAAAAAATACTATAGTTAAAAATAAGCATATGGTGGATGGTGGATTTAGGTTCTGCTGTCATAGTAGTTGCTTGGACTGTTGTTCTGACAAGCTTCTGGGTACTGACAAGCAAGCTCAACATAGAGGTAGTATTTAATACTGCTGCCAAGAGGTCTATGCCCTGCCTGTGACATGTGTACACTGTCAAATTTTAACTTTAAAAATCATATGTTTTCAATTAATATTTTTTGATTGTTAGTTTCATACTTTGTTCTGTTGGTTTTAGTGTAAGTAACAGTATTTGTTTTCTATTAAAAATAAATACGTGAAGAGTGAAAAATTCACATGGCTTTTTCTCTTTGCTTTTAAGCAACACATATAATTGATGTGATATAAGAAAATATGTAAATATATTACCCCTCTTTAGTAGAAGGGAATATGGAGTGAGGATGATCCCTGTAGCATCCTTGTACCAAGTAACACTCCTGTACCTTAAATCCTACGTCTTGTTTAGCTCTGAATTCCCTCACAAACCCCATCACCACCAGCCCTGTTCTGTTTCCTGCAGCCACAAATTTCAGGTCAAATTCAGATTCTTCCTGCTGACCTTTCTGCAAAGGCAATACAGCTACTAGTCACATGTGATGTACCTGTCATTGATCTTTCTTGTCATGAGATGTGGTTGGTGGTGTACCTGCGAGAGTGCTGCTTACACTGATGTTTATGAGTTTTTTCACTTCAGTGAGCATCATATTCCTATATGGCTATTTCTCAGTTTAGCTCTAAGCACTATTTAAACTACTGTTTCTCCTGCCATACCACTCTTAGGTGTCTATTCTTGGAAATGTATCTCTTTTTACCTTGCATTTACTTTAAGGAGTCTGACTGATAGTTCATATTACATATGTTGCTGCTGTTACCTAATCAGGTTGTCTGCAGCTTGTTTTTACTGTTCAAGACCCAGAAAAGTGAAAATATAAACTAAAGGCTCAATTCTGCAAGCATTTACTGTTATGAGGAGCCATGTTGGAAGCAACAAAATTCACTTTGAGAAGTGCTATGACCATTTTGAAAGGCCTGCAGGACAGTATTGCAAAGTGTAAAGAAAATCATCTTGCTTAAATTTTACAGACCTAGAGTATGATGAATATTTACAAGAAAAATCCTGAAAAGTGTGGAAAATTTTAGTCCTCACCAAGCCTCAGTGAAATGAGGGGCACTGAATAGATACTAGTAAGTTTGTTACACTGTAGTTAAAAATAACATTTTGTAAATTTTAAAGTGATATGTCACATATAATGATTTCAGACAATAAACTGGAAGATCAACAGAATAAAGGGCTGAGTGTTCACTTGGAGATACTAAGATTTTCATGCGAAATCTAATTATATTGCACATGGACTCTATACTTCAAATGTTCTGTATTGTGTTGGCAAGGCAAGATTTTAGTAGTGGTGGACCTACAAGGGTGGATTCTGTGAGAAGCTGCTAGAAGTTTCCCCATATGCAGTAAAGTCAGTGCCAGTTGTCTCCAAGATGGACTTGCTGCTGACCAAGGCTGAGCCCATCAGAGATGTTGATAGTCCTGTGGAGATAAAGGATTTGAGAAGGGGAAAAACACTGCTGCACAAGAGCAAGTGTCTCTGAAACAGAGGAGTGAGAATGTGAGACAAACAGCTCTGCAGACACGAAGGTCAGTGGAGAAGGAGGAGGAGCAAGTGTTCAGGCACTAGAGCAGAGATTCCCTTGAAGCCTGTGATGAGGGAGGGCGTGTGCCTGCAGCCCAGGAGGTCCGTGACGGAGAACATATCGACCTGCATCCTGTGGGCCCCATGCTGGAGCAGGTGGATGCCTGAAAGAGGCAGTGACCCTGTGGGAAGGCTGCACTGGAGCAGACTCCTTGCAGGGGCTCTCCATGGAGAGAGGAGCCCAGCTAGAGAAGGTTTGCTGACAGGACTTGCGACTCCACAGGGGACCCATGCTGGACCAGCCTGTTCCTGAAGGATTATACCCTGTGGAAGAGAGCCACACTGGAGCAGTTCAAGAAGTGCAGTCTGTGGGAAGGGGAATTTTGTGGAGGACTATCTCCCATGGGAGGGATCTTCTAGACCAGGGGAAGAGTGTGAGTGGGAAGGAGGGGCAGAGACAATGTGATGAAGTGACAACAACCTGCATTCTCCATTCCCTTATGCCACTGGGGAAAGGAGGTAGAGAATCTGGGAATGAAGTTGAGCCCATGTGGAAGAGAGGGGTGGTGGGAAGATGTTTTCAAGATTTGGTTTTATTTCTCATTATCCTACTCTGATTTTAAATTAACCTAATTTCTCCAAGCTGAGTCTGTTTTTCCCCTGCTGAGTTTTCTCTCTCTGTCCTTATACTGCCCACAAGCCTTTTATTATGTCTTGTTACCCCTGTCCAGCTGAAGAGGGAAATCGCAGAAGCTTTGGTGGTCACCTGGCAACCAGGCAGGGTCAACCCACTATATTAAAACAGTCACTTGCAGAGGTGAATGACCAGCTAGCAGCTAGCCATTCCGCCTTCTAATGTGTACATTAAAAAGGGCCCCATACCATTACATAGCAATAACACACGTAGTTTGTAAGGATCATACGATGTCGTACCTATCATACGTGTCTTTTCACAGACATAGGCACAAAACTGTGAAATAAAAGCAAAAAGAGTAGTGACTTAATAACTTTAGGTACTGCTGCTTTTCAGCGGTAAGTATAATAATATTAGCTGGTTCATGGTGTATGAAGTTACAGACTTTTCCACTCGTCTGAGTTAAAGACTAAACCACATGAGCTAAAGGGTAGAGCTTACATCTGTCTCTTTTGGGCTACTAAATTTTGCATATACTAAATACATAATTTGACTGTTTTCTGTGTCTTGCAGTTGAGTTTCTAATGTTTAATTAAATGAAATCAGAAAATGGGGTGTTTTAAAGCAGTAAGAACTGACTTTGCAATGATTGTGATATTTACATAACTTTCTACACACAGTTCTGCCACAGACAGAGATCTCTTATCTTTCCCTGATAATCTTTTCTTTCAGAATCACTGAAAAAAACATTGACTCTGCCTAATCTCTTACATCAAATTATCTTTGCATTGGAGACTAAAATTTCTCCCTTTCAGTCTTCTTCCAGGATATTAGTTTGTATTTTACATTGGGTAGTGAAGGGACTCTCTTCAGTAGAAAAACTTGAAAGGAAGACAGTTTGCTTTTGAATGCTGCCTCTTTGCACTTTAGTACATACTGACTGATGAGTGCATATGTTAATTTAGAGCAGGACAGTGATCTGCCCCAGCAGTCTTCATATGTCACACTCTACCCTTCTGCCAATCTGCTACATAATTTCCTTCTTCCTCCTCCCCTCTTAGGATGTGATGTTAGAAAAAGCAGTGTACACACACCCCCCCCCTCTAGCCCCCCGCTTCTCCCCCCCCCATTTTTTGATGGCATCTGGGCATGCAGAAGAGGCCCATTTGGAACACTGAAGAGTGTCTTCTAACCCCGTATCTTAGAAAATGTGCCTGGACTTATAGATCTGGAGTTTCATGGAGTTTCATATCTCCTGGTACAAGGCCCAGCTTGAGAAACACCAGTGCTGGGAAAAACGCGTGTTAAAAACCCCAGAAAGAAGGATCTTGAGATATGCAGATGCTTTAACCCATAATCAATGTTGTGGGTACTCACTTCACCATTTCCCTGACAAGATACTACACCAGAGCCAGTGGAACAATCCAGGAGTAGGGCTTCCATAGCACAAGACCTGGAAACCAGAGGAGCACGCATGCATGTGTGCAAAGGTCTGCAAAGGTCAACAACAAAGGCCTGTTATATTGATGCCCCATGTCTTCATAGGTTAAAAACAGGAAGCGTGAATTTCTTGTAGCAAAATCATGAATCAATAAACTATGGAAATGTAAAGCCCTAACTTTGGAATTTTTACTGCTAAAAGACAGAATTACATGAGCTTTTATATAGGCCGTTAATCTAGTCATTCTTTTTCGTAAGTGGGATGAGTACCCTGGGATATAAACATAGTGTATTTGTCTGTTTGACATCTCTTTTCTGCAGATACACAAAGTATTAAAGGTTCACAATCTGGAGTGTCCTGCCTGAATCGTGTTCGGTTTAAATCTGAAATGACAGTCAGTAACAATTTTCCTCATTTGAACTGTCCTGGAAACATATTTAAAACAGAGGTATACAGATTCATATCTCTAACATGCTGACTATTCAGGGCCGTTAAAAAAATGCCCCAAATGACATATTAAATATAAGAAAAGTAAAGAAGTTAATCACTGCTCAATAAGTAGATAAAGTGCATTTTTAATGTTGGAGTTTATTTTTGTGTATTATAGACAGTGCTTCTTTCCACAGCATTGCGGAAAAATCTTCCTATTAGCAGTAAAATAAGCAATAATTATCATTATTTATTTCAAAGCATAAATGTGCCTCAGCTGGAGATGGGAGTTAATAAGCCATTAGGACTATTAAATCTTACGCAGATACTATGTGTATGCATTTTGCAAAGTATAGTAACATTATAGTGATTACCTGGTTCTGAAAAATAATATGAAGCCCTAAGATTCCTAAAAGCTTTTGGAGAGTCAACGTATCATGGAAGCATGTGTGTTTTTTTTCACTATTAGTAAGAGTATTAATAATCAAACTTAGAGATCTCCCGCCTTGCTTGGAACAAAGGTTTTCTTCTTTTATTATTTCAGTGATATATCTGAAAAATGACCCTGTGCGTCTAAATAATATGCACAGATTAGGTGCAACTGCGATCACAAAGACCTTTAAATTACTGAGACACAGTAATTTATGTATTGTTTCCCCTCTCTTTTTTATTTCCTAAAGAAGATTCTTATAGGTCTAACTAATATTTCACATTGCTGAAAAGTTTTATTTTAAAGCAGATTAACCTTTCAGTCACTGTCAACTTTAGAAATAAAAATTTAAAGAAAAGATTGAAAATTTATATAAAAAGTGTTTGAGTTCTGATTTCTTTGCAGATTTTTACCTGCACAGCATACAGTGCTTCACTGAAATTGCATGTCTCTATACATTAGCATATGTAAATAAAAGTAAGGATTGGTGCTACAATGGTTGCAATAGTACTTCTTATCATACTGCTGATTTCTGTAGTATGCTTCTAAAACATCTAACTTAGATTTAACAGTTTTCATGTCAGCTTCTGCAAGCTGCATCTGGCTGATTCTTAAAGTTCCAAAATACTGTAGTATAAAAAGGTCTAAATTTCAGTTTGCTGATTATTTTACTGGAAGGCAATGCCATATAGCCCATTGAAAAATACTCCCAAGTAACCTTCTTGCATTGTAGTGAGGCTAGTTAAATGTAGACAGCTTGGGGTAAACTCAAATTAACACAGCACTTTTTTTTCCCATTTCTTTCAGAGAAAAACTCTTCAAGTTACACTCAAAATTTTGAAGATCATGAGATATGCATCAAAATATCAAGACGCTAACTTAAACTACTCATGAGACTTTTTGAGATATATCATCTTAGTTTCTTTTCTCTCACCTTCTGACGGTGATGTCTATATGTTTTCTACTAATACTAGTTTTACTAAATTCTGTAGTTAAGTAAATGCCATTATTGCTTTTTTTGCTGTTGCTGTTTTCTAACACCCATAGATATATATAGTAGTGGTAAAAAGGAAAACATAAAACCCCTTGGTTCCTCTGTAATTCTATGATTCTTGTATCTGGAACTTTTAGAAAATGAGTTCATTTTTAAAGGGCCTATAATATAAACTTCCCAGCCGTACTGGGCCTGATTGTGACAGAGTCGATTTTCCATTTTTTTTCAAAGCATATCTTATGTATTAGAATTTTTAACTAAACTAAGACTGATAATACACTAATTTTCCAGTTTTTTCTGAATAGCATTTTCACAGCATCCAGGATTTCTCTGTCTCTTACTCTGTCCCCACAGTGAGTAGATTGTGGGTGCAAAATAGTTTGGGAGGAAACTAAGCAGATGATCCAAACTAACCAAAAAGATATTCCACGCTTTATAATGTAATGGTCATCAATAAAACAGAAAAGAGAGGATTTTAGCAGGGCTAGCCATCTTTTGCTCAGGAACTGACTGAACATCAGTCAACCCATGGCAGCTGGGAGTGCCTATGCATCTTTTGTCTTCTTTAGTGTTTTTTTTCTCTTCTTCCACTTATCCTTCACTTATTAAAGAATAAATATTATCTATTATTAATGTTTATTATATTGTTTATTACTAATCTTGATCCCTAAGTTTTCTTGCTTTTATTCCTCCTTTCCTCTATCCCTGCTCCACTGAAGGTAGAGAGTGTGGAGCCTGAATGAGTAGCTGCTCAGCTGCCCTGTGGGGTTAACCCACAACCCCAGCTCACCCGTATAGGCACCTCCTCCCTCCCCTTTCTCAGTACACTAATTCTGCCATTCTTCCCAACTTGTTTTATGTTCCACCACAAATTTTCTTCTAGTGGAAGTGTGAACTGTGGTCAATAGCCCAATATGGTACTCATTAATGTCTACAGTAGAGCTTAAGGAGCCAGTACATTTAATAAAATAAAAACACATAAATATACATTTTCATTGTATAGTAAAATGCCAAAAGCAGGAAAAAAGAATTTGAATTATTATTAGTCACTCTCATAACAAAATTTGTACTTGAACACCATTTGCTGCCTTTCTTTTTTCACCATCTAGAAAAGGGCTAGGCAAAGCTTTCCGGTCTCTAACTGATGATTCTCTACAGATCTCGGTGCAGTCACTTAATTCCTACTTAACGGACAAAACAAATTCAGAGAAAGACAGAAAAAAACTTATGTGAGGAAAGGCTGTTAACATACCCAAAATGTACACAATTTTTCTTTCAGAAATAAAGTACAGAATCAAATAACTATTACTGTTATTACTTTGCTAAAATACATACATGGAAGTAAAGTCCTATACATGCTAAAGCATGCTGTATCTGAAGCTCATATGCTAAGAATTACCCTGCTTTGGTTCCCATTTAACTGTTTCTCACGGAAGCTGGAAGATGAAAAAGCACATAATCTTGCACTTAATGAACTCTGAAATAGTCTTCTGCTACTTTTTTGTTCGTTCTTAGCCAGGTATTTATATTTCAAGGTGTCTTTTAGTAGAACTTGTGCACAGAGAATTTAAACAGTATTTCCCCATTATCATTAATTTGATTTAACCGTGGAAACAGCCGGCACTTTTGGTAAGAGACTCCCAAGTTTTTTTATCCTCCGTTCCATTTTATTGACAAGAGCCCTGAACTGTCTAAAGATGCAGTCTCGCTCTGTTAACACAAAGATTCCCTAATGACAGAAGAGCTGCAGATAGTATTGACAGCTTTTTCTTAGACAAAGACAAAGACACAAAACTAATGAAATCCTTTACGAATCTGACACAACATTTTTACTATTTCTTGTCTTTGAAATGACACTGTAATTGACAAGGTTTACCACTCTGGTGGCACCCAAGGCTTAATTAGCAAGTCTACCAGGGCTAATCTTTTAATGTGGATAGCTCACCTTCAAATGGGAAAGGCATGTGAAGAATAAGCTTTATCAGTTGCATGGTTGAAAGTTTTTCTTGTGAAACTGTAGTGCATCTTAAGTGTTAAAGAGACAGGTGACAAAAAAGCCTTTTGGAATTTCAAATAAAAGAAAAAATATTTTTTCAACCTAGGTGCTATATGTCTGTGCCTGTGTAGGCCTTAATAAATGCAAGTAGTAGCGTTCAGATTCAATACATTAGTGTTAAATTGGTATTAGTGTTTTATACAGTATTAGAATAAGGATTCATTGAAGAGCTGCTGTTAGAAGTCTGGAGGATATATTTTTAAGTACATCCTTCTTTGTATGTATTAGTCTGTCATGGTTCATCTGTATTATTCCACGGAGGAAATATTCAAGTTCAAACACACCAAATTGGCACAGAATGCCTAGGGCACCTAAGCAACATTGAAATCTGTATCTAGCCATTAGCAGTATAAACATACAAGAACTTGTTCTCAAAAAACCAGCCTTATCTAGAATATTTATTTGCTCATTTTTAATGCTAGTTTATTTGAATTCTCTTTATGGTAATTTAAATGAAGTATCATCAGTGTTTCTGTTTCTCTCCCACTGTTCCCAGTAATTTATATGGTCTATAGCTTACATATGCTTGACCACCATGGCTGTCATAAATATATCTAAATTGTTTTACTTCCTTTTTCTTAGAGATTTTTTTCTTCCTATGGTATCATTCTGTCTGGGTCCCATAATTTCAAAAGAGTATATTTTAACAAAAATTGCAAAACAAGCAGAAACTTTCCTAAATTTGGAGAGAGATCTTTGTTCTTCTTTTAGCTGAGCAGTTTTAAATTTGTGGATTTGTTAATTTTTCAGTTACAAAGACAACATGGCTATAATAAGGTACTCTTGAGTTAATGTAGTGCTTTATTTTTTCTCACAATGTTCATTACAGTACATATTGATAAAATCAGTGGATTTCATGAGTGTTTAGCAAGTGAGATGAGAAAATTGATGACAAAATTATTTTTAGTAAATAAAACTGAAAAAAAGAAGTAGGTCTGCTTTTCAAAATTTTCATGTAAACAAGACCTATCTGTTTGCTTGTAACAGGGCTTGTGGGAGTGTATAACATTGATAAAAATCAGTATTAGATCATATTTATATTATTTTTTTCTGACTTTCAAGCTGTGGTACTTATTGGTAGATTTAGCTGGACTTTAGCCTTACTTTGATAGCACAAAAAGATAGAAATCTTACTTGCTGTACATTGCTGTACCACACTGCAAATATCAGTCTATGGTGGTTGCACAACATTACTTACAAGTAAGCTATTTTTTTTTCACTCTAGTAAAGTAACTGCAGTAGAATTTCTACTTTGAAAACTAAGGATAGTTATGACTTGCTGCCAGACATTGCTTCTGTTGTTGTGGGATATTCAGGGAGAAGGAAAGAAAAAAGAAAATAATAGAAAAAAAAAAAGAAGCTGTATTTTAAAGTTATCTTCCTAATTGCTATTCCTCATCTTGGTCACATGAGAGCTTGATCATATACAAAGAAGAGTTTCCATAAAAACCACAATATGTGTAATTTGCCCCTAAAAATTGAACATGTTTTTTTCCTAAAAGTTCTTGAAGTAGTAACTTTGTTTTGACTGATAATGCAATCACATATTTCAGGTGAAGGTGGCCAATGCCAGAAGTCTAATAGAGTTGTCTATTTCTTATTTTTTCAATTCTCAATGTGTTATTTATGCTATTGGGCCAGATCCTTCATGCAATCAATTCAAAAACAGAAACTTGAATGCAGATATACTGAGACTCTGCAGCATCCTGCTTTGGGAAATTATATTTGAAAACATTAATTTGTAAATTTAACAAAAATTACAAAAGTGATCCTAGAAGTACTTTTAAGCCGTTATTTAAATCTATCTAGATGCATGTATCCAGGACGATGATGAGGAACAAATTATTTGATGTTGTGTTTGTTCAGGAATTTGCACACTTGAGGGCATAGTCAACTACATCCCACACAGATCATTATTTGGAACATTATCTTAGTTGCTATTTAAATATAATCAAATATCAAATAAAAGAGCTTCTACAAATTGCCATGAACCACTTCTTAGTCAACTACCTTGGAATAAGGTACATTTTTTTTTCTATATGAAGCTCATTTGGTAATAATTATGAAAATTTCACTTTCATTTGTAAAAATTTCAGATGTGTAGTTTGATACAAAATATGTGAAACTGTATACACACAAGAAATGGGGAATGTTTCTGTTTTTCTAGTTTACAAATACACAATTCCAAATTGTGACAGATAAGTACAAATATATATATACACAATACCAGATACAAAAAACTAACTTTCTTATGTTACCTCAAAGCTTTAAATGCTTCCTAACTCCTTAAAAAGTTTAGCTAGTTGGAAAAATCTATCTGAACTGATACAGCACTGTACTGCCATAGTTATTGTTAAAAAAAAAAAATCCAGAAAAACCATTTGTGATCGTTTAAAGTCATTACAATTTCTGTCCTAAAGCAGAAGATTCTTCCTGGTATCTCTCAGCCCTAGCTACTCTGAAGCCCTGATATACATATTTTATGCTTTTGTAATTTTTTTTTCCCCAGGTATTCAGGCTGAAGGAACAGCCATCTCAAATTTCTGCATTGAGGATTAAGTATTACAAAGAATTGGGGGATCTTTATCAACTAAGGATTTCATAAATTATGAGTAATGGAGCCTATAATGTCGCACCAGAGTATTTCCAAAGAACAGAAGAGAGATAGTTCATTTCAGAGGAGCTGTGGAACTAGGAAATCGCATGTGTATAGATGTGAACGTATCCTCACAAAATTAAGACTACTGGCTATATTTTATGTGTTATGGTATTGGTATTATTTGGCCTTCTCAGAATCCTATTGTAAAAGCTCAGTCTAATGATCATGCAGGTAGGTCAGGTAATGGCCATCCAGGTGAAAGACACCTGGAACAAAAAAATTTTCACTGGGATAATGGGCAGAAAAAGAACTTGATGCTGTCATATATCTAATACATTCAAGCTGGAGAATGTACGGAGTAATCTCACAGAGCCTAGTTCCTTTTTTATTGTTAATAACTTCCAGAATATTTAATTCAAGTCCAAAGTGGGGGGCAAACATTCAAAACCAAATCAGAATTACCATCCTCTAGTTCACTTGTTCACTTGTCACTTCTTTCAGCCATGAAGAAAATCGTCGGGGCTAGAGCATCTTTTTAAGAAGTCTTTCCCCCTTGACCTCACAGGACAATCTCTTTCAAAATATTCAGTGACTGAGGACGGTGAATAGACTTAGGGCAGTACTCAGAATACTAATGAATACCCTGATTATGTGGAACATGGGCTAAATGGTTCTGCATTCTGGTCTTCCATTTATGAATTACATTGTTGGCCATTGACTTTTTTCCTGTTGGCATTCTAAATAACTCTCAGAAGAGTGTCTACATTAGCTTTCTTTCACATGCATACAAAGCAAGTGGTTTTACTGGCTATTTCTCAACGATTTGTGTATCGGCCCTTGTACAGAAGTGAAAGAATTTGAGGCAACGAAAAATAATTTTCTTTAGATAGATTGCTAAAATATTTTTATGTCAAAGAGTAAGATTAAAAGAGACCTTAAAATCAGAAAACTACTATGACATTTTGTAAAATTAATAAATTAAATCTACAGTGAATTTGGGGTGCTTCTAAAATCTAGCATCTTTTTAAAAAAGCTTAGAATATTTAACAAAAAGCTTTCCATTTGTATGACTGGAAATTACATACATAAATCTTTAAAAATAAAGTGTTTAAGCTTTGAGGTATCATATATCTTTGCAGAACTTGTGGCAGAAATAAAGGATGACCTTTCTACTGAAAGTGTATGGTAAATGACTGTGAAAATAGGAAATTAAATTTATAAAGAAAATTGGCCTTTTCAGACCTAACTGATTCAGATAATTTTGAAAATCCCAGCTTATTTTAAGAGTACACTTTCCTATTATGTACTGTTAGGATTTTTTTTAATGTTTTATTGCAGACTAACTGTAAGATATTTTTAACCTCAAAGAAACATTGATTTTTCATCAGTTTCTCATATAAAGTTAATCTTCATGATGTGCTAAATCCTCCCTGTATTAACAAAACCCAAACAATATCAGAAAGGAAACAGAGCCCTGATTCTCTTGTTTAATTACTGAAATGTTTGATTTTGAATGCTTCAATGCTTCTTCTTTGTACTTAACCCAATGTAAGATTAGCATTTCGTGTATTGCAGAATTTAAATTCTACATTTTTTCCCCTTGAGGGAAAAAGATGATACTAGAAAATCAGGAGTGCTGACACCATCTTTAGATATTATTTTTCATCTTAGCTTACCATTAGAAAAAAATATTCAAGTAGAAAACCACTTGCTAGTTTCCTGGTTGAAGGAACATTTTTATAGATGTCCACTTAAGATTTTGTCTTTGTATATGTGTAGGCTATAATAATGAACTGTAGCAACCTTAACTGCATTGAACACAGGAAGATATTTCCATCAACTTCTCTTCTACCTATACTACTTTAAAATAATTCAACACAAAAGCATTTGGAAAAGTTATTTGGTTTTTATGGGACCACACAAAAATGTGCTGTGCTCCCTCTTTTGGCCTTTCTGCACTGCAATTGACAAATGAGCAAAAAGCATCCTTTCATTTGCTCAGCCCACTCTGCAAATGTCAAGCTGTTGATCAGGAGTGTTTTTGTATAATAAGGCTTTCTGTGCACCAGGAAATAGAAATGTGCATTGTTGTCAAATAAAACAGCAGTGTCAATTTTAGGACCATTCAAAAAGACAAAGAAAGATCAATGCTTGCGAAATAGAAAAGTCTGAAATTGGCAGACTTGGCTGAAGTGGGGAATGCTTTTTTCCAAGCTTTTAAAAAGGTGGCATAAGCAACAGTGAGTAAACAAGAACTGAAAACTTTAGAAAATGCTTGAGAGCATCCTTTTGAGGTAAAGAGCCCTTTAAAAGCCTCATGATTTAGACCTTGATCTGCCTGATAACTGAGATTATAGTAATCGTGTTTATTCCTTGTGAGTAATTTATATTATTTTGTTCTAACTGGAACAAAACAAATAAAATCAGAAATTGAGATGGACATTCTTAGTTTAACTTACTGTTGTCTTCCAAAGAAAGGGACCTTACAGTCTTGTCTGTTGGTGGTCTTTGGGCAGAATAAAGCCACAAACACAGATCCTACTGAAGGCAGGAAAGTATGATTAGCTATGCATTTTCTGGATCTAGCAGCTAAAATGAGAACACAGAATTATTGTAGCGTTGTATTAGAGGCCATAATCTGACTGTCATATCAGAAAAAGGCATTGGTAAAGAGCATTAGCTAAAAAAGGTCAGACAGTCTGTTTTCCAGTCCCTTCAGGAATAATCTAGTGAAGAGTTTTTACAGGCAGGGGACAAAAGAGCTTTTCTATGTTTTTAACCTATTTAAAACTTCCTAAACAAAGCATTTCTCTTCTCTTGCTCATATTTCTTCTGTTGCAAGAGGGATTAAAAGGAATATATGTTAACTGGTGACAGTTACAGTTTGTTTTACAAAGCCTGGAAAGGGAGACAAAGGCTACAGCACTACTCGTATAGAAAAAATACAGTGGTGGTGATGGTGGGGGGGTGTGTTCCTCCATAAAAATATATGATAAGGCTCCTAGTATTTAACCTGAGACCTGAGTTTGATGTGGGAGTATTTTTTGGCATGAATGCAGACTGCTGTGGGTAATATTTTCAGGTCTGAAAATTTATTTTCTTTTTTTTAATATATGCAAGGAAAATAGATTTCTTTCTTTCTCTGCTCCTCTGTGAAGCTGAGCAACACAACATTTCATTTCTTGCATGTAAATGAAACATTAGTATTAATCCCCTGGTGTTTCGACGCCTGGAGGCATATTTTCAGATTTCACTACTTCATCTAGTGTTGTATTGTAAGTAATTGACTGTGGCAAGAAGTCAATGCTCATATTGCAGAAAGCGACAATGACACCACTGTTGCAAGTGCTTTGTCTTTCAGATTAATTGTTTTAAATTTGATCAAAATAACACTGTAATGAGAAAAAAAATAGGGAAATGTAGCTTTTTTTATTCTAATATCTGCAGTCAGAAAACTATATATAAGATACCAAAACATTTTCCACTCACTGTATGGTGAGGAGATCAATACATGGTTTGTGCACAGTTCCAGTCTTAGCAACAGGCCTACCTTAAGGCTGCATAGGAGCAAGATAAGCCTGAGTTCAGCCTCAAGGTAACTGAATCTACCCACAATGAAGAGATTGGACCCTTGTCTCTGCTTGGAAGGAAAAAAGGAAGAACCTTCCCCCTTCCCTTAGCTGCCCCTGCAAAAGATACAACACTGAGTTCAGAGAATGAAGACCACGTGAAAAACAGACAAGATCCAGGAGAAGAAGACAATGGAAATTTATTCCAACCACACACCAGTGTGTGGAACCAGTGCTGCCATAAAAGCTCGTAAGGCATTAGTATTTGGAGATTCCTTACTGAGAGGCACTAAAGAACTAGTTTGCTGTCCTGATAATTTCTCTAGAGATATTTGCTGCCTCTCAGGAGCTTGCATTAGTGATGTCAGTGCAATGCTGTCAAGCCTGGTGAACCCTACAGGTTATCATCTGTTCTTACTGTTCCATGTAGGGTATAATAATGACTACATGATTTAGAACTATCAAAAAAGACTGTATGTCCCTTGGCACAAAGCTAAAAGGATCATGAGCACATATTCTCTTCTATTCCCCCGGTCAGAGGAAAGAGTTCAAGGAGGAAGAGAGAAACTGAGCACATGGATTCCTGGCTGAGTGACTGGTGCCATAACTGAGGTTTTGTCTTCTATGATCATGGATTTACCTTTGAGAAGATGGACCTGCTGGGAGCTGACGGAATTCACCTGACCAAGTGGAAAGAGAGGATCTCACTGACAAGCTTGATAGATTTAGGAGGAGAAATTTAAACTAGATTTAGTGTTGGAACAGGATGGAATTTTCAGTAACAAAAAGTTCAAGAGCCACTGACACCTTAGAAACCAAAAGGGCAACAGACCTGTGAAATGACTCAGAGAAATTAGGGCTTGTTCCTCTAAAAAGGTGCTATGTCTGATAGAACAGCTGAAGTGCTTCTTCAGTGCACATATCATGGGTAACAAGACGCAAGAGTTGGACGCCACCGTGCTCCACAAAGCTGTGATCAAAATGCTATCACTGTAAACCCGGTGGGATGAACCACATGATTGAAGCACTGCAGTCAATGTCTATAAACTGCTCAGAAGGGACAGGCAAAGAAGGAAGTGTGAGGATGTTTGCCCTCCACACAAAAGATTGGGCTTAGTGCAGAGAGCTGTCTTTGAAAAACAATGATGAATGGATTGAGATCTTATGGATTGAGGTCTTATGGGTAAAAACTAAGGGTCAAGCCAGCAAAGGAAACCTCATGGTTGGTGTTTACCATGAGACTGTATGCTCAACAGGAGCATGCTGAATAACTGTTCTCAATTCAACTCCAGGAAGCATCACACACCCAGGCTCCAGTCCTGCTGGGGGCCTTCAATCCTGGTGACAACTGCTGGAAAAGTGGCACAGCAAGGTGTAAATAGTGCAGAACATTCTTGGAGTGCACTGACAATAGTTTCTTAATTCAGAAGATAGACAGTCCAAACAGGGAAGTTTACCAACCTGGATGGAATAATTACAGGTGTCAAGAATAGCAGCAGCCTATCCTTCAGGCTAGGAAGATCATGTCCAGGTGGAATTCAGAATCTTGAGAGATATGGGCCAGGTAAGAGTAAAGTCAAAACCTTCAATTTCAGCAGAGCGAACTTTCAGTTATTTAGGAAATTACAATACATGACCCTCAAGAAACTGTCCTCAGGGATAAAGGAGCAGAACAGTCCTGGAAGGTCATTAAGGACTTTTTTTTCATAAAGCACAAAAGATTTCCGTTGTTTGAGCAAGCAGGCAAGGAGTGCAGGAGATCAGAATGGCTAAATAAGGATCTCCAGGTCAGACTGAAGCATAGAAAGGAAATGCAGGCCATTGAACCAGAGATAAATATACTGGAAAGAATATAGGGTATTCTGCATGGATTTAAAGCGATAGGATTAGAAAAGGTAAGGCACAGTCAGAGAAGAATTTGGCGGGGGATGTGAAGAATCACAAGAAGGGTTTCAAGAGATTTGTTATCAAAAAAGAAAGATTAAAGAAACCACCTTCCTGATAAATAGGTGGGAGTATTGAGAACCATAATGGATTAGGCTGAGGTTCTCATAAGTTTTTTTTTTGCCTCAGTTATTGTCACTAGTTATCACCCTTCCCACATCTCTCAAATCGCTGAACCTCAAGGCAAGGACTGGTAGAATGAAATCCCTTCCACTATAAGAGAAAATCAGGTTTGAGACCGCCTGAGGAACCTGGGCCCATGGGACCCAAAAAGATGTATTCCAGGGTCCTGATGGAAGTGCCAGCTGTAGTTGCTAAGTCACGGTGCATCATATTTCAGAAGTCTGATGGGTGAAGTGTCCAGTGACTGGAGAAACAGTATATTGCACCCATTTCTAAAAAGGGTAAAAATGAGAAGCCTAGGAATTACTGATCAGTCAGCCTTATCTCCATGACTGGCAAGATCATGGAGTAAGACTTCTGGAAAACGTTGAAAAACATGGAAGATATGAAGGAGACTGGAGATATCCACCAGCTTCACTAATGGCAAATCATGACTAACCTAGTGGTTTTCTATGATGGACTGACTGCATCAGTGAACAAAGCAAGAGCAACTAACGTAACAGAATCATGGAATGACTTGGGTTGGAAGCGACCTTAAAGATCATCTAGATCCAAACCCTTGCCATGGGCAAATAACCTTCCACTAGACCAGGTTGCTCAAAATTGCATTCAACCTGGCCTTTCAGGGAACACTTCCAGGCATGGGGCATCCACAGCTTCTCTGGGCAACCTGTTCCAGTGCCTCACCATCATCACAGTAATGAATTTATTCCAAGTATATAATTTTGTTGCCTTTCCCTGGTCTTAAAATTAAAAGCCAAAAATGGTTAGAGGGGAAAAAAGGGTTTTACCTTTGTATTTGTTTAAGGATCCTCAGGTGCACCACATCCAGGTAGAATGCACTAAAATGCACCCCAGAATGCACACTGAAAATGCACACACACGATGATTTGCGTATAGTTATAGGCCTTGCACATTAGCATATCTATCAAAGATTCCCCAATGAGAGGCTCAAGTGAAGGCTCCGTCCCAAGGAACCTTCCCCCTGGATGGGCCTATCTTGGTTTACAGAATGTGTTCTGGAGAGGACCTTGGTGTCTGGGGCTTTCTGACCCCCAACTGCGAGGCTTCCAAGATGTTTGGTCTCTTGGCTTAACAGAATTTTGGGTCTAAGCTGGTTATCAGACTCAGGGAATTACAAGTATGGGGGCTAAAAGCACTAAGGATACATAAAAGCTATATAAAAGAGGTATATAAAAAGGCAAAAAATCATCATGGCATCATTTAATTAGGTCACTCTAAAGACTTCGTTTTTTCCAGGCTGAACAACCCCAATTCTCTCAGCCCTTCCTCATAGGAGAGTTGCTCCATCCCTCTAGTCATCTTTGTGGTCCTCCTCTGGACTTATGCCAACAGGTCAATGTCTTTCTTGTACTGGGGTGCCCAGAGCTGGAAGCAGCACTGTGGGTGGGGTGTCATGTCATCTTCTTGGACTTCTGGAAGGACTTTGATTCAGTCCACCCCAACATTCTTGCCATTAATTTGGAGATATATGCATTTGATGGATGGATTATTAGATGGACAAGGAACTGGATGGTTGCATCCAGAGTTGCTGTCGACAGCTGCAAGCTTATGAGTTTTATGAGTCAAAGATTATGAGAAAACATTGTAGGATCAGAAGCATGGACATTATTGCTGAGGGATAAGAAAATAAGAAAATATAACTAGAAATAAAGAAAGTATTTTCCTTAAAACTGATAATTTTCTGAGACCAAACCAAACTCATAAGCATGTGAGCACTTTGGTTTCTGAAGCTGTGTCAACAATCTAAATCATACTTAATTCAGATAAGACACACAGAAATTTTGTTAGCAAGTATCTTTGATTCTGCAAAATAAATGGAAAATGTAAATTTTCAAGAGCTGGAGGAGATCAGTAAAACAAAGGTGGCAGAAAAATCAGCTATGATTCCTTTGTAGACTCCTGCCACGTATCAGAGTTCTATTTCAAACCTCAGACTGTCAAAAATTCTCAAAGCAATTTTTAAATTTTTAAATATTTTACACACACTGCAAAATTCAGCTTTCTTTCTGAGACTTGCTTTAGAAAGAAACATAGTCTTGTTTATTTGTTTGATTGATTGATTGTTTAAAAGTGGTTTGTTCATAATTTGGTAGAAGATAATGATCAAACATTCAGGACAGTTAATACATTAGAATTAACAGAACAATGAAGACTAAGATCTTAATACATTAGGTATTCTTAGTTGTGTCTAACTAATTCAACTTGGTTTAATGTATTACATGCTCTAAAAATTACCATGGCATAGGTAGTAGACTCAAGCCATATAACTTGACACTTTCTGGAATTCTCCATGCACTTTATGGCATCCAAAGAAAAAAATAGCTTATTAAAATGAGTGAATTTTAATGAAATTCAGTTTTCTGAATTTCAAGTTTTGAAATTTTTAGTGAAAATGAGTTTTAACTTCTCACACAATAATGTTCTGTGCAAACTCTTCTGAGCTAACTAAACATACTAGGCAAAGACTACGTTTCATTTTAAGTTTCTTAAGGAATGGCATGTGCTTAGTAAAAAGCCTCAAAAAAATAGACCATATTTGTATGAATGTCACTTTTGTACTGTACACGAAGACCATGAACTAGGCAAAACCTTGATATTTCATTTCAAACAATTATGTTTCTTCTCTAGATAAATCTTAAGAAGTGTATTTCTGATAATTAGTCCTACCATGCTTTCTACAATATTTTTAGTATTATCCTCTGTGTTTTCTCTCAGCATTCATATTTCCCAGTAGTTTCTACACAGAATGGCATTGTCTTTAGAGAATTCATTTTCTCAGCATGCAGTTACACTTTTTTTGCTTCTTTATACAAAACATTAATCTGTTATGTACATCTGTTTTCTGTCCTGACTCATATTCACAACTCATTCCAAACAATATTGTGAATTTTAACACTGTCTCTTTACTTCTGCACAAAGTTAATTTAAGATTTTAAACAGAGTTAATCTTGAAATCAAATCTTCCCTTCCAGTTTTTTCCAATTATTTAAAAAGTACACTATTTCAGCCTATGGTCGCTGTAATATTATATTACTTGGTCTTTCATTTACCTGTGGAATAAGTGATATATTTTGTGAATTCAGGTAAGCTTAAACAGAGAATCCTGGCAAAATCCCCATTTTCCACAGAAAAACTACTTCAGAAGCATATCTCCAAGACAGTAGAAAAAGCTGACAAACTCAGACTGGTTTGAAGAATTCAGATGATTGTGTTTTATAAACGAGGGATGAGTTTTTTGAGGGTTTGTTTTTCTCTCTCTCTTTTTAAATTTTTTTTTTTTTAATTAAATGGCTTCTACCTGAGGGTGTTAAATGTTAGAAACCTAAAAAGAAACCACAGAAGAAATTACAACAAAGACAGTGTGGACAAAATTACTGGAGAAGTGATTTTCAGAGACAATGGATACACTTGATCATTGTAAGCAAAAGCAGCACGTAGGTGTAATGAATGGAAGTAAAATGTATGTACATGGTCTATGCTGAAACTTAATGCTTGTTTAAATGAACATGGTATCACAGATTTTTCATTTTTAAACAACTTACTGAAATAATAAAATTTCTTTCCTTCCAGCACTTTCATGTTTCTATTTTTTCACAGAAATTTGATGGATCTTTTAATGCAAGATCATTTGCCTACGCCTTCCCCACTCCTGCGTAATTACACTACCAGAAAATGCTTAAAAGCAGCTGTTGGTCTGATGGCTACCCTTCTCTCTTCTCTCATTGTAGTTTTTTATGGTAAAATGGTTTCTGTAGAAAAGAACATGATGTATTGTATAGGGAACAAACATATTACTCTCCTTCTAGCCTAATGAAACACTTTGATGGAAGTGGAATTCAATACATATTATTTTCTTTTTCTAAGTCATAGATGTTAGAAAATATTCCATTCATACAGGATAGCAAGGTGTCTATGATGATAAAGTAACCTGGAAGACCTCTTTTCTCTTTAAGAGGTAAGAGTCACTCTCTGAAGCATAGAACAAAAATCGTGAGCCTTTTTCTTTTTCTTTACTCATTCTTACCACTGATACGTCCTTCTAAAAACACTGGCAGACATGGCTTCCCTGATTTTGCTAAGAGAGATTAGTAAGAGAGGAAATGTAATTAAAAACACAACCCCAGACATTATAAAAGTAGATGTCATGGTGGTTCGGTGCTTCAGCTTTTCTCCACTAGCAATTTGTGTTGACATTTGTACTAGGTCACACATGCAGTGAGTTTGGTTCTTAATTTAATCTTCAGTGAACATTTGTCTATATCACAAAATCAGAATACATTTCTGCATGACTGATAATCTGTGCTCATGAGAGTCCTAGGACCAGAAAAGCAAGGCTTCATAGGTCAGAAATTAAATACACTGGTAGAGCTGTGCAAGAAACCTTGTCTATCACACATGGTATTGTACTTGCCATTTCTTTTCTTTGGTTGTTTGAGCATCCAATGCAGACTGTAGTACTACTACCGCATCAGGCTTCTCTGATCAGGAAATGGTTGTATAAATACGTCTGTTATTTTGTATTGTCTACATTCTAATATTATGTCTTTGCTAATGGCTTTCAATATGAGTATTTCCCTATTTGATGAGACTGGAGTCTGGAAGAAGTAGTATCTGTTTTGGTGATACCCATAAAGTTTTCAGAAAAAAAATATTCACAATTGGTTCTTTATTAGCACTGCCATCAGTGAAGTGACATCAGTAAGATTCAGTCAGTTTTGACCTTTGAATCAGACTTTCAGTTCAAGAAAAGAGAAACATAGATATTCAATTGTGGGCAGATGATGAAATAAAAATAGACCCAGAAAACATTTTTTTTTTTAAGGGAGTAATGTTAGTGAATGTCAGCATAATAATTTGAGTGGTAATCCTAGGTTTGTTATTTATTATACTTTATTGTATTTTTATTTTGCAGACATAATACAAATAATAGGATTGCATTTTGTAATATTGTTAGTGCATCTTTTAAAAAAATTCTCACAGTGAAAAAATACTTCTCAGTCTATATTGCATATATTGTACATAAATTTTTATATTTCATTTATCATAAATGTTTTTTAATAGCTTCCACTAGCTATGTAATTAAAATGCATTTTCCACATCTTGACTATAGCTAGTCTAAGACATTGTTCTATAGGCAAAAATAATGTGGTCAGTTCTTCCATGAGGACTCTGATATCATATCATTCCATACAAATTTCAGACAAACTAAATTTTGAAACTGGCTCTTTTCATCATTGCAGATTCATAATAAGTCAACGCAAAAAACTGTTAAACAAAATGATATGATAGAAAAGGGAATGTTTCACCAAGATAGATTTTTATTTCTGTCGCTTCTGTTATGTGACAAAACCACAAGTTGATATGCAATCTACAATGATTTACAAAGCGCTCATAATACTTCAGAATTGTATAAATGCTGCTGGGGTGTCTCAGAATGATTTACTGCAATTTGTCACATTTTGAAAGTCTTCCAAAACAGACTGATGACATATACTAAAGAGCTTTCAATGAAATCTGAAATGGTTCATTTGTTATGTCAACTGGAAGGCATTAAGTGATATCTGAAAATCATTTTAAGATTTATTGAAGTGATTTAAAATATCCCTTAATGGTAATTTGGCACACTGCATAGACAACATTGTCATTAAGCAAGATAAGAAAATCGTTTCATCACATTTTAAAATTATTCCTATCACTCTGTGGTTGTAATAGCACCGCTAGTGAAATCTATCACTTTAAAAATACAATTGCAGTGGAGGTTAAGACTGCTGTCAACATCAACGCTGGTGAGAAGTAAATTGAAAAGGATGTATTTTATATATATATATATTTATACATATATACACATTAATATTGCTGAAAATATACAGTTCAAAGCAAATTATGTTTGAAATTGCAACTAATTACCACTTTCCAAAATCCTTGTTAAAAAAAGTGCAACTACTTTTAAAGCCAAATATCTTGCCTTTAAACAGTGGTGATGTTACTGATCCACTAGAAATTTACTCAGTATCTTGTTGCACCAAACAAATTAGTAGTTACCATCAGCATGCTATCTTAAAGCTAAAAAAATTGCAACAATTGCTGCTCCTCTTATGCATAGTATGTTCAGGTGGCAGCCAATTCACACATATTCTTCCCAGCTGATGAGGATATTTTCCGTTCTCTAACCATTTTTATGAGCACATTTGGGTTACAGGTTTTCATTATATTTTAAGTAGAGAAAGACCATATGTGCAAGTGCACATGGGTCACACATGCCCGCACCCTTATATTGTGCATCCAACCACAGGGGGCTGTTTACAAATACAGTGTTACCTACTGGAATAGGCGGCACTGACCAACATGTTTCTAAAAGCATAAAAAAGAATGCTTTCAACACATAAAATCATGTACTCATGCAAACTGAATAAATTTTGAAGTTGTAACTCACCGACTCACTGCAGTGCAATGTAAAGGAATTAGCCCTTGAAGTCAGTGTTAAGAGTTGATGAGTAATTTTCATAATTATAAAATGAATATAATTCAATATATTTTATAGGAAATCTATTTATGTTAATGAAATTTTGATAAAATATTTTCCTGTATTAAAAATATCCCCTCATCATCCACTTAAATCCTGCAAATATTAGTGTGCACAGATAATTTTTAGCTATTGTTCAGTTGGTAAAAATTCACCACTTCTATAACTGGAGTATATGTGCAAGCACAAAACTTTCTTTTCAGTTGTGACAAGAAAAGACAACCAGGCAGTTTTCAGGGGAGAAGAATGCTTTCTAGGCACACACATAATATTTTCACATCTTCTGTAAGTAACTGAAACCTGCTGAACAGGTTAGAGAACTATTTTATGAAAGGTTCTTACATTTCTTAAGTTCTGTATTACCTAGAAACTGATGACTGATACACATAAATACAGTGGCATATTTTACTGTTTCTACTAGAAAGATATATTGGAAACCTCTTTTCTGTTAAAGAGCCTCCTTTAGAAACAACAGGGTATTATAAATAAAATGGGGTTCTTACTAAAGCAATGCTACTTTTTTAAAGGTATGAAGTATACTGTCTCCTTTAAAATTGTCAGCATTGTTGCTTCAAGAATGTTTTGATGCCATGCAAGATTTTGTCTCTATAGAAATAAATGCCCTGTAATGGATTTGAAGAAAGGTCATTGTTGTCATGCTTTGCACTTTCGTGAAGGCTTATGTGAATAAAAAAGTATCTAAATCCATCTAATTAGTGCCATATCTTAGTTAACTATTTTTTATAATCGGAAGTTGTTTTCATCCCAAAATATATACTTTCTACATTTAAGGCAGAACAATATTTAAAAAAAAAACCAAACCTCTTTGCCTTTAATGTCCAAGATTTCTTTCATTGTCAAAGGTTCCCTTTTGCAGACCTTTGTCCTTTTATCTTTCCATAGAAAATTGACAATTCCTTTCCTACTGTATATTATTTAACATATTTTAATTATTCTCAAACTCAAACTCAAAAAAGGTCTTAATTTTGATTTCTTGACTGTACAGAAAATGTGCTGTGAAGTGGTAAAAATGATGGGAAAATAAACTAAATATCTAGGGTGCTTTCTGAAGTATGCAGAGTCAAAGTCTCTCTTACCACTCCCCTCCAAAGAATGCTTCTAGGTTTTTTTTTGGCTTCTGTTGTTTTCTTTGGTTGGTTTTTTTTGTTTGTTTGGGGGTTTTTTTTGTTATTTTTTCCTCCAGTAAGGTGACAGAATATTGTAAACAAAGCATATTAAATTTCTAATGTCACCAGAGTGCAATGAGTACATGTAAGGGTTAAATGGGACTTCTCATCTGTGCAACTGTTTCCTGTTGAGGAGGAAGAATTTCTCTACGACCATTTTCACTTTCACTTTTCTCAACTCCTGGCAACCCAAGCAAGCCAGAAATATGGACCTCTGCACATGACAAACAGTGCCTTCAAGCATTTCCGCAAATCTGACCTTGTTTTCATGTAAGCATTATGGTATTGAGTAATTTTATTGATTAAAAAAAAAAAAAGAATATTGCTGTGATCCCTGATGTGTGAACATTTGTGAATCTCCAAATTAATTTAAACTTCATGCTTCAACAAGTTTTATGTTTCCAGCTTTTGAGACTTAAAATCAGTATTTCCCTATCTGCTGTTTTGATAAATGCTAATGTGCAAAGCAGATTTTATAAAACAGAAATCTTGACACATGAATGAACAAAAGGTATGTGCATTCAGAATACTCACATTTTCATGAATTCTGCAGTTTTTTGTTGGTTTAACATCTAAGATCCAAGTACTAAATCACCCCTAATGCTGCGACAGGTTAATGTCTTATACTAAGCCATTATTTCTCTTATGAGAGCTTCAAAGATATGTTAGTGACTAGTAAAATATTACTTGATATCTTGTGTCGGCCAAAAGTGAGAGATCAGATAATGTAGATGGTTACTCAGCAGGAGTACTTTAAGGAGAAACAAGCAATATCTAGAAAGATATTTCTATTATTTCCATTACGACTTCTGGAGATTAGCATATGCAAAATGTTATTAATTTCATAAGCACTTTGCCTCTTGACTGAAATTCTATGTCTATATTCCTCTCAGCATTTCGCATGAAAGAGGCTTTTCCACTGATCAGAACTTTTTGAGATAGGTAAAACCTGATATCCTTGCCATTTTCTAAGTATCATTAAAAGGACAAGCATCTATTTTTGTAAAGAATAAAAGGAATTTGCACATGGTTTCTCTAAATTTATTCCGTGATTTCAATTTCTATGATGTTTTTTATTTGCTTTGCAAAACTGTGCAACTGTGGTGTTAAAATAACTGCTGTACTGTATGTAGATGATATTTTATATATAATCAGACTGAGATTCTCCAGGATAAGAAGAAAGCACTATATGAGTGATATCTGTGATCTGAAAAAATTACTACAAGCCAAAGCTCAACTTATGCAGTGCAAGACAAGTTCTGTCATCCCAAAGTAAAATTTTATTGAGACTCTCTGGCATTTTTATGCGCCTCATTGATGAATGACACAGCCTTTGGACAGGCATGTGTTACAGTCTCATCTTCCACGATAGTCATATCATTATGTTGTTAGTTTAAAGGGAAGAGAGAAAGAACAAGGGAAAAACCACAGGAGGGAAACTCATTTTGGTAAGGACACATGAATCATGTTCACTGTGTGCACTCTACTATTATATGCCCATTAAAATATCATAGAATTTTATTACTATATTTATTTAAAAGAAAAAGATCTGAAAAAGAACTACACTGAACTACAGATAGCATAGTTGAAGGTTCTTTATATTAAAACACCAAAGGCATCCTTAGTAACTACAGTAGACTCAGCATGCCTTGCTAGTGCATAATCATCCACAGAAGTGTATGTATTGCATGTATTATTTTCTTTAAGTATGAATATAGAGAAATACACATTAAAGAAAATAAGAATTTATACATAACAGGGACTTGAGCGTTTCATTAGACATAGATTTGGTCAGGATTTAGCCCATCTGCAATGATGGACATTCATCAGATTGGTACTTTTGGAGCAGGAGAATAGTGCTTGATTGTATGTAACTGTGGAGAAGAACAACTGATTATTTGCCTTTCAGCTTTTTTTATTTTGTTTTGTTTTAATGAGTTATATACTTTACACATAGTTTTGTGTCCAGCGGACATAAAGTTTTCACAAAAATCAAGGATCTGGCTGTTTAAGAGATCTTGCCATGGGCAATGTCAATGGTCTTCAACACTCAAGTGAAGGATGGGAATAATGTAGCACCAGGACTGCAAGGATTAAGAACTCGGCAAGACTGAGTCCTCTTTCAAGAAGAATTTAGGAATACCTCAGGCACAGATCTTCAAGTTAGGCAGCCATAGGCCTTAACAGGATTTAACCTTAACAGGATTTAACTTTCAGAACTTGCAAAATTATTAAGGATTACTTTTTATTACCCTTTTCTATAATTCTGAAGAACTTGTAGTAATATCTTTGTAGTGAAAGCACTGCTGGGGTACACAAGCACACTATTTGTGATAGATGCATAGTTGTATGTGTAAGCATAAATTAACATTAAAATAATTAATGAAATAACTTTGTTATTGAAATAGCTTACAAAAACTTCTTCAAGATTTCTTATGATTATGAGCTTGAGAAAAAAAATGAAAGGAAAAAAGTATCAATCATTTAATATATAGCATTTTATTTTATTTTCCTCTGCTTTTTAATAAAATCAAAATATATCCAAGTGCCTCCAGCTTCCCTCCTCCAAAACATTGCCAAATTACAATACAGATATTTTAATATTTTTCATTCCATTCTGTAGGAAGAGGTCACTTGGTGTAATATTGAATGTAATAACATCAGTGCAATCATTTCTATCTAGCGGTCAGATATTAACTGACAAAGTCTTCTGATTTTTACAGGAAGCCCATTGGCCTAGCAAGATATTTTTGTGCGTAAAAGAGAGGAAAAAGTCCCATGAGGTTTTTTTTTGTGGAAATATTAGTACAAAATCACAGATGAAGTTTTTTTTCCCTTCTTTTGTTGTTGTAGGAAAATATTCTGTCTCTTCTGGTATTCTGGTCAAGTTATATGCCCTATATCTTCATTACATCTAACCACCTTTGTGTCTTAATAAGAAAAGATGCCAAAACATTTTTCTTTTACTTCTTGTCAAGATATCATTGCCGACATCCTCAGAATTACTATTCATGCACATGGTCTAATCAAATCATAACACAAACCCACAAATTATCTGTTCTATACTCTGTTTTACACCAAGGATGCCAAATCAGAAAACAGGCCTGAAAAAAAGCCGTAGGTCTGAAACTCAAATGTGTTTCTAAAGCGCTTGAGAAAAATGTAGTGTTATTACTGCAAAGCAGGCATTTATGGTTCTTTCTCTAGGAAATTAATTATTGACTCTCAAAACCTCTATAAAGAAAGCAAGTTCACAAAATATCTGTATGTAAGATCTCTTTGTGGTCTTTCTTATCTGTTTTTTTTTGGTGACTCCTCCTAACTGTCAAGCAATCTCTCAGTTTTTCCCACTAAGTGGTTGCTTATGTTAGGAGATCATGTTTCCTACATGGAAACTCGATTTTTTTTTTAATCATCAGAAAAGGGTAGTTGTTAATTCCCCGTTCCATACTGTATTAGCTTGTTCCCTAAGTCAGTGTTATTTTTATGAATGCCAATAATAAGAAGAAATAAAATTAAATTATTTATTAGGAAACCAAACTGCTGAAAGGTATAACTTATTTGTACCTTTGAGTGTTTTCAAAATACATATGAAAATTAAAACTAGAAGACCTTTGCTAGACTTAAATGTTTTCTTACAAATAAGTAATCATATCAGTTCATAGATACAGCTTTAATCCACATTTTTATTTTCTTTGCAGGAGAAAGAACACACCTAATGCTATTTCACTGCTGTTACTTCCATTGAGATTTGCAATTCTTAAATTTTTTCAATGTGCACATAAAAGTGCGTGACTTAGATGTTTCATTGTTAACAGGACTGAAGGATTTAATAGCAAGACATGGTAGAAAGACATCAAAATGTAAAATTAATTTAAAATAGTACCTAGAAGTTTCAGCTTCTAGTTCAGCAGTGGAAACCATCTGTCTCATATTATTTTCCTTGTAGTATTGAGTATGTCACAGGATGAACGCCTAAGGACATCTGTAGTAAGATCACTATTTATTTTACATTTCAAGTATTCTCCAAAATTTTTGAAAAACACTGCATGATAATGGATTTGAAAGTGCTAATGTATTTTAATACCTTTAATAAGGTATTAAAACTAGTGAGAAAGTGATTTATTACAAAACACCATTGAAAATATGTACTTGAAAATACGGGCTCTCGAGATAAGCATATACAGCAGCTGTTGGGCCAGCTGCAACATAGCACTATTTTCTCCAAGCTCTTCACAGAAGCCTAACCATTCAGTCATAATTTTAACAAAACGTACTCAGAAATATGTATACAGTAAAATCCCTGATTTGATGGAATAGTCCCAGGACTCAACAGGAGTAAAAGACTGTTTTAAAGCATATTTGTATAGTGAACAGTCTCTTTGGTGACAGTAGCACCATATTTGACAGAACTGTGTCCTTGGACTTCTATTGTGAGCTGGTCTTCATTTCTAAAAAGGAACTCTGATTAGCCTGACAAGGCATCAGCACAGTTAAAAGTGAGGGAGTCTATTCTAAAGGAGAGTCTATTCCTGTCTACATATTGCCAGAACTGCTTATTGAATTTCAGTTACAATGTCAGTCAGTTATGGTGTGTAATTCCTTCTGCTTTTCACCCCCCAGGAGAAAATGAGAGGTGTCATCAGAGCTTAAGCTGAGGACAGAAGTGCATCACCAATAGCATACATGTTTTGAAAATCCTTCCCTACACATTACTGCTATTCTAATGAAAGAATCCAAAATACTTTTCGGATTCAGAAAAAACCAAACCAAACCAGACGAGACCAGACCAGACCAGACCAAACCAAACCAAACCAAACCAAACCAAACCACCACAGCTAAATTAATTTTAAGCATATACAAACATATTTAAGAAATCAATAAAGCACAGTAAATGGAATTCCACATTTTTCTGAGTCAATGTTTAAAGGTGAATTCCGCTGAGAGGAGATAGTGGTGTGAGTGCAGAGCACATTTTTTGTGTAATAGAATGGGGTGTTTTGCATGCATATTATTCAGGATTGAGAAAAAAATAAGAACTAAAGAGGAGTTTTTCTTAAAATAATAATAATGGTTGGTATTATTGCATAATATTAATGTAATATATAATATAAATATTATATTTTGATTATATATAATTTTTTAAAATTCCCAGTCAGCCTATAACATTCATAAAATTATAATGTATGAATATTGTATCATGACCTTTTTCTGTGCTATGCCTGTTTCTGTCCCATTTCTTCAGTTCTTTTGAACTATTCCAGCTTTAAGGTAATAGATGCAGCTTCCTCTTCAGGGAGCCAGCATGTTTTGGAGGGAAAAGATCATGAGACAACAGGATCAATAAAATAAACTGGGCAATAGGTTTTCCCTACGCCGGTTTCTGGATGAAGGAAAAGCAGGCTGATTATATTCAGTATAGTACCAGCACAGCCAGCTAAGAAGTTTTTTTCTCTCCCTGTGTGTAGAGAGAAAAATGTTGCCACTTTGCTGGGATGACTGGCTCCACTATCTTCGAAAAATAAATGAGGTAGACTATATATTAGGCCTTCTGAGTTACTTGAAGCAATCCATTTTCCAATGAAAGCTTTAGTCAGGTGTACCTAAGTGTATCCAAGGAACTGGTCAATGGTCGTGATACAGAGCAGCAGCTTTTTCCACTTCAAAGTTTCTTTTTACCAGTAACAATAGGGTCTTCATAGTGACTGCTTGCAGTACGATGATAAATTAAAGAATACTTTACCACTGTTCTACCAACTAATAATAGAGCAATTACAGCCATTTATTACAATACCACTTTCTCCTTGCCAAAGTGAAAACATCAGCTGCATTAAAGCAGAGGCTAAAATGCAAGCCTTTAACCATTTTTTTATCAGACGGTAAATCTCAACAAAAAATCTGTTCAGGATGTGTGACAATATACAGGATATTTATATGAAATGTTTCTGTCTGTAGATGGAATGGTTTAGCTGCTACATCAATAAGTTTTACTAAAATTAGCTCCTGATTTTCTTTGCAAATATGCATTAGGTTATGCAAAGTCAGAAGAGCTCCCTTCAGTGGCCAAAAAGCTTAAAACCCAAGAAAACTCAGCTCTGGTATCTTTCTCACCTGAACCATCTCTGCCTGATACTTTAATGATATTGAAGAGTAATGGGGTACGTTTGTCTAAGTTTTAGCAATACGCATCTGTTTATTGTAATATACACTGTTAAAACACTTCCGGAATGCATATATGCATACAGACTAACAAACAATAATAGCATGTAGTTATTCTCTGTTAAATGAGCTATCTCTTATGTCAGAATAAAAATGGGTCCTTGAAAAGCAAGGAACAAGATGATACAGGAGGCCCTAGGCTACAAACAAATCACGAGTGGCACTTTGCTGGCCATCAAAGGAGAGAAATCATGGGATATGGGCCAGCTTTTGGTGTATGAAGAGGATGAAGGAGAACATAAGAAGAATGGCAAGGGTCAGTAAGACCAAAACCAAAATAAATGATTTGTGTAAACTGCAACCTGAAGGACGGAGGTCCATAGAAAGGGTTCCCCTACCAGTCCCAAGACAGTTCAGGTGCTCATTAAGTGCTGGTGCTGGGGAAGTACTGATGCTGTTGCTCTATGTGCATACTACATATTCTGCTTTTGCTCTGGGTTAGCTATCACAAATAACAGGAGAAAATATAGGTACAGTACTGTCAGTTAGTATGTAACTGTGATTCATATGTATGCATAGGTAAATACATTCATACAGACATACTATCTATACATATATAGACAGAGAGAATACAGAGAGAAAGGCCAGGGGTGCATAAATTGAAACTAACTGTGTAACTGATTAATCAATTGCCTAATGTAGCTATCAATCAACCTACACTATATCCAAACTAATGGTATAAAGGGCTAACTAACCATGTTCCCTGGGTGGACATTTCCTTTCTTTTCCCATCCCTTCTTCTGTTTTGGGTTTTGATTAAGATAACACTGATTGAGACAAAATTCAATTAAAAATGAATATTCAGAAAAAAAAAATCTTAAACATGGTTGATCAAGAGTAGGAGGTGGAAAGGTAAGAAAAATAACAACTGAAAACACCTACTCCATTTTCAGTGCTTTTAAATTAAATTCTTTTTAAAGAGAATCAGGAAATTTTTTTGATTCTTAAAACTGAGAATACTTCACCCATAATATGCTAAATAAACCTCTATGCCATTCTAAATACACCAAAATCAGGTGTATGTAAGAAAATATAGTGAAACAGGCTCTATATACAAGCATCGATGTAAACCAGAAGGCAGTCTCTTTGTCTAATCTACTACATGGCCAATATTTCACGTAGACTTTGATATATATATTTTTAAAAGCTTATTATGCACCAAAGATGGACAGAAGCCATATAATGTCTTTAACAGAGAGATCATCTAGACATTTCTTTGAGTTTTTCCATTCTTGGAGACTACAGAAAAGTTAGAAAGAACTAAGACTGGTTATCTTACAGCTAAATGTTTTTTAAATGTCTGGTTTCACTGACATCGGAATTCAGGACTTTAGAAAGACTGATTTACCACTTCTTACGCCAGAGACCAATCATTTTCATGCCCTATTATGGTAGCATTCTGAAATTTGTTATATGTTCATAAAAGAGAATTTTTTTGTAGACTAAGTTGGGATATCATTGCTGCTGCATAGAGGTTCCATCAGGTAGTATGATTAAACTAAGATATTTGGAAATTAGAGTTTAGTTTACCAGAAAGGAACTGCTTTTAACTTGGACAGTGTTTTCCAGGCTCTCATCCAGCTCCTCTGAAAAGGCACTGGTTCCTGCTTCTGAGCTTAGAGCTGAGAGCTGAGACACGAACAACTGCAGAAGCAACTGCATGCACAGCACCATGAAAGGTACTGATAAGCTAACCAATTTCTGTGTAATAAAAGCATGATAACAAGCCAGCAGGATGCAAACAGACACTTTTTTTTTTGTCAGCTGGAGTTTATGTGGACTTGATTACCCTGTCAGTAAGGAATGAGATGGCTTTACTCCACTCTCATATGCAAAGTGCTACAGATCCTGTATTCTTTTTATCCTAAAAGAAGACAAGAATAAACCTGTAAAAATTCAAAAAATAAAATTGAAACCTTGATTATTGTAATATATTTGCTAGCTTCTCCTTTGATAAAAACGTATTTGATAAAGAAGTAAACAAATTAGAGGGCTTGACTCTTACCAACTGTGTGAAGTTTAACAAAGACAAGCGCTGGATTCTGCATCTGGGAAAGACAAGCCTGGATGTGTGTACAGACTGGGGAATGAAACGCTGAAGAGCAGTGCTGTGGAAAGGGACCTGGGAGTGCTGGTCAATGGAAAGCTGAACAGGAGTCAGCAGTGCCCTGGCAGCCAGGAGGGCCAAGTGTGTCCTGGGAGGCATCAGGCACAGCATCGCCAGCCGGGCAAGGGAGAGGATTGTCCCGCTCTGCTCTGCACTGGGGCAGCCTCACCTCGAGTGCTGGGGGCAGTTTTGGGTGCCACAATACAAGCGAGATATGAAGCTATTGGAGAATGTCCAAAGGAGAGCTATGAAGACAATGAAAGTCTAGAGGAGGGAAGCCACATGAGCAGCTGAGGTCACTTGGCTTTTTCAGCCTACAGAAGAGACTGAGGGGGGACCCCATCATAGTCCACAGCTTCCTCGCAAGGACAAGAGGAGGGGCAGGCACCTATCTCTTCTCTGTGGTGACCAGTGACAGGACCCAAGGGAATGGCCTGAAGCTGTGTCAGGGGAGGTTTGGGTTGCTTATCAGGAAAAGGTTCTTCCCTCAGAGAGTGGTTGGGCACTGGAACAGGCTCCCCAGGGCAGTGGTCACAGCATCAGCCTGGCAGAGTTCATGAGTATTTGTACAATGCTCTCAGACACATTGTGTCTTGGGGTGGTCCTGTGTACGGACAGGAATTGGACTCAGTGATTCTTGTAGTTTTACAACTCAGTAGATTCTATCATTCTGTGATTCTACCTAATTTTAGTGTCATCAGTGGATCCATATTTGGTGTACTGAAAAACTAACCAAAAGCTATATATTCAATGATTAACTTGAGCACAGTTTTATTCGAAAAGGCCCTGTGTTAACAGCCCTTGGATAAATCATATATAATGTTTTTGGGCAAGAAACCATGAGGTTTGACCTGGATTTAAAAAAAAAATAAAAAAAAAAAGAAAAATCCAAACCAATGTAAAAGTTAAAATGGAAATTCCATCTTTCTCTAAAATGGAATTTTAAGTTTTGTAATGAGACAATATGGACTCTAGCATAGAATTAGCTCACTTTAAACCAACAAGAAAACTTTGCAGGAGATCTATGAATGCTTCTAATCCATCAGTGGTAGAGCAATTTTCTATTTTCAATACTCTGTATTTACATTAGTGTTTCTCAATGACATATCTAAGTTAAAAAATGGCAAAATAGAGTAGGCAGCTTGATCTGAGAACAAAAAAGTCTTTAAATGAATCTTTAGTTTGTCTGCTCTTGCTACCTCATTAATCCTAAAAGGTGTCAGTCAGTAAGGCTAATAGCTATGAGTGTTAGTGCTGTGGTCAGTTCCAAATTATAGTATTGATTAATTGATTGTCTTCTTCCAGTTGTGAATTATATTAGTGCTGGCTCAGACTGACTGGCTGAAGGCCAAAACTTAATCTCTTGTGAAAGACAACAAACAGCTCCCCAGTTTCACTGATGTGGTTAAATGACTGATTGGGAAACCAAAATTTCTTGAATGATTATCTGATAAAAAAAGAATATGTGAGATATAATTAATATGTTATTGGTGATAGTCTAATTCCAGCTCCTCAAGCAAGAAACAGACTTCTTTTGTCTCCAGAATTTTATATATTGGAAACAGGACTCCTGGCTACTGAATTTTGAATGTTTACGATGGAGTCATAGGATGGCGAAGAAAAATAAAATATCCACTGTTTGAAACTAGTTTAAGGTATTCATACAATCAGTTTTGTCTTTTCAAACTAAAATTAAAAGTAGAAAAACAAAGGCAGGTCATGAGTCTTATTCATACTGCTGCCTGGAGAAATGTGCACAACACCTGTCTATCTCATGAATGCCTAATCTTCAAGAGCATTAGGTATTTTCAAAATTAACATAGAAGAGAGAGAAAAGTTGATATGTTGTTCAGATTTTTGATTAAAAAAGAAAGCAAGTCAATTGAGGTAGTCACCATTTCATCTCCATAGCTTTCAAATACCATGTAAGAGAATGGGTTTGGAGCCATGTTTAGCCTTCTCTTTTTCCCAAAAGGGATGTACTTGTCTATTAGTGGAAATGGATATACTTTTCTGTATATCTTACGGTGGGGTATGTAATTTTTTCTAAATTAAAACAAAAACATCATAGGAGTAAGTAATAGTTTTAATGTTTGGCATTTGTTTGTTCAAAATCCAGGTCTGATAAAGTTCATGAGATCTGGTATCTTTTCCTCTGGAATCCATAAACCAGTAATATTGGTTTGCTGAGATTTAACATTATAGAAAAGCCATAAAAAGTTCTGATTCTTAGGAAATCCTTCAAACACACAGAAGTTTAGTAGGGTAGGTGTGAGATTGGAGCACCTTTCTTGTAAGAACAGGCTGAGAGAGTTGGGGTTGTGTAGCCTGGAGAAGAGAAGGCTCTGGAGACACCATATAGCACCTTCCAGTAACAGGGGCCTAGAAAAGAGATGGGGAAGGACTCTTTCTCAGATATTGCATTGATAGGATGAGAGGTAACCAGTCGCAGACCAAAGGAGGCTAGATTTAGATTAGATACAGAGTAGAAATTCTCCGCTTTGAGGTGGTGAGGCACTGGAACATGTTGCTTTGAGAAACTGTGGATGGCCTGTCCCTGGAAGTGTTCAAGGCCAGGATGGATGCGGCTTTGAACAACCTAGCCTAGAGGAAGGTGCCACTGGCAGTGACGGGGGGTTGGAATGAGATGTAGGGTCCTTGAAATTCTGTGTAATAAATAGGTGCAAAAAAAGGAAATTAATCATAGTGACATTATTGTCCAAAAACACTCAACATTTACTACCTTGGACTTTAATAATTTGCAGAAATTTAGAGAAATTGAAGAACTCAACCCTGAAGCCAGTTATCATGGGCAAAAACAACAACTAAATTATAACTCGGTGCTGGCAAATTATCCAGTTTTATATTTAAATTGCTTTAATCGTTACCAGTTAGTACTAAGGTTTAGTAAACTGCAGGAGGCCAAATTCCACGGCTATGTTTAATGAAAACAACATTATTGGACACCATCTGTACCATGAATCTTACAGCTTAAGATCAAGAGAAAGGTTTTGCTGCCTTTTTGGTCTATATGTCTGCTTTTCCCCTTCCTCCACATAGTTAAGATAATGTATAATGGCTTTTTTCTCCTGTTTCTAAGGAAAAAGAAGCAATGGAGACAGATGATCTAACATAGTGCTGAAAATGACTTAAACGCTTTCAGAATTATGACATCTTTCTATCTGCCTATTTTTGCTGTCTCATAAGCTAGAAGGCAGCTACAAATACAGGATATCCAAAGCACTACAGCAACCAGTTTCAGGAATCCCATGGATCACATCAGGCAATCAGAGTTTTTATATGACAGAGAAACAGATGGACAGGAGTTATTTGCCTAAACATAGATGTCTGTTTGACTGTCTCACCTACCCTCCAGCTGACACCCAGAAGGGGGATGGTTCCCTGCAATAATTATATCATATCTGCCAATCATACATGAATACTCACATATTTTAGTGCACTGTAAACAGCATTAGGTGCCTACCTTAGGAAACTGAACGCTGTGCAATACATATCTGCTGCTTGCTAAAAAAACCTGAGCAAACAAAGTCCACATCCACAGAGCACAAAGAATATTTAATAGCACAAGATGTACCATGCAGGTACATCAGCCTGGAAAATACCTTGCTTATGTAGAGCTGGGAGGGACAAAATGTGCAGCCAGGATCGTATGACAATCTGTTTTTCAGGTCAGGGTACCAAGAGACAACGAATGTATTATGTAATTCACTTACTGTTCGTTAACAGAATTTAAAACACTTGCAAATATTTTTAATCTATTTGGTGATGTCTTTCCTTGGTTTATTGACTCATTAACAACAGTTGTTGTTCAAAAAAAAAAGCATCCAAAAAAAAAAATAGATATACTTGAGACAACTGCCCAGGGCTAATAAACGTCATAAGACCAGCAACTAAATTCAATCAACCTTGATGTCTATAAGCATCTGCTGCTTCTCTCAGAAGATTTAACTCTTTAGATCTCATCGCTTTCCATTTTCGCTAATCCAGGAGATATCTGTTCTTGTCTGTTTTATCTCTACTTTTAACTTCTTATTTGCAGTAAGGAAATACATACTTAGATAAGAGAAAAGAAAATAAGTACTTTTATTTTCTATAGGAAGACTGAAGAACATCCAAAGGAATAAAGTTTCTGGCATTCAACAAATTGAGATAGATGGAGTGGAATGAAGGATATACAAGACGGCCCATGGAAAGATAATGACAAGAATGCTAGATTTAAAATGCCATCTCTTAGGCAAAGGAACACACTTGGGACATATATACAGTCAAAAACTTTCTCCTTAGCTATTGTGCCTACGTCTTCCTGTACATATCTTTTTCCTCACCCTTCTCCTGTGAAGCAGCTGATAATGCCCAGATCACACAGGAGGAAATGGTACAAGCGCTTTGTCAAGAAATGGGTTTGACACAGTCCTCTGTTAAGGGAGATTAGATTCACATCTTGTAGGGCTTTCCTTGACTGGCTGGCTGTGCTCCACTTACACTGAAGAAGACCAGTGCATACAGCTGATAGATGTCTGTTGATAGGAAATTTTTTGCACAAACGTAGTTTTGATGATCTCACAAAACAGAGAACAAATCCTTAAAACCAGAGAGATGGAAACATACATTCATAGAAATGTTCATTGCCAAGCAGTCCTGTGCCAATAAATGGCTCAGGACACATGTGCATAACGAAATGAAACAGAAAATCTGAGCAACAGAGTTTTCTGGGATAGATATTGAAGTTCCTCATTTTCTGCCAAGAGTCAACACAACCGTTGTGGTTTCAGAAAACTGAAATGCTACAGAGCATAAGGATTTTCCCAGTGCATAATCAGCCAAAAGAAAAAGTTCATTTGTTCTTCATACCATGTACAGTAATTAAGTAATTATATGCAGATAGTGAGAAAAAGCCCAGGAAATGTTTGATATACTAGAAATATAAACCACAGGATGTGTTACTTTTCTAGGGAGTCAGATGATGAAGAGTAAAATCTAAGAAAGCCTAATTTGACAGTTCCTATCACTTATAACCAACAAAAATATTTTAATGTTTAATTCCTCACTGAATCCATTTTAGTCACAGTATGTTGAAATTAAGTGTAGTAACTTCTCTGCTTCACGGAGAAAGTGCTCATAAAATAGATTACTTTTCTTACTACATGTAAAAAATTGCCATGTTAGTCTTTTTACACCATATAGTATTTTGTCTTCTCCCCATTCTTTTTTACAGCTAGTGCAAGTGAAGACCATTTTCTTTATTACTACTTCTCTAATATTTTCGTGGAACAAAAGTGGTACTATTCTTTTAATCCCTAAATGAACAAAAAGTCCAGAAAACATTAAAATTAAAATGTATGAACCGATTGTAAAAAAATTAGGCATTTGAGAGTTTACAATAAAAACTCATCTAGAACAGGTGCGGATTTTAGGTTTTTTGCTCTTCTCCTGGGTACGGAGAAAAAGTGGGGTGGAGTTTCTCGTGCTGTTTTATTCCATACCATCCACATCACTGCTCAGGGTATGGTTTCGGCAGGAAAAAGCCGAGCTAGAAATGAAAGTTCACCTGTCTTGCTCTGGACAGTGTGAGGTACCAGGGTCAGGACTGCGCTGCCAACTCAGCACTGCACTGGGAGAGCTGCAGCAGGAAAGTGTCCTGCACTGGTATGGGAGAGCCCCAAGCACTGCCGTGACACCCTGGGGAGCCCTGCTACAAGACTCCTGACTGCTGCTTGGCATCGGGAGAGAGACACTGCACCAGGAAAGCAGCAGTGGAGCCCAAAACCCCCAGCCGGCGCACAAACAGCTGCACCAACACTGCCAAACTCAGGCAAGCGCAGTGGTCAAGAGAAAAGAGTAGGCAGCACAGCACAGATGATCTAAGCTATGACGGGTTTGGTTTCTGTCCCAGTTCTTCATTGTTTTGGGGGCTTTTCTATATTCTGCTGGGTGAAGGCAAGATTGGGTGATGAACACCCTTTTATGGGTGAAACATCCTCTCTATTTTGTATACCTGTTTTTTTTTTTTTTGCTAATAATACTACTGTGGGTATTGTGATTTCCAGTACATTGTGATTCCAACTTAAATCTTTCCCAGTGTTCCTCCATTATCAAATGGGTGGGGAAAAAGCAACAGCTTGAATTGGATTTAGTTTTCCAGTTGGGTTTCAAACCATTACAACATCAGAGTTGGCGCTCTACCTTCACACTGTTTTCCGATGACATTAGTCAGATTTTGTTTACCTAGCACTTTAGTTTGTTTAAATACATGATGTAGCAGTATCAGTTTCCTTGGTTTTCTAAGCATGTCAGTATTTGGTAACTGACAACAAATACAGTAAGACAGAAAACAGTTTACAAACACAAAATATGAGAGAGCTGATAGTATTACATGGATAGTAATTTTAGAAACTTCCATGTTTTTAGAAAAATTCAGCAACAGCTTGGGTCAGAACTGTACAGACTACCTCAACCTTCATCTTAGGGCAAAAAGATGTTCACAATTATTGATTTGTTCTTGAAAGCTCTTGCAATAGTTATTTTGGAAATTCAGATTATAGCAAGTCAATATACAGTCTATTGCAATAATAGATTAACAAATAATTAAAGAAAACAATTATAAACTACTAAATATTTATGATGCATAATTTAAGACCAAAATAATAATTAAAGAATTGTGAATTTTTGCAGTTCATAAGACCAGAGAACTGAATTAATGCTTGTTTAATTTATATGACTCCTTGCACTGTTCATTTCAGCCTCGTTACTATTCTAACTAGTGAGCAGTTAGCACTGTGCACTCCAAATATTGCTAGGTTTTGGGTTGGGTTTTTTTTTTCTTTATTAAACTTAAGCATTTGAAACTATTATTAAAAAACATGAGACTTCATCTTTCTCTTAGTTTTTACTAATAATGCTTTTGATACTAATAATACTTTTGATGAGATCAAAATATCTTTTTTACTGCAGCCATTCAGTCTGCTCCACCATTTACCTGCTTCCTTCCCTCTAGTTCTGCACTTGTCAGACAGGCTCAGGGAATCTAGTGCAAATTATTACTTAACCATTTGAAAGGTACAGGTAGATGTGTGTTTCTTCAACAGGGAAGTCAGGGTTTCAGTAGTAGTCTTCTATATGTCCCAGGGCTAAATGTGCGTTCATATAACTGGGTCTGTTTGTGTGATGCTTGCAACAAGAAGGGTTAAAAGGCTGGAAACCTGGCTCTGTGCTTCTGTCTGCATCACCCTTGTGTTACTGACACTGACGAAGGAATGGTCCCCTCATGCTTCTCCTGCTGTTTTGTGAACATTTACCATCACACAGCTCTTCCGTCTTAGCTCAACTGAAATATTTCTGTTTCCAGGACTCAAGACAATTTATGAATGTCCAAGCTTTGGTTTTAGTTTTCGAAATAGGCATGTCAGGATTATTATTTTTCTTCTTTTTTGGTAACCAAGAGAAGATTTCTTATACTTTTTTTTCCCCCCTACAAAAATAGCAGCCATGCAACCTTTTTTTCTATGTATTGTCATGTGGATTTGTGACACAATACATGTATTATTTACATGTTTGGAATGACTTTTTACAAACTTACATGAATAAATATTTTTCTTCTGTAGGTCACTCACTTTTCTCACAGACAACCTAGTACAAACAGTATTTTGACATGAATGATCTTGGGCAACTACCCATTAGGAACTTTAGAGTATCAGCTTGAAGAGGTAAGCAATATAGCAACACTGCAAAGCAGGAATATTTCATGTAATCAGTTCTCATGAAAGCAAATGATCTGAGATCTAGTACTGCCTTCAGGAAAAAAATTTTTCATGATGCAGCTTCTTGTGCTTGTTGTGTGGAAAATGGAATTTTAAGTAGCAGGCCAAAGCTTTACTATGATTTATCAATTTGCGATCAAAGAAGATACCTTTTCTAATATGTCTTATTATGCTACAAAAGGGGGCACATTATGAGCCACTCTTCCCTATTCCTCCAAGATGAGTCACATTAAAAAAGAACAGTGCAAACCCAACACACATCAAAGGCTAAAGCAGGGAACTGAAAGACATGAGACTATGAAAATTGCAAGCTGATACATCTGAAGCAAAAAGGGGGAAAAGGATTTTTTTTTATAATGCTTGAAAACCTAACTGTGGAGCAATAGCTTACAAGACTCTTGATTTTTCCAGTCATAGATGCAGAACATTAGTGCTCCTAGGACATTAAGCTATTGCATAGCAGGCCTCTAGTTTTGTAGCAGTCTTCTTGAAGATGCTGTATACAACCTTATAGTCAGCCTTGCTTTTACTGCATCTAAATCTCTAATGAACACTAAGTTTTTCCTTGAAGACATAACTCATAATTTCTGTACTTTACTGGAATGACTACACAATCCCAGCCTCATGGGCTTTGATAAAAATGACCAAGGGAAAGGTGGGTGAAGGAGAAAGTGGAGCCTCAGATACAGACTGTTATAAATCATGTATAAAACCAGGGCTGTACTAGTCATCACAAATGCTTCTTGAAATCAGTAATAAAATAATCTTCTTTAAGGAAATGAGAATAAAAAAGAAGGGCAGATGTCATTTTCAGGAAAATAATTGATTGGTGAGATGAGAGAAGAGAAACAGGAAAAAACAACATCTACAGGAAATCAACTGTTAATAAATATCAAAAACTGCAGTCAAGTGACAAGATAAGCTGCAGCATATGTTCCTTCAGCTACAAAATGGAAATCATTTTCTATAGAAGAGATGCTGATAAGCCTGCCTCCTCCCCAAAAGGCAATCATTTTACATTTTATATTATTTGAAAAGAGCCTGATTATTTTCCTTTGAATGAAAAGAGATGATTCACATTTACCTGTCAACAGAATTTCCAATTCATCTGTTTCGCCTGCATATTTAAAGGCATATGACCCAACCATAGCGTTCTAGGGGGGAACTTTAGTGAAATGTAAATAAATAAAAATTCATAGCCACAAATATTGCTTTACCTTTATCCTATTCAAATTACTAAAAATTAAAATCCCAAGAGTCTATTAAATGTGCCTTTTTTTTTTCCCCAGTAACAGATAACACTTATGTGCAGTATTCTCAACAAGGTCAGAGTAGGTACCCCCTCAAAAATAACACACTATGGAAGGCAACATATGAAAACAATAGGGATGTCATTTGAAGTCCAGATTTAAAAGGAAAGTTTATGTCCCAGATATGTTTTGCAGCTTTCTAAACAAGGTTGGTGCAGTAGCACTTGCATGCAGTCTGACAGGAGACAGGAAGAACAAGTCGAGACAGTAAAGGATCTAATGGGCATCCGGTTTTCATTACCAATGCATTAGTGTTCAAACCTCTCTTTTATTAAGCAGGAAAGCTGGAAAGTGAGTCTGATTAGGAGTTGAAAGGTTTGCGAAACGTTAATATCTTGACAATATTTCAATAATCCTTCTCATGATGTCCTGATGCTACTGCTTCTTGTCATATTTTAAGTCTACTAAGAACAGACAGAGATAACAAATGCAAATGGGGGGCTGGATTTTTTATGTTCTGAAAGTGCCTGTAAGTCAGTAACTGAAAGACAAGGGGATTCACTTTTTCCCAACACATGGGTCAAAAATAACAACACACTTTCTGTAGAAGGCTGAAAATCCCCTCAAAATAGCCTTAGAAAGGACAAAACTGATTCCAGTGATTAGGCTTTACATAAGAGTTTTTTAAAGAAGAATTCCTCTGCCTTTATCAGTGGTGTACTAGTAAGGGTCCTGTATCAGCAGTGCTGTCTTTCTGCAAGGAGGTCTCGGTAGAGCACTTCCTTAGTGCGTGACTCTCTCCTTGCCCTACCTGCCTGACATTCACACCCTTTCACCTTCCTCTTCCGCCAGTGCTGCCCCAAGCATCTGGAGGGCTCCTCTGCAGATTCATACCACCCAAACTCTGCCTAATTCACACTGCATCTAGGACTTTCCTAGTGAACATGGAGGTACCTGACTTTAGGATTTGTCAAGAGAAAGTACAATTTACACCTGACATAATTTGAGTGTAACAAAATACCTTTTGGTTTCCTTCTGTTTGAGCCAAGAGAAGATCACAACTTATGTAGAAAATCACACTGGATAACAAGGATTAGAATAAGATAGTAACTCATGAACCTGAGTCTGAAGGAACCTGTCCTTTTTCCAAATGTGATTAATTCTTATAATAAGAAATAGTGAAACGCAGAGCCTAAATGATTTTGCTTACTGAAGCTAGGCACCTGGACTGACCAGACTTGCAAAGAAGTGACTTTCTGCATAACACCGAAATTAGTCCTGATATAAACAGTAATTTAAAGTTCCCAGTATTAACACGCCCATAGCAAATAAATAACATACTTATTAAGTAATTATACAACATCTACTTCTCCTTGTAGAGCCTTAGAAAGAAAGTTACCTGAAATAAAAAATAGCAACCTTTTTGTAGTCAGATTTACATCAGGTTTCACTGATAACATTTTTTATTCATGGATACTGACTTCAGAGTGATATAAGGACAGTCCTCAGAAAAATAAAAAGTCCTTTTCTAAACCTAAAAAGCTTTTCAGATATTGACAAGTATAAGAACTATTTAACATATCAGTGAATTTTAAAGTACTTAAGCATAATTCCATGTGGCATTATCTCGGGAAAAAAACCCCAAAACTCTAGGTAAGTATGACTAATGTTAAATATTTTTCAAAGTTAATGCATAAATGTTCTAGACAGGACAGTGCCAATGAAAAGTGTTAAGCAAGAGCAGATGCTGAATTTCAAACGTTTGTAGCTAGCATCTCATTGTGATCACAAATAGTTGTGCAGATTCGTGTGAAAAAGTCAGCAGAGCAACTGTAGAATCAGCTACTTGATGTTTTATTTAAATTCTACAAAACTCTGAAACATCACTATTTCCCATCTTATATCCATCTTTATTCTCCTACAAGTTTCAGCTCTTGAAATAAAATCCATAATTATGCTAACGGAGATTTTCTTTCTTGGCACAGGGTGTTTGAAGTACTTTTAGCAGTGATTTTCTGACTGAATCTGCAACTTGTGCCACTGTGACTCTATGTTTTCACTCTGCTCTGTGTGTGACAATTTTGTCCTCATTGAGATGACCCACAATCACTAATATAATGCTTCAAAAGAGGTTAATTGAACATGGAAGTCATCATTGTAATTATTCCAGATGATACCAGCACTACAGGGCTTTTCAAGTGAATTTAATTTCAGAAATATAAAGACACTGTTTTATCACTCCATTCATAAAACATTAAGGTTTCCTACTCCATGGCCAGAAGTGCTTTAAGTCTGCCCTTGGGCACATTTCTCAAACGTACATATAGAATATACACAGCCACAACACAGCAAGGAAACTCTGGTGTACATTCTCACTGGAAAATAGCCTCTCTATAGAGTGTACCAAGTTAGATTTCAGGATGAAAAAAATAATGGACTCACACACTATGTCTCTTCTGTGTTCAATTGCATCAATTTTCCACCAACGAAGGAGAAGTAAAATCAGGGAAGAGAAGATACTCTCTATGGATGGAAAGGTTTTCTAACCTTAGTAAAAATCACATTACAGTGATGAGTTCTGGCCTTGTTCTATCTAAATGCAAAAAGAAGAAAAAAATTCTTTGAAACTTGGATTCTCCTAGTGCTCTAACTAGTCCCTGGGTTGCTCTCTGGGAGCTTTGCAGTTCTCTATGCAAGTTTTCTCTATTCAAATTCTATAGCACTTGTCTCAAATAAAAGCTCATTCATCTAAATCTCTCTTTAAATTCATGTGTGACCCAAAACAAAAAACACTTTTCTTTCCTGTACCTGCATGCCCACTCTCAGGAACACAGTGGACAGGAAAAAAAATCACAGCTTCTTCATTCTGTGTGTTCTGCTTCAAAAGTTGCCCTGCTTGAACAGGAAGAGATGACATCTCACATTTCTGCCTATTTTTGCTTCTGCTACTTAAAAAGGAAGAAAATCAAATGTTTCTGTTCTACATGACTGTATAGCAATGTGCAGCTGACTCAACTAAGCGATGCACAATGGAATTGCATCTAATTTTTCATTTTCACACAGTAGTAATAGATACTCTGAATGTTATGATTTTCTTCTCAGCTGCCATGTACTTCAAGCCTCAGAACCTAGGAAAAATACGGCTGCATTAATGGTTGTTGAGCCTTACTTTAAAGTAATATCCAAAGAGCTCAGCAAGCAGAGGGAAGAGTTTGTGCACCAGTTTCTGGTTTAGGGTCTGCTTCTGGGATAATCTAGAAATTTCTCTAGGAACCTTAGGCTGCCTGGAAAGGATCACTGGGACAGTTTTGCTCTGGGCAAGCTCTAACACTCATTTCTGACAATTCTCCTCTGCTCCTCCGATAAAAGTGCATTTCAGATTTAGTTTCCAGCCAGCTCTCACCAAAGGAAGAACCAGACAGCTTCTGACTGGTTCTGGGTAGGGACCCATGCATTGGTGTAGTCTGGTGCCACAAGCAGAGTTACAGAACCATAGAATATCCTGAATTGGAAGGGACCCACAAGGATCATCAAAATCCAACTCCTGGCCCTGCATTAGACAATTCCAAGAATAGCACCATGTGCCTGAGAGCATTATACAAACATTCCTTGGACTCTGCCAGGCTGGTGCTGTGACCCCCTTCCCTGTTTGTGACGTGATAATCCTCATCCTGTGATGGGCTGATGTAGCTTCTGCAATGCCTTTTCCCATTAATGTATTTAAACCCCCTCTTTCTATTGTCCCCCACAGTCCTGGCCATCTTCAACCTCAATTGAAGTTTGGTCACATTTCTCCCTACAGTGCTGAACAGCATCTCTGTATTCTTCTCACATCACCTGACTTTGCTTCTACTGGGCATACACCTTCCTTTTTGCCTTGTCTGCAAAAGGAGATCTGGACTCAGCCAAGCCAGCTTTCTGCCTTGTCTGCTTGACTTCCAGTGTTTTGGAACTGCCTGATCCTGTGACTTTTGTAGGTGGAGATTAAATAGTGACTAGCACTGATGGACACTAGCACATCCAAAAGCATTTTCCCAGGGGACCTTACCCATTGGTTCCCTGAGCAGCTTGAATTCTGCTCTCCTCATGTCCAGAACTGAGGTTTTTCTGTCACTTTTGCTCCTGCCAAGAGAGATTTTACACTAGATTACCTCGTGGTCACTGTGGCTAAGATAGCCACCAATCACCACATCACTCATGAAACCTTCTCTGTTAACAAGCAACCAATCAAGAAGGGCATCTTTCATAATCAGCTGCCTTAGTACCTGTACCATGAAGTTGTCATCCCACTGGGTGTGCGAAGAAGGGTCTGTTGACCTCTGGATGCAACAGGTCCATACTAAGCAACAATGGTGATGTGCCCCAGGTCATGACTTTGGGACCCTTTCTGAGGATCAAGGACTTAAGGAAAGACAGGATTCACCTGCTAAGATGGGACAAGAGCACTCTTTCCTAAAGGCTGGACAATGTGGTGAGGAAAGATTTAAACTGGTGAGACAAGGGAGGGAGTTTATGACCCAAAGTCAAAGGCAAACAAGAGCAGAGGGGTTGGATGGTGAAGAGGGCATGATGGTGGGAACAAAGGAGGCCTCAGGACTGAGGAAACAGGACAAAGGGACACTTAACTCAAGTGCACCTACATAAATGCTCTCAGCCTGGGAAACAAAGTAAGAGGTTCTAGAAGTGTATGTGCAACCAGAAAACACTGGCAAAGTTGCAGTGGCAGATATGGCTTAGCTTGCACAGCCAGAGTGAGCAGTGGGTAGATATGAGCTCTTCAGGAAAGATAGGAGCTGAAGACAAGGATGGGAACTGCCTTTGATCTGAAGTGACAGTTGAGATGTGTGCAGCTCATCTATGGGACAGACAGCAGGCTTTCTGAGAGTTCATCTATGGGACAGACAGCAGGCTTTCTGAGAGTTTAAGATCCAGGGTTTGATGATAGGTCTGCCACACTCCACTGTGGCAGGAGTGTACTACTGACCATTTATCAGGGTGGCAATGTGGACAACGCCTTCCTAAAATAACTGTGTCACAAACACTCATTCTCACATAGGCTTGATGCTTGCTGACATCTGGTCAAAGGGCAAATAACTGGACACAAGCAGTCAAGATTTCTGAAGGGTACTGGGCATAACCTTGTGAAAAAACAAACACTACATGAATCCACCAGAGGAGATGAACAATTGGATCTGCTATCCTCTCATAGGGAGGAAAAGGCTGGACATGTGACAATCAATGGTACCTTAGCTGTAGTGGTCGTACTACGAGAGAGTGCAAGATCTGGAAGTGAATGAAGAAAGAACAACAAAGTATAGGGCTTCAAATAAGCAGATTTTGGCTCATTACCAAAGTAGATTTTGGCAGATTTGGTAAATAGGCATCCAGGGCAGATGGAAGTGAAAAATAAAGTCACTTAGAAAAGCTGGCCTTTAAGGACAGCACCACCAAGTGTGAGAACAGTCCACCATGGTACCTAGAGAGACAAGGAGACATACTGGAAGCTAGGCTGGCTAAGCAGGGAACTCATGACAAAGCTCCAAGGCAAAAAGACAGCATAGAGGAGCTGGAAGAAGGAATAGGCTAGAAAGCAAGAGTTAGAAACACTATGCAGATATGAAGGTTTGGTGCTAGGAAGAGTAAAGTCCAACTAGGTTGAGAAATGTCAAAGTAACATCAAGGCAAATAAGAAATTCTACAGTTGCAGAAAAGGTCTGAACAAGGAAGTGCTGAATGGGAGAGGTGATTTAGTGACAGGAGACAAGAGCTGAAGCTGAGGTGTTCTGTGCCTTCTTTCCTTCTTTTGGTCAGATTTCACCAGCAGGGTCTCCCAAGCCTCCATGCTTAATTAGAAGTGTTCAAAGTGGAGAATGGCTAGCAGTGGATAAGGCTGCTTTGAGGATTACTTGAGAGAATTTCACAGATCTGTTTGATCTGCATCTGATAATCTGTAATCCAAAATGTTATTGTACTCCATATCTATCTGTACCCAAAAATTGCTACTGTCTCGTGTAGACCCTGTGCCCAGAAATTAATCACAGGGCCAGCAGGTGCTGGTCTTTTTAAAGTCAGGTTGCACAAGCAGAGCTACCTCTTCCCTCTTGGCTCTACTGGCAACTGTACAAACCAAGAAGCTGCATTTTGCAATCAAAAATTGCTACAGAGTGAATTTTGCAACACCTGTTGGTGGTGCAGAGTCCGAGTTAGAGCCAGTCTGGCATCAGGCCACCATATATAAGTGCTCAAGAGTCCATTTTTTCCCCTCCATTTTGGAGCCAGGAACCAAGGCAGCAGCACCAACACCAGTGGAGTCCAGCAGGTGGCAGGAGGCATCACTGAGCGGCAGCTCCGACCCCCACGCAGGCTGGGAATTCCCATATGCCCCTAGAAATGCTTTGTAAGATCCTACCTTCCTGGTTTTTTGTTCCAGGGGGAAGTTTGAGCTGAGAGAGGTTTCTCCACTATTTCCCTTTTGTCTCTCCATACACGGTCGCTTGTGGAGGGCACCATCTTGGGGAGATGTTACTCTGCCATTTTGAGGTTCTCTTTTTGTTCCTGAGGAGTCACTGAGATTTCAGCAACTTTGCAAGTAGTGACTATTACTGTTATTTTTCACCCGTTGCTATTTCATTTTTTCAGTTAACTGTCATTTTTAAAAAATTATATCTACTTGTATTCATTTCTTCTTGTTGGTGGAAAGGGATTGGTGAAACTGGAGGTTAAACTGGTTAATTTGATTAAAAGGAGGGGGTAACTCATTTTAGAGTGTCCACCCCTTAAACTTGTCTCACACCAAGACAATCTTTTAAGACACAACTGAGGTAGTATCTTTGGCAAGGCCATTCTCTGTCACCTCTTTTAAGGAGATGAGGGTAGGATCTCCAACAACTTTACAAACACAAATATTATACACATTTTGTATGAAGTTCAAAGGGAACAAGTGGAGAAACTGTAGGCAGGGGTTGACTTCACTTGTGGGACCACATTTTGAGACTTAGAAAGCACAAGATGGATTCAATATGGATTTTTAATCTCACTGCCTCTGGTGATACAATGACTGGTTCTGTGGACATAGACGTTATTTGCCTTGACTGCAACAAGTTAGATAGAAGTTAGGAGATCAGAATCTGAATGTGATGACAACCAGTAAACAACCATTTGGGTGGTAGGGCTCACAGGGCACAGTTAACTGGGCTGTACTCTGCCTGGAGGCTGTCAGTAGTACAGAGTCTACCCTGAGACTTGTTCTGTTAAGCATCTCTCTCAGTAACCTGGAGGAGAGAATGCAGAGCACACTCATTAGGTTTGCTGATGACAGCAAGGGGGAAACATTTGACACATTTGAGGACCAGGCTGCCTTCTGTTGACCTGGATAGATGGAAAGAAGGTGCTGCAAGTGAAATTCCACTCAGAGGTTGAGCCCTAAAACCAAAGTCCTGCAGCAACAGCCCTATAGGGATGAGGAACAGTTTTGTGGAGATGGCCCTGCACCTTGCTGGACAGTGAGATGAGCAGGAGCCGGCTGTTCCACAGCCAGCAGGGATAGCAGCACCTGAGGTGGTGTGAGCTGGGGTGCAGCACAGAAGAAACACCCTTTATTCAGTGCTTGCTGTATCACATATAGATACAGTGTTCATTTTTGGCCTCTGATGCAAGAAAAATATAGATAAACCAGAATTAAATTAGCAGAAGCCACCAAGGTCGGACAGAAGCTCTAGCCATGCAAGGAGAGACTGCAGTGCTGGGCCTTTCAGTTGGGAAAAGGGACAGTTTTGGGGGTGCCCAGTGTCATCCTGAGTATCACTGGAAGGGTGGAGGAGACGCAGACAGGCTCTCCACAGTGGTGCATGCAAAGAGGTGGAAAGGCAGTGACACAAGTTGGAGTCCCACTCACGCTGGAGATAAGGAGCAGATTTTAGCCAGAATCTCAAGGAGGCTGGACTGTCTCTGACTTTGGGGAGTTTCATGCCCCAGCTGGGTGAAGCCTCAAGCATCTTGGTCTGAGCCCAGAATTGGCTCTTCTCTGGACAAGAGGTTGGACTAGGGACTTGGGTCTCTTCTAGCTTGATTTACACTAAAATCTGAAGCTATCAAGCATCAAAAAATAGTCACATTTATTTACCGAAGTTGAAACATCAATTGTTAAAATAGGAGAATACTTTTACCGCCTCAAAGATGTGATTTTTTCCAGGGAACATGTCCAATAATAATCTATCTGAAAACAGCAATATTTGCTTATGAGATTTCTAGCTGAGATTGTATTATCAATAGAAAAAAATCTGGAAATTAAATGCTGCAGGGATTTATTTTTTCTTTAGCCTAATGCTTGAGCATGGATATCCAGTGGATTTGTCCTGTTTCTATTTATCTCCTTATCAATAGGAAGTGACAGAATGCATACTTTCCTCAGACAGGCTGTATTGCAGAGGCCAGATGTGCATAAAACCTGATTAAACTTGTACAATGCCAGTATTCAGTCTTTTAAGGTACAACATGGTTACTGTTTTTTCAAAATGTGAGGACATTTTCAAGGCTGTGAGGTTCCAGCTGCTGAGTGACAAAGATAATGACAAAAGCTTTTCCCAAATGAAAGCCAGGAGCAGCGAGCAGTTACTGTACATGCATTTAATAACCTGACTCAAGGCATTTAACATTCCCGTAGGACTTCCTAGGATTGGTAGTAATCTATCCTCTCTTTCATATGATTTGGGAGTAGTAGTAGCAGACAGTCAAAGCCTAATAGTTGTGCAGTTCATGAGGTCGTATTTTCAAAAGGTATTTAGGTACCTAAACAAGCAGATAAATAAATATCTAACACAATTTTCAGCATGCCAATATGTTAGGCACAGTCAAAGCACAGAAGTCAAGCACCTTAGCAGATAAAATAGCTTCATATAGCTCAGGATCATGGAGGGAACATAAATACTCTAACACTGTCCTTTCTGTAAGTAAATTTCAGATACTGGAACACAAGAATGAAATCCTGTATCTGTGCATAGGTATAGTCCTGTCATGGTTTAGGAATGGCACTACCCAATTTAGTGCCCCCTACCCACAAGACTCTCCCAAACCGACACCTCTCACTTGCTACCTATGCCTTCCCCTCCCACTTCCTGCTTTGTGGATGGAGTTGGGAACTGGAGGCACAAAACATAAAAATCACATGTGAAGAACAATTTACTGGAAACGGCGATAAGAAAATTAACAGTAACATCAACAATATTAATAATAAAAGTATACAAAAAAGAGAGAATGATTCACATGCAAAAATGCTCATTGCAGAGCGTGACCCAACCTGACTGCTGCCACGTTTTCCTGACTGAAGACATGCCTCCTACCCCAGAAGTGAGCAAGAGGGTCCCTTTCCCTCACCCTTGCCAATGACATAAGATGGTCTCAGATAATATTAGGGTCCTGGCTGTGCCCACAGTGCCCCAGGCTCCGCCCCATCATGGCTACTGCAGAAAATGCAGCTGTTGTTGGCCGAAACCAGGACAAGTACTCCCCTGCAAGCCTAATGGAATCTCGTCTCTCAGTGACTTTTCAGACAGCCAGTGCTGCTGCTGATTTAGTTCTTAACTCCAATATCTTCTCTATAATATCTATCAAGCTTTTCTTCTAATTTCTCTGCAAATCACAACCTAATTCTTCTTGTCTGGTGCAGTACTTTGTTGTAGCCTGCTTATAACTGAGTCCGTACAGAGTGGCTAAAGAGAAAATCAGGCTCATCAAGAGTTTCACAAAGGCTGCTGCAATGTGAAAGATACATACTCAAGGCAAAATTGAACATGGATTTTTAAGACATAAATTTAGACCTAAATGTTTAAATCTTATTTATTTCACACTTTAAACAAATTTAAATCTAAAACATTATATATGAAAAAAAATTGTTGATTTTTGATTGAGACTGGCAGTGTTAAAAACAATTAAAAAAATACTAATTTGTACTTCAAATTTGGATCTATAGGACATATATGGGTGTTATTTGCTCATTTTTGTGTCAAAAAAAAGATACTGAAAGCAGCATTTCCTGAAACTACACTTTAATACGTCCTTTAGTTCATGGCCTGCTTCTGTGTTGTCATTTCATAAAGCACTGTGTGAAAAGTGGAATGGTGACACTAGGAATAGAGGAGGGGTCTCTTCATAGAAACTTTCCCACTCTGTTCTCCACTGGGATGCAAATTCCTCCAGGCAGCAACAGGCATGTACTATACAAGTGGAGAATCGAGATTCTTGTATCTGCTCATTTTTCATTTTTAGTGCTTGTATGTCTGTAAGAGACAAATTGTTATGGTTTTGCAGGCTGGAAAGAAGTTCAACCCTCAATTTATCTCATTCATACATGGTAGCTAAGCAGATTATACGGCGATTAAAAAGTGCTATAGTTCAATAGCACCCTATTTTTCAATACGGAGTGCTATGTATCCTAGTTCTTATACCATATGCAAACTGATTTAAGGTATTTGAAAGTTAAAAATTTTAGAAATAGTAGCAGTTTGTTAGAGAAAAGAAAGGAAAACATACGGTGATCTTATAATTGAAATGTTTTATCCTGGAAAGACCACTGATAGCATTGAAGCATCATTGCTGTGAGGAAATCTGCCTTCCCATCACTCTGCCATGCATATAGCAATAAAATGAAAGATGGAGTCTTGTTTATTGCAGAAAACAGGCAAATAGGAAAGACCAAATGTGGCCGGAAGAGATAGGAATGATTTTATAGAGAGCATGGTGACTATGTCTAAAATTGTTTTCCTTTTGAAATGCATTAGACTGGACCCAAAAGCAAAATCTGTTTCTTAACTGGTGAGTCCAGAGGAGAGTCATAAAGATCAGAGAGCAGGAGCACCTCTGATGAAGACAGCCTGAAAGCATTTGGGTTGTTCAGCTGGAGAAAACTCAGAGGAGGCCTTATAGCAGCCTTCCAGTACATAAAGAGACCCACAGAAAGGCTGTAGAAGGACATTTTACAAGGGCATGTAGTAATGGGGAATGGCTTTAAGTTGAAAGAGGGCACAATAAGATTAGATATTAGGGAGAAATTCTTTATTGTGAGGGTGGTGAGATGCTAGAACAGGTTGCCCGGAGCAGCTCTAGATGCCCCATCCTTGGCAGTAGTCAAGGTCAGGCTGGATGGAGCTTTAAGCAATGTATTGAGTGGAATGTGTCCCTGCCCATGGCACAGGGCTTGGAACTAGATGATGTTTAAGCATCAGCAGTATTCTATGTCCATTAAAAGCTATGTAGCAAGAAGCAAAAGTATGTGTTCTGAGCGTAGAAATTGGAGCACTGATGGGATGGTGGCAGTTTGACTTGCTGTTTACAAAACCAAAACGAAAGTTAAGACAAAAATTGCATTGGAGATTTGTGTCCTGTACTACCAAAGCTGAAAAAGATGCCGATTAAGCAAAGCATACAAGTTTGTGTTTCTTAAGTCAACAAGTGCAGCCCAAAGAACACATTAATTATGGCATTTACATGCATTTAGAACCATGAAAATGGAGCAAACTATAGGCTGAGGATTAGTACACTGATAAATAGAGTGCAGAGACTAAGGACATTAGGCAACTGGCAGATTTTCAATGCCTTTTTTTTTTCACTTGTTTTGGCTTATGATTTATCTTCAGCAAAGCTCTTCTTAAGAAGGCCTTCAAATTTAATTAGTGTTCTACAAAATGATGGTGATAATCTATAGAAAACTAATACCATTTCGAGATTAATACTCCTTTATTACTTAGATTCTTCAAGTAAAACAATGCAATTACACATTTAGACAATTTGGCACTTCATTGTGTAGGATTTTTCAAAGTACAGAGGGCTATATTTTACTGCTAGTCTTGCTCTCACCCACAAGACATCTTAAGTACATTTCAGCACTTGTTGAGGAATAGGAGTAAAATATAACTAACCAAATGTATGGTCTTCACTCTTTAAGAAAAAAAAATAATATTTGTAAGAGCTTCATTATTTACATAATGTTGCTAACTTTGATGAATAGAAACAAATTTTTGACTTACGTATTTTGCTTTAGATGTTACAAAGGTACATAAATACTTAAAAAATACAAAGTACTAGAAAAAGTACATCACACATTCCATGTAAGGATTTTATAGTGTGTAGTTTGAATGGAAAAATAGGTTTCAGCACATGCCACCAACAACTTACAGCAATTGCTCTTTAAGAAATGCATTTTGCTATAAATAAAAATTATTCAGTAGACAATGACATGTTTAAATAGAGTGCTCGTGATAAACTGCATGTAATTTTCAGCACACACATACACGTACATATACATGTGCTCTAATGTTTCCTCTGAGTATTAATTTCTAGTATGTGTTATCTCCCTATATTTTTAACTGTAGGAGAACAGTTACTATAACTGTTGCTCTGTGAAGTCATACCCCAGGTTTCAGACTACTCACTTCAAAGAAGAAACAGTCTGTCATCATCCTGGAGGTTCTTGTTTGTATGAAGAACTTCAAGGGTAGTAGCTTCATAACCCAGTAAAAGGAAGTTAAGTCCATTCAAGTTGAAGAAGTGGCAGTATTTACTACAATAAGATTTTCAGCTCATTCATTGATATTTAGAATGGGCAACAAGAAATAAAAGGTGTGTATTTTCTTCACAATGTTATGGATTTAAAAAATATGCTTTTAAAAATATCTGGAAACAGTGCTTCCTTTCTAGGCAAGATGCAATTGAAAAATAGTGGGGACATCATTACAAAACATCTCTGGAGGGTGCTAGACTATCACCTGGCCCAGTAATGTCTAAATAGATTTAGGTGAAGTATAAAGATTATTTCAAGCTAGACTTCAGCTCTAGACTTAACGCTCAAAATTAACTGCGTCTTATTCTGCATGGAAAAGACTCTTAAAAGAGCATTTTACTTTCTTATTTACTTTTGCAACACAGCTTTACTGTATAGGACATATAATCTGACCTAAAAGTCTTGGTTTTATTTTAAAGATCAAGCAAGCTGCTGTAGCACAAACCTTAAAATTAATAGTGTTTTTACAAACAGATGAAATACAGTTATTGAAAGACACAAATTAATTTGGAGTAGTTTTCTATATCTCTGAGGATGGTAATTTAGTCTAATGGGAATTTAATAACTCATATTTAACACATTACTAATCTGCTGTTTTGCTTACAGTAAACAAGAATTACTGAGATTATAAATCATTCATTTAAAAGAAAATCTTGAATTCCATGGAAAACCTGTTTTAGCTGAAAAAGAGCAGGTAGAAGCAGTGAGTCTTGTTGTTTTCAAGTGAGTTTCAGTTTTTGTTTTCATGTCCTGTACATAAGTAAACACGGTTAATTATGGCATCCTCCCTGCCTGTTTGTCATACCGCAGCTGTAAAAGCTAGATTACTGCATTTAGTCATAGCTCTGAGCTAGGTCCAGCACAGTGCAGCGCTGCATCAAGAGGCAATTTAGACAATTTTTGGGAGGGATGTGTACAAGACAGTGTGCTTTATCTCTTGAAAGTGAGAAAAAACCACTCTGGGAGCTGTAAAGTCCTACATTTTTCTGATTCCTGTATCCCCGCTGTGTATTTTAGTTTAAGAGTCCCAATGCATGAGTCTCAAATCAAACTACTGTCAGTAGGTGGCAGCCCGCTGATAGACCAGAGGAACTTCTCCTGCCCACCTTGGTAAGACATTAGAAAAGACCACAGTCTGTCCTTATATAAGAAAAACACATTATTCTTAACATGCATGGAAGTATACATGACACCAGCATAAATGAGAGTTGTCTTTATGGTAAAGAATTGATGTCTAGATTTCACCTGCAGGCATCATAATTTTTACTTTACATAACAAATACATAACTATAAAAATGAGACATTCATACAGGTTAGTATAGTTACTTATATGTTAATTCACTACTTTGTGCAGAAATTGAGCAGTCTGGATGATTTTCCCATGAACTTTCTCAATATCAAGCTAGTACAGAAACATGTCAGAGTAAGGTATTTGCAGAATCACAGCATTTGATTAATTATTTTTATTTTTTTTTCATTCTTTAGATTTTTCAATACTAATTGTTTAATTGTCAGTTCTTTAATATCTTGATTGCAAATGCAAATGTAGTAACTGAAGGAAGAGTCATTCATTAATGCATTGCTCTTTTATTTTCTTTGGGCAAAATTTTAGTAACAGCATTTAGGCATTTTGCTGAGTAGGAGTATGCATAGGAGTATGCCGTTACTGAGAAATTGGACGTAACTATAAGACTTTTTTTTCTTTTGGGTGGGACATATTTGAAGAGCTCTGTACATCTCTGCTTTGGAAGTTTGACAGCAGGCAGTCTACATCATGGAAAGAACCTGTGAAGGGCACACCAGAAGGCTGGGAGTCTGAACACAACTTGTGAGCCATATCTTTGTTATTCGTATTCATATAGAGATACACAGTCCAGCGTAAAACGTATTGTACCAAATATAATATCTGCTTATTCAAAAGCAACCCCTGTCATGAAATAATGAGACAGTGCCCAGCATGCTGGTAGCTTCTTGACCATAAGGAAATGATTTAAAGCTGTTTTGAACTTCACAGTTTGGACTGATTTTATTGAACCTACATCTGTAATGGTATAATCCACCTTGGGTAATAATAATGCCTTAAAGAATGGGTTACAGATTTTTAAAACTGAAATATGTAAAAGCAAGAAACTGAAGTAAATATGACCTAAATGAACTATCAGCTTCTTTAGTTTAAGCAAACATGTGCTTTAGTAGAACAACAGGTTAACTAGCCAACAAGGCACTCTTGCATAAGGAACAAATGCTATGAAAGGCCATTAAAGTGAAGTCTAATTACAGTTCAAAGGGACAAACAGGAAGTGTGAAAGCAATCAGAACTGAGAACATCAAACATGCACTACTCTTTTTTCTAACTTAATGTCATCTCTCTATCTAGTGAACAGTCCAGAATAAGATTCTATGATATGAGTTACTTTGTCAGATAAGCAGTGCTGAGTTAATATATTTTTGACTACTGAACATAAAAATCAGATGTACTTTGAATTTTGTAAATTGATAACAATAAATACACAGTTTTTCAAGCTCAGATATCAGTATCAGGAAAAAAAAAACAGAGATAATTCAGGAACAGGTCATACACCTTATTAGCAGCTCTTTTTAGGCTTAGAAATATGATCTGAAAATGTATTTCTTATGTGAGGTTTCTGTGTATGTTTGCAGTGTGAACTTCTGAAGTGCATCTGCATAGGAGAATTCTTAGAACCTGAGCTCTGAAACAGCTAATCCTCTTATAATTCTTACCTAAAGCTACTTTATGGATGATGAATAACAGAATGACAAAAAAATAGACAGATGTATAAAGAAACGTTTATCATCTACTAAAAAAATAATGGTTGAAATTGATGGTGGCTGAGAACTCTAATTTGCAACATAACTGGATTTGCGGGCACCCTGCTAAGGAGAACAGTTTTAGATATTCCCGTTAGTTGCTGATGGACGTCATGCTTGCTCCAGCTGTCAGGAACACAGCTGTTCTGTTTCCCTTTGAGTGATCAGTGCTGCTGATGCCCTCCAGCCAGCATGTTCTTTGATAAGGTCCAATGGAGAGCTGTGAATGAGTTGAACGCTGGGCTTCTAACAGCAAAATGCAAAAACAAATTTCACAACAAATTGCATTTTCACTGCTGCCTGATGTCACCCAATTAGAATGGGTTGAATTTGTTCTAGTACAGTGGCTTGGAAGAATCACAGTGGAACAGTTTTTTTCTTACGATTGTTAAAGCAGTTTCAGTGAAAGGTTGCTTTTTGTTAAAGAAGATATGTCATAATATTCTCTGTAAATTATTAAAGCCGTCTAAAATAAAGGAATTAGATCTGAAGGGCTGCATTTTGTAACTTCAGTTTGAAAGATACGTGGTCTTGATCTGATTGCATTGGTAGGAAGAGCAATACTGATAACAAATCATTAAAACAGTCCCTATATTTTCCTTCATAGTTATGTAGAAACTTGGTTTTTTTCCTACTGCTTCAGAAATGCATGCAGATGAAATGCATCCACTCATATTGATACACATAAGTATATAATGCTCAGGACAATTTCTGAATGGGTTTTCTAAGTGGGTGGAAGTAATGAAGAAACCTTGATGTCAAATAAAGTAGTTATCTAGGTGTGTACAGAATATTTAAGAACTATGCAAACTGTTAAAGCAGGATCAGAAACGTAGAAGAAGATATATACGTCATATCTGAAAATCATATATGATGTTTACTGTGAAGACAGACAAAATTTGGGGAGGAAAACAAGGGTTCTTCAATCTGAATATATTCTATAAATATTAAGTTCAATGCCTTTTCACCAGTGCTTAAGTTTTGTAGTGTTATGATTTTTGTGGGCCAAAATGTCATATTGCGTAAACCAGTGCCAGTGCATTCCTTTACAAGCAGTGTATCTGTGTGACTATTTCTTTCTGAATATAGGATGCACCTAACTCTCTCGAATTAGTTCTAATTAATGTTTTTGTCAGGGAATTCAGAATCTTAACTCTCTGAAAAGTAAGAAATGTTTAGAGTATTCACTGTATGTTTTTTTCAAAGTGATGAGTTGTCATCATACAGATAGAAATTATTTTCTCTTTTCTAACTATTTCAAGTTTTCTGTGGTAATATTGCTTACCTTAAAACAAACTCTTTAAACAACATATGCTACACCTTATTTCGAAGACCATCCTTCCATCTCTTTTTGTTCTCCATTTTTATTATTCTAAAAATACTCACTGGTAGTTTACAAATCTGATTACTCCTACACTGAATGGAGTGAATAAATTTGCTTCTAAAAGATTTTCATTTGACCAGTTAAATAAACACCTGGAAAAATTATTTCTCTAGGTCAGTCTCTTTATCAGTCTAACTGAGAAATGTCTTTTGAAGTTGCAAGCACCTTTCCAGGTTCGAGTAACACGCATTTGATAAAAGGGTGTTTGAGGTTTTCAGAAATTTGGGTATGTATAGAGGACAAAAGCAGGTAGTTGCCAAAAGGCTGTGGAGCATAGCAGATATTTTGTTTGTGAAGGAGTCTGTTTCAGGAAGGAACCTGAGATTCCAGAAATGAGATACAATACCACACTGTAATGATTACAGTATCACCCACATGTACAACTGCAAACTTGTATGAAAATGGTCCAGGAAGAGAGAGCAGTGTAGAAGCCAGTGCATGCACAAAGGGAAGGAAAAAAATTTAGAAAACTGAAATCCCTAATATGAATAGTGTTGTATGTCTTTTAGAAGGGTAAGATGGTGCTTTGTGACATTTTCTGGAGATAGGCTCTAAGATGTCTATGCCCCAGTGTACTAAGGTACATTATTTCTGGCGTCTAATGCAGTTTTCTCTAATGAGGTGCAATTGCACGTGCTAGAATTGCACGCGAGTGACTACCTTAGTCCCTGATATATCCTTCTCCCTGTTAATGCCTCCCCATTCTCTTTCTCCTGCAGACACAACATTATAACATGCATGGTGCTTGGCTGGCAGGATGGTAATGAGCACTGAGTAGTGAGAGAAGAGTTCATTCTCCAAACCACCCATAAATCATCCAACATTTCCAGAGACTGTCTCTCTGGGAAGTCAGTCTTGCAGGGATCATATGTGTCTCCATAATGTTTAGCACTGTGACCCTTAGCAGTTCTGAATCTGTACAGTAAGACAACACATGACAGTAGGACAAAACATAGAGTGCTAGGTTAGTACAGCGTGAAATATGATCAATAAAGTCTCTGGCAATAAAGTAAATTATTGAGCCAAAGTGACTTGGTGTGGTAGCCTGGGAACACAGTGATAAATGTGGAAAGCACTTCATTGAATTATCTTGCTCAGTACTATTGCTTGCAATTCCATCTTATTCCACTAACTCTTCAACAATTTATCATTCTATTTTTCAGCAATTTATAAGACATTTAGTAAGGGAGCACTAGGGCTACCTAGGTATTTTTTCCATGTTCTCAAATCACGTTGTACTCATTATTATGCTTAGTATAAGAAATTGTATTTGTTATTAGAGTGGCTCAATTCTATAGGTTTAATGTTTTCAACAAGGCAAACATTTTTTTACATCTCATAAATCATGTTTCTGAAGTTTTATGTTGTAGTCTACACAAGAGAGAGGCAAATAACCTTCTAGTTCTTAACTTTCCAATATCCTATGGAAATTCTAGAATTACAGAGTTATGTAATGAATGATACAGGAAGGGACTTTTGCTGAATAATAGAAGGATGTGCAGGTCCTCAGATTACTTCTTAAGTCATGTTTTGAATAAATATATGGAGATGGAAATATAAAAAAAAATCTGTGATCAGCCTTTTCCAATGTTTGATTAACCTGTTCAAGTGTTTGAGCAGTGTCTGTTAAAAAAAAAAGTTTCCTATATTCCAACCTGTGTCTGCTGCGTCTTATCTTTGCACATCTCTGAGAAGAGTTTGTCTCCATCTTCTCTGAATCCTCTCATTAGGTAGTTAGACAGCTCTTCTTAAAGCTGAACAAAGCCCAGAGAACTTGCTCCATTATACTCCTGTGGATTGAGATGAGGCTGACTTACAGTTCCCTAGATCTTCCCTCTAGTGTTTTTTAAAGATGTGCATTTTTCTGTTTCCAACTTCAATGTGTTAAGGACACCATTTCCAGTGGGAATTAAAGGAAACTATTCAGGTGACTATGGCCCAAAAATTCCCTCCCACCAGTAAAACTATGTCAGCATCTGCAGAGCATGCAAAGATTGGGCCTGCCTATAAACTGATATATAGAAGATGTCGCTGTTTTCCCCATGGATGAGTAGAGAAACGACACAGAGTCCAGGCACAGGGTTACAAGGAAACAAGGCAAAAGCCCCCCTTTAATGATTTCTCAGAAGGCTTTTTTATATGTTAGTTCGCAAAAGTGTATGAAATGGCATAAGGTAATTGGTTTTTGCCATCCACCCCTCAAGGGGATTGGTCAAGTTCTAAGACACCCATCTCTGGATGTTTTCCTAGTTAGAACCATACCAATTCTGCAAAACAAACTGCAGCTGCAAGAAGTTTGTAAAACGGTAACATTATTTTGAGTTACTTGCATGGGAAAGACAGAACTTTCACAAAAATGCTGCAGAGAGCTAAAGAAATCCTCTGCTGAAGCTTTTCCAGCATCCATAAGAAGCAGTTATTTCAACTTTTGCATTTGGAAAGTTGAGTAGATACACAGTGCTATCGGTAGTGTTAAATAGGAAGTAAGCTAACTATTCCGTAATACACATATTTCACATAGACCTTCTGCTAATACTCAGCACTTTTTAGGCTTTTGCTGTAATCGGTCTTTTTCTTGCTGGTGACATTTATATACATCTGCTCTCTATTTCCTTAGTATTCTATGTAAACATCACATTAAATATTCATGGCATACACAATTTGAGGCTGTGCTGCCAAAGGCAAGTAGATAAGAGACAAAACTCTCAGTTTCTAACATAAACCATAATGAACTGCTAAAGTTAGAGAGAAAGAAAGAAAGAAGGAAAGAAGGAAAGAAAGAAAGAAAGAAAGAACGAAAGAAAGAAAGAAAGAAAGAACGAAAGAAAGAAAGAAAGAAAGAACGAAAGAAAGAAAGAAAGAAAGAACGAAAGAAAGAAAGAAAGAAAGAACGAAAGAAAGAAAGAAAGAAAGAAAGCCGTGTTGTTGAGGTATGCAAATTGAATAAGCAGGTAGATAGTTTTCCACGTACAAAACTAGAAACATTTGTATGATTTTATTTTAAGCCTTCATACACAATTTATTTCACAGGGCATTATTCAAATTTATGTCTGTATCCTTCATGGATAATTTGCTAGTAAAATTAAGAAGATTGAATAGCATTATGGCCAAGTATGGCCATTGTCAGTGTACAGAAATTTGTATCAGGTTGTAGAGATCATGACATGCACATGCATGCACTATTCAAACTGCTACATACAAATTCATGTAGAATGTTCTACAACTGGTAAACCTGGAGTCTCACAGATTGCTAACCCATGGAACAAAGTGTCTGTTTGCAAAATAACAGCTGTTATTAGAGGGTAGCTGCAGTCAGGGTACAGAACCAGAATAAAGGTACAGTTTCATAAGAGCCACTTGAGCCTGCTAGATCACTGGGGACCAGAAGGTGCTAGAACACAGGATTGGGTGAGGATTGTGAGCAACTCAGTGAGGCTGTCTAGTCCTCAGAGCTCTGGGCCATCAGGACAAGTCATGTTTATTGTCTCACACAGGGCACAGATATCTCTGTAAAAGTTCTGATAGCTACAACTCAGTTTTTCTACCTGTACTGAATTCTGTCTACCCACCTATTGATCTACCAGCCTATCTACCTTAGTATCTGTGGTGGACCATCTGCCTAATTTTTGTGTACACCGGTAGAAGATGTGAAGCACCATAAAAGTCGTGAAGATTATGAAGTTTAATAAATACATTTCTTATCTGTCCTTGGATAAATGTATAGGCAGAACAACCGAAGTAATAATTAACCTATATAGTTGAATGGAGGTTATTGCCATACACTCATATCCTTAGATAGCTGTGTAATACATGACAAAATGCCTATCTTAAAATGCAAACACTTCATAATAAATATTCCCCACAGAGATGCCTTAGTGCTATTGCAAAGAGACTTTATTATAGGAAGTTCTTTTATACAAGAAGAAGATAAATTTGGCACTTTAGCATATTAAACAGCAGTTCCATTGGAGCTGTATGGTTCACAAAAGATTAATCTATCCCCTTGGAATATTCATGAATCAATAAGAATGTTCCTTAAGTTCAAGCAATACTACTACTGTCGACTAAACGAGGTGCTTTATATTTTGATGAACCAGAACTTACTCCCTACAAAGTATGTATTTTTGTAGGTGTTTATTTATTTTTTAAGGAACAGGAGAAATGGGGTCTCTGTGTTTCATTCATCCTATGCTGTATCAGATACTCTGTCTTGTGTTTGTATTCAAAGGATAAACCTCTGCTGAAACAGTCAGGTAAAATATTTGCTTCTACCAGAAGGAAGATCAGAATAAAAACTAAGTTTCAGCTTCCAGAGGAAGTCACTGCTAATGCCAATCATATGCACATTGTTAATTATAGTGGCATACTGAAAAAAAGAGGATTATAAACTCTGTCTCTGTGGTGTAGAGTTAGGCTGAGTAGTTTTGTAAATTACTTATTCACTGATTCCCTACTTTTATTTTCCGGAAGTCCAGTTTCCTGAAAACTGGCTTTATGCCTGCACAACTGAAAGAAATGCATCATATTAACATTAGCATGTTAATAAAATGAAAACTAATTAGAAACTCAGCAAATACAGACTAATCCAGATAGCAGCATCTCATTAACAGGGCAAGATACTTCTGTTGTTTGTTGTCTTGTGTTCATTTCAGTTAACAATTTCTAATATGTGTTCTTCACTCTGCTCTCCCTTCAGAAATTTATTCTAGTCTGGGTGGAAGCACAGTGATTTATTTCACCTCTGCCTGATCAGATGAGGAATGAAAACAGGAGCAATGCATCAAAGGGTCTCCTCTCCTCATTCTAAGGGTAAGTCATGATTGCTTCACAATGTGATGGAAATTTTTATTGAACTTTATTGTAACTGCAACATTTCCCTAGTTACACTGCAGTACTATTGTTTTGTAAAATACAAGATTTGCAAGGTCAGAAAAGATCATTATATTAAGGGAAAGGGTTCTTGATTACAGAGCTAGTTCATGTAGAGCATCCACTAAGGCTGTATCATTCCCCTCATATTGGTGTTACATGAAGGAGCACAAAGGGTCAAAGTTATGCTGAAGTGTTCCAGCCATGTAATTGTACCAGAGGTACTGTACTAGTTTTATTTGGCAAGGACCAGGGCCACTCAGGCACATAAACTTCTGAGAATCATGGAAAGAGGCAGGATACAGTCAAGGAAAGAGGTTTGCCTTCATTCCCACACCTCTGGCATCTGCAGAACAGTACAGAATATGTGGGAGAAGAGCTAGCAGATGATGGTAGGTGAATTTTCTGGTTAGTCATTTAGTTCCCATCTGAATTTCAAAATGCCTTGCAACAGCAATGTAAAGTTCCGGGGAAAGGATTCCAGATAAATGAGTGCTAATTGGAGTGGCCTTCTAGTAGGTATTCTACACAGTTAACCATGGGATTGCCAAGGGACAATGTGAAAGGCAGCTGTTTTCTGATACCATCTGCAAAAATGCCTGTCCTACCCATTCCATGTGCTGCTATTACAGAAGAGTTACAGATTTAAAAGAGAATAAAACAGTGAAAAAATACTGAAATGGAAGTCTCTCCTTTCTGAATCCTGCCTGAATTGGTTACCCCCTGCTCATGTAAGTGGAGGGCACAATCTGGATACGAGTGTCTTGATTTGCTATTACTGAACTGCTAAAAGGGATAGGGAAGCTGAGCAGGAGGTGGAGCTGTTTTGAAGGTTTTAATCTGGTTTCCAGGGAAACCTATTTTTCAGTTACTTGCACGTTCAGCACATCTGGTTCATTTGGACTCTGGCTTTTTGAAAGTGATGAATGTGTCATAAGAAAAATAAATGAAAAAATAATTTAAGGAATTAATGGGATGGAAGGAACATAGAATTATTTAAAAAATGCAGCTATGTTTTCCCTTTCCTGCTTCTCACCCCCTTCCCTAGCCTTCTTTTTAAATACAAACTTTTGGATAATATTTCTTCTATATTTTGCAAAGGCCTCAGGACCATCAAGAATGTCCATCCTCTTAATGGAAATAATAGATTTATAAAACATGTATATCTGTATATTAGTATTACTAACACAAATAATGATTATTGACTCAAATGGCTACATTCCTACAAGGGGAAATACAGACTGAAGAGAAATGGAAATTTTAACAATATAAGATATTGTTCAAGTATATGTTGACAGAAAACATTCTTATCAAAATAGAAACCATTTTTGTTTCAGAAGAACAGCTACACTAAAAGATGCTGATAATCCAGATGTAAACATTTCAGAAATACAAGAGAAAATTATCTGGTCAAATAGTCTCATATAAGGAGTCTGTGACTCTGAGAGAAGCCTGCACTAAAACAAGTTCTCCTTCAGGGCTTGTGGCCCCATCAGGGGAAGCAGTTGTTCCTGAAGGACTGCGCCTGGTGGAAGGGACCTATCCAGGTGCAGTTTGTGGAGAACTGCAGCCTGTGGAAAGGACTCACAGTTCATGGACGACTGTCTCCTGTGGGAGAGACCACACACTGGAGCAGGGGATGAGTGTGAGGAAGAAGGAGTAGCAGAGAACATGGAATGAACTGACTGCACCTCCGTTCTCAAACATAGAGAATTCCTGGGAAGAAGGAAGGAGTAGTGGGGGCTGAGGGGGTAAGGTGATAGCAAAATATTAAATACATAAAGAAGGTGTCCATCTAGGGAATCAGTAGCAGTACTTGATGAAAACTATGTAAAAGGGGTACTGAACACTGATAATATAATGAAAAAGAAGCGCAGGTCATTCTTTCTACCAGACTTTGCTTGTGAAAACTTTGGAAAGATTTCTCTCTTTGCCCCAGTCTTTGGGAGGAAAATTATAGATTAATTAGACCAAACAGAGGAGTTGGATGCTGCAACAGGATGGCATTAATTTAAGAAACTAAAAGGAACTCAAACATGAAATTGTCAAGTTCCTCGCTCAGGAGTGTAAATTACTTGTTGCAAAAGCCACTTGTTAGAGGATGCTAGATGAAAACTGAAGTCACTTGCACCTGCCAGAAGGGCTCTACAGAGCACCTGAAAACTAGAAACAAACACCTCTGACTTCAGCCCATCAAAGGGTCTGTAGTAAAGGAAAAGGTCACTGATTGCATAGGTGAATGCAGTCAGGTGATAAAGAGTCAGCACAGTTCCTAAAATGGGAATAACTGCTACAATGGCTAGATAGAGGTTTGGAAAGTTGTTAAGCAACACGTGGATAAACACTATCCAATGACCATGACTCATTCAGATTTTTAATACTTTTTTTTTTTTTTTTTGTTGCCAGATGAATATTTTTCGAGAAACTGAATTATTTTATGATTGGAGGAATTCTCTCTTCTATAGACTAAAAGCAGGTAAGGGATAAATCACAAAGCAGAGTTTTTAGTGGTCATTGCACAGACTGGACAACACTGACATCATGTGATATTCTGGTGAATGCCAGTGGTTGTGTAATGGGAATAAATTTTGGTTAATGTCTTTCAGTGATCTCTAAGGTTTTGGAGGCCATTAGAAATGTGCTGACTTGGATAGCCAGATGCCTTACTGCTGGCAAAAAGTCCTCAACACACTGGACCTCACAACACTGAGTGAGAAAGCAAAATGATGATAGATTTCAGTGTAGATACATGTAAAATCTCTAGAGAAAAAATAATCAAAACTGTACTTACAGGATGCTGATTTTGAAATGACAGTTGTAAGTCAGTAGGCATATCTTGGAATTATCATTGACAGCTTTCTGAAATCTATAATTTCTGCATAATGGCATTCACAAAAGTCAAGAAAATGCTCATCGCAATCAGAAGGTGTAACAAGAATGGGATAGAGGCTGTCATTTTGGTGTTATATATAATCTTGATATGTTCTTATTGTGACTACTTTATGCAGCTGTGTTCTCTGCGTTTCCATGAAGGTAAAAAAGAAGTAGAAAAGGTAGAGAGCATTAAAATGAGAGAGCTTAAAAAGTGAGACTAAAAAGGATGCAGGTCTGCTATTAAGGAGGCAAAGACAGAGACTGGCTATGGACTGAGCCAAGAAGGTGAAGCATTAGATAAAGAGAGTGCTGTTACTCACTAATAAGAGGGCAAGAGGAGGGAGGTATCAGTTTGAAAAAGGAAGAGATCATTTTAAAACAGATTATTATAAAAACAGTAATAAACTTCAGAAATTTGTTTTGACCTTTGCCACAGAAGGTTAGTGAGGTAGATAGTATCCATGGATTCACAAAACAGTGAAACAAGACAAAATGGTAAGTGGATACTAAAGAGTGTAGGCAGGAACATGTCTTCTAACATCCTTAATTCTGTGAATGTGGATGCTGTTCATGGGATGCTGTTCATGGGATGCTGTTCAAATGTGGATTCTGTGAATCGGAAGTAGGCAAGGAATGCACCCCAAGATCAGATGCGTCCCAGAATCATGAGGAAACTAGAACACAAAGTTGCTAAGCTGCTCTCTATCGTATTTGAAAAGTAGTTGCAGTCAGGTGAAATCCTTAGGGACTGGGAAAAGGGACACGTCACATCGATTTTTAAAAAGGATGAAGAGGAGGACCCTGGGAACTACTGACCAGACTGTTCCCAATAAGGTGATTGAGCAGATCATCTTGGAAGACATGTGTAAACATATGGAAGATAGTGAGGTGATTATAGACAGCCAACATGCTTCACAAAGGGCAAATCACCATGATCTGGTGACCATCTACAATGGAGTAACTGCATCAATGAAAAATGGAAGAGCAACTGATGTAGTCTACCTAGACTTCTGTAAGGCTTTTGAAAAGGTCCTTTTCAACATTCTGTCTGCAGCATTGGAGAGACGGGTTTGACAGAAGGACTGCTGGATGGATGAAAAGCTGGTTGGAAGGGAGCTTTCAAATAGTTGCAGTCAGTGCCTCAATGTCCCAAGTGGAAACCAGAAATGAATGCTGTCTTTCAGTGATCCGTATGGGTGACAGTGCTATTTAAGATCTTCTTAAATGACATAGACAGTAGGAATGAGTAAGCAACTTTGAGGATGACACCAAGCCACCAAGCCAGTGGTGCAGTTGATTTGCCAGAGGGAAGTAGTACTCTCTGGGGGGACCTTGACAGGCTTGGTCAGTGGACCCATGAGAAGTTCATGAAGTTCAACAGGCCAAGGCAAAGTACTGTCTCTAGTTCTGAGCAAGTTCAGAGGAGGACCACAAAAAGAGTCGGAGGGCTGGAATAATTCTATGAAAATATGTTTTTAGCACTGGGGTTGTTCAGCGTGGAGGAAGTAAGGATTTGAGGAGACCTTAGTGTGGCCTACTTTTGTGTAGAAGGGGCTTATAAAAAAGATGGAGAAAGACTTTTTACCAAGGCCTGTAGTGACAGCACAAGGGGTAACAGTTTTACACTGAAATAAGATAAGTTTAGACTGGACATAAAGAAGAAGTTCTTTACTGTGACAATGGTGAGGCACTGGAACAGGTTGCCCAGAGAAGTTGTGGGTGCCCTGTCTCTGGAAGACTTCCAGGTAAGGCTGGATGGGTCTTTGAGCAACATGGTCTAGTGGGAGGTGTTCCTGTCTGTGACAGGGTGATGGACTAGATGATTGAGGACCCTTCTAAACAAACCATTCTATGATTCTATGACTATGAATGCATGGAATGAACTACTACTGTCACTACCAGAGGAAAAAATATTGCACTGGACAGAGTATAGTTCTGCTGGACTACGGTATTTCTGCAGTTCTTATGTAACCTAAGAAGCATAATAACAATATTATTAATAAGAAACTGAGATATAAAGCATGTCCAATAACAAACCTTTTTGTGGTTTAGTGGAAAAATCACATCATAATGAAAGGGGAACAAATGAGGAGAGTTGGTACAAGAAACAAATAAATCAGACCTGGTTCTAACATATAATTCCATTTTTTGCTCTTTTTAGTCAATAAGAAAAAGATGAAGAAAAGCTGAAATATTTCACTATACAATATAAATTATTATATTTTCTATAAGCATCATTAAAATATCTTCTAACTGTTTTAGTCTCTCAATTTATATCACCTATAAAAAAATATTTGGCAACTATTAATTTTCATTATTTTTTTAGGCCAAAAGTAAACTGGCCCAAAGTAAACACCTTGTTCATTTCATAATTTTTTAAACACTTCCCGTGGAAAACTTAGAGATACTTTTGATATTAAGAACAACAGGGTGTTTTGGGATGCAGTGACAAAATTAGACATTTTTCTGACTGATTTAGTATACTTTCACAAAACTTATCCAGAAGTATAAGTTGTTTCAAAAAAATAGAAATCAAACTAGTCAGTAGTAAAAATAGAATTAGTCTACCAATTTGTATTATAAAAGTTATGAAATAAAGATAAAATAACATCCATTGTAAATTTCAAAAGTGCTTTAGCTTCACTCATCTTTTAAAATCATTACTTTTATATAGTCCTATACATGTGATATTGAATAAAACATTAGGCTCAAATGAGACATTGACAGAATGCAATGTGATACTGAAATAGCCTAAAAAGGATGTGCAAAATTCCAGAATTTTCAATAAGATGAGGATAAATTAGCAATGCAAACACAAAACATAGGGCTTGTGATTGGGCTTACGCTTGCAAAGTTTGGGGTTTTTAAAAATCCCTTTTTATAAAGAAGTTACTTTGAATTTAATTTTCCATATAATAACAAATTTTACATATTCCTCAATGCTCCAGCTAGGCAGAGTATTATGAATGTGAAAGGAGCCATTTTAGGAATAAGAAACTAAAGGTTAATTCCCCACTTCCGTATATATGTATATATATACACGTGTTTGTATATGCATATATGGTATCCAAATATAATTTTACTGAATGTAAAAAATAAACAACATTTCTGGATGTGCCACTGAAATATGGAACTACGAAGTAAACAAATCATTAATTCACAGTGGTATGCCATTATCATCTACCATTTAACTGTATTTTATATGTCAAGTGTTTAAGTATATTTCAATATGTAGGAATGTAATATTGATACAGAATCAGTTTACAGTTCGGAGATCTTGATTCTAGTGAAAAGCAATGGAAAATGAGACAAAATCCATTGATTCAGCTTTGAGGTAGAGAATAGTCTTGTGCTAAATATCATTTTTTGTGGACTTTACATGTCAACCATGCAACTCATAGAAACAGAAGGGTTTGGAATTTATATATAGTCCATGAGTTTCTCATTTCAGAGGAGAAGGTTGCAGCACCTGGGTGTGGGTTGCTAGTGTATGCTCATGGTTGTTCACATTTTTATTCCTTTAAAATTATTTTTGGAGATTAGATTTCAGAAGACAGGATACAGATGAATATTGAAAAAAGTACCACATAATTTTCAGTGAAGTGGAAAAAAATATATGCTCACCATATAATTACAGTTTCTGTAAATTTAGTTTTGAAAGAGAAAAAGCTGACTGCACCTGAGCATTTCACAGTAACTGATATGCCTTTCAAATAATTTCTTAAGTTCCAATATTTTCTTTGTTATATAAAGCAGAAGCATCAGTGATTCACATATTTTTAAACCAGGAACTAAACAAAATATTACCCACTTTTTTCCTTTCAAAGTTCTAATTTAGTAAATGATTTCCTACTACAAGAAAAAAAAGGGGGATAAAAGGTGATTTCAGCTATCCTAACACTTCCTTGCTTTACACTGCCATTTTGTTTTTAGAATAACATACTCACTGAGTATGAAGCCCTAAGTAATCACAACCTCTTAAAATTCTGATAAACAGAGTATCAGATGCCTTATTTAGATTAAAACAACCCTCAACACTACCAAAATGCACATATGAAAAAACCTGCAATGAGGGAAAAATCTACTACTTCCATGACTGCATTACGTTTCTTTTCCTCATATTTTGCAAGTTTTTTTCTTTCAAACGAAAGGGAGAGCAGGAGGATATTGAAGTGGTGTTTGGAAGTGGTTGCCATCCATTTAGAGTGTAGAAACAGTTCCTCTAAACAACAAGTTTCACAGTCCACTGTGTTTCAGGTATTGGTACCTCTCTCACTTAATTTCAGCTGTAGCACTCAAAAGCAAACTGTAGTCTCTTGATATTTCTACAATATAATGGTTAAATACATTATAATAGCTGTAGACAATCATTTGCCATGTAGATATTAAATCCCACCTTTCACCTCCCGCATCATGAGAGGAGCAGACAAGCTGTAGTTTTAATGCTCTGAATCCTGAAGCTGATGTCTCCAGGTGCCTAGATCACTATTATGGAGCTGAGGTACCAAGCTGAGGTAAGAAGCTTGTACCAAGCTTTTGCCCATTGCATTTTTCCAAGTGGTGTCTATCATGGAGACTCTTACAGATAAAATAATTTCTTAATCCTTATTGTCTTTCTTCATCAGTGACTGTGGATGTACATTTATCACATTTAAAAGTAGCTTGTACTCCCTTTTGTAGCTTCTCTGCAGACAATGGAAAAAAACTTCCAGGATACTGTTTCCTCACAACTTTTCTCTACTTTAAGTAGGCTACCATAGAAGAAAGAGAAGGAATAGAAATCGAGAGTAAAATGGCATTTTAGACTCTTTTCTCTGTAGGCTCATTAAAATTTACAAATGATAGAAGCGAAGATGAGAGGAAACTATTGCTTACGGTTGGTTACAGTTTTTTTGGAGAGGCCTTCGTTAAAGTTGTAAGACCTTTATTTTTTGTACTACCTAAAGCAGCTTCTGAAAGCAAATAGCCTAAAAAAATCCCTTAACACTAGTCCAAAACCACAATACTAAGGTTTTTATTCTAACATGTGACAAAACCCTGCTAAATTACTCCAAGACATGATTTCAAGTTCCTGTATAGATAATTTCAAAGACAAATTCAGACAATTTAAAAGAAATCTTATGGCCATTTTTTAGAATATTTTTCTGATATAATGCACTTTCATTTCTGCTTTAAATTGACTGGTAATCACAGAAAGGATTCAGAGCACCGAGAGAAGTATGCCTTCTCTCACAGAGCAACTGAATGACTGCTAAACCACAGCTGGGATAGAAAGATGGGAAGTTGTGCCAGTAGATCACAACAATTACAATAAGCAAATAAATATAGCCAGAATCAAAATCTAGTCAGTGGCTTTGCTACATGAACAAAGGCTTCTGAAAGCAGCAAATATGAGCACATTTTTGTAAAAGTGAGCCACTGGATATTCATATTTGCATTTAAGTTTTCAAAACAAAGATTAGATTATTTTTAATTGTGTGTGGCTTATAACTGACACCAGTTTCTGTTGATTTATTTTATGTCTTCTCAAGCATATCTCTGTTGCGAATCATCCCTTTGCTAACAATACTTGCTTTTAAAAGCTAATCCAAAGTTTTCACCGATTTCCCATATATGCATAATCCTGCCTAAAATCAATTTTGTTGTCAGAAGCATGGAATTGGCAAGCATCGTAGATAGGTAAATTATCCACCCACAGACAAGTACAGAGAGAAAAATATATAGATGTGCAAGGGTAAGAATTTTTTAACTAACCAGCATTTGAAAGAACAAACAATAAGCCTGTCAATTGCATTTTCACTGCTGTATATCACAGTACTTGTAATAGGTTGTCAATAAATCATTGATATTAAAGCTCGTATCTAGATGCTAATAGTCAACTACTGCATTAGTTTTTAATGGTAGAAAATACGTCGTACTACTTTAAAGACACACCTATTACGCTTTATGGATGTCAACTAGGCTACTTCCCTATGTAGTTCAGCTGAAAATTTCAGATTACAACAGAAGTTTTGATCTACTTGTTGGGGCCAAGTTTTATTTATATTTTTTTCTGGTAAAAAGTCATGTGGTAATATGGAAGGTCTCCTCAATTTTCATTCTGGCAGTTACCATAAAAGATGAACTACAAACACCCAAGCTGGCTATTACTCTGTAAGGAAAGCATCTTCTTTTTGATTTGAAGGCTCACTAAAATCAAATGCATTAACAGGCAAGAAGTCACTCTCAAGCCATATTGCTTTTCTTTTCTTCAAGGACTGAATATTACTGACATACTTCATAGAGTCAGCCTATAATTCTGTTATTATTTTTGGAAAAGAGATGAATGCAGAGATGAGATGGACTAATACCAAATAAGGAAGAGTAAAATTATTATTTTTTAAAAATGTATAAAAGCTGTTGACTAACAGCTAAAAAAATTCCCCATAAATATTAGAATTCCTGACATCTGCAAGAACAAGAATCTACAATGGCAGTAGCCAGTACTATGCAACACTGAACTATGTAATTTACATCTTAGTGAAATTAAACATAGTATAATGGCTTAGCTTCCAGGCAACAATACTATTAAATTTGCTGTAGCAGATTATGACATCATCTGAAACCCCAGGATACACTTTCAAGCCAGCTATTATGCTTGTAATATGTACTGCTTTTCTGGTTAGTTTTTCATTTAATTCATTGCAAGGATTATATTTTTCAATGGCTGCACACGCTATCCAGCAGAATGGCTCTAGAATATCGGTGAGCCGAAGTAATGTCATTTAGGGAACACAAGTGATATTATTATAAGGGGAAAGAGGTCAGTAAATTACTTGATATCACTCAAACGGTACTTGTTATACCTGTAATATGCCTTCTCTTCACTTTTCTTATCCAAGATGCCTTTTATTTTGACAATAAATGCTTCTGAAGTTTCTATGTTTTAAAATTCTTACTATTATAAAACTGTGTATTTAGTAGAATAAAGAGATTAAGATGCAAGATAAATAAGGGATTATTGTGCGCCAAGAATCTGGTGAAGACTCTAGATGGATGTGAAAGCTGTTATCTTTATTGACAGCAGCACAGAAATCTCACCTACAAAGATTTTCTGTGATCATTCCACCAGTGATTGCCTCAGCTGCCTACTGGTCTGGGCTCTGCTTCTCTGATGAGCTGCCAAGACTAGTTCCACAACTTGAATGATACCAAGATGGGTGGGGCAAACTGCTATAAACTATACTGTCTTGCAGTGGTGAGAATAATAAATTATGTTCCTGTCAATGTTTAAACACATGTTTAACTGTACTCATCCAAGGAGTCAGTGAACCTACACTGGCAGTAATATCTGCATGTGCATGTGCAGTGTATGTGCACAGAAATGTGAGACAGATTCTCTTCTTAAGGGCAATATTCAAAGTGTCTGAAATCATCAGTGTCCAACTCACTGAACTTGGCAGCCCCATCTCCTTTTCTTCCCATAAACTTCAAAAACTGCATGCCAAAAAAATTTATATGAGGTATCACAATGTTTAAAAGTTATGTATCTCTCTTGCTCTAAAAAAACTGTATGCATGTCATAACATTTCTGCATATGGCTTAAGGGCAGGCTACCAGCCTTCCATGTAACTTCTGACTAGAAGAGCTGTTTCTTAGTAACAGATTAGTATTGATTTCAGTGCCAGGAGTCTTAAAGAGCTAATCTTTATTGCCGCTGAGTAGGTTTATCAAAAGTTACGTCCTTGTCCTTCCACGTCCTTGGTCAATGCCAGTGCCTCAATTGGTTAATTAGTTAGCTAAATGTGGATATATTTTCCCTTTTCAGTGTTCTTCTGCCAGAAAAGTATTTCATTGGAATATGCCCTCTCTTTTTTTCACTGAATCAAAGGTATCAGGCACATTCTTGATAGTTTGGCTTTTGTGCACATAGTTTTGTTAAAATAAAGAAACATTCAAATTCAGATATAGATTAATCACAATTTGTAATCAAACTCACTGATATATCTGTGTGCTCTTTTCGAAGATTCCTGTGGCATAAGCAAAATATTTTTCTAAGTAACAGTAATTGAGATGTAAACTGGTGTTTTCACAGCCTTACTTGCCTGCAGTTATGCTATTATTCTATTGGCTTCTAAGTAAAAATAATGAGTAAAAGTAAGTTCTCAACTCTGGTTATCTTTATCTGAAATCTCGTAGTGATGCTTTTGCATGTCAGATTCATAAAGTGGAGGCATTGTAGTCTTTTCACTAGAAATAACCAGAAGACGTGCTCTAAGAATGCAACTAATGCAAGAACAGACCTAGAGGTGATCTGAAGCCAGTCCCCCTTCAGTGCCAACAGAGTATTCGGTTTGACCTGTCTCCTTTTGCCAAACCAGTCCTATTTACTTGCACCACTGGCTGGAAAAGACATGAGCTAAACTGGGTTTACTAGAGTCAGAAAGGTAATTTGGTCACTCCACTGATTTGCTTATTCCAAAATGCTCTTAGCGCTCCAAGCCGTGCAAAAAGACTCTGTGTGTGTGTAGTGTCTGACCAAAGGTCAATGCAGTGCAAGTTTCCTACCAGTCATAAAGAGTGAATGCAGCTAGTCAATGTTACAGCTCTTTTGGCTGCCATTATTACCTAAGTAATGGCAGCTGATGAATCCATACTTTTTCTATGACTTCTGTCACCAGCTAAGTACATGTTCTGTATAGGCGGAAGTGACTGTAGATAGAAACAGTGTATGACTGAGAAGAGTTTTGTCATCAGAACAAAAAAATGTTCCAGGAGATTTTTATGTCTCTTCTGAATAAAAATTAAACAAACAAACAAATAAAAAAATTAATTCAGGGATGAATCTCAAATTCGTCACTCTTTCATCCTTATAATTGGTTCTTCCATGTCCCTGCAATAACTTTGAAGACCTAGTTTGTAAAGCACTTAATAATAATAAACAAACAAAACCATCTCTCCCCCTGCTCCAAAAAAAAAAAGAAGAAAGAAAATGAAAATTCTAAACTTGTCCAGGAAAAGAAACTAGTTACATTAGCTCAGCTTATATGACAGGTAATGCCTTTGAATCCTATTGCACAAACACAGAACTAGTCACTGACAATTGTATTACAATTATTACAGAAGAGAAACAAATATCTGAGAGACTGGTGGGCAGCTGTCCCTTTCTGCTATTGTTCACAAAGTAGCTTTTAAGCAGGTTTATAAGAGGTATTTCAGAGATTCAGAAGCAGACAGGTATAAAGAGCAAAATCAATGTCCGTAAGCAAACCCCAAAAGATACAATCCTTTTAGCCGAGACTGCTACCTCTTTTACCTCCATCACTGCAAGCACTGCAACATTGCTGAGCCATTCTGTTAATTCTTTGATATTTTTCCTCTTATTCCATTTATTCTTTGATAGCTGTTGGTATTAAAACTGATGTTTGCAAAACTGAGTGAGTTGATTAATAGGTATTTTATACATCTGGTATTTCCTCATAAAAGACTGGTAAACTTATTTCAATTATCATACCACCAACAAGGATGCAATCTGTTCACAATGGCTGTTTACGAGTGGCTGCTTTGGGTAATGGCTGTTTTCTTAGCATGGGAAATGAAATATAATATTATTAAACAGAGATATGCAGAATGGTGTGTCAACTTATCCATCTTCCTGATGTTTATAGGCTTAATTTTTTGTAATGTTTATTTTATTTTATGGGACCAAACGTTAAAGTATCACTTATTTGAAAGCATCTAATTTCTTTTATTTTTGTTTTAATGTCCTTGAATATTAGCATCCACAAATTCATGTGCAATCAGTGCAGAAAACCTGTGGTAGGTACTCTATTAATCCTATTTAGAGAAACATGTTGTAATGAGAGAGATAATGAACCAAGGAGTTTAATTTTTTTATGTTTTACCCACAAGGCTAAGGTTGTCTTCTTTGGTGGTTTTGTTTTAACAAATCACCTGTAAAATGTCTTAAAATGATGCATGATAATCTCCAAATTGCTATGAAAATACAGTGTAGATGAGAAAGCAGGAAGTGCATATGTAAGACTGGATGGTGAAGAAACAGGCATGAACATTATAAAGACTTTAAACATAAAAATAATTTAAATTATGTTAGATTAATACCTCAGGTAGTGAAAGAAAGCACTGTGGTACAAATTCAGCTGCACAGGAATCATTAAAGTACAACTGTTTATTTTTGAGCGGGGAAAGAGTTGTTTTGGATCTGCAAATCTACCCAATCAAACAATATCTTCTTCGATTTCAGTAAATAATATTTGAAATGCTAAATATATCACAACATTTTCATGAACTATTTATATGTCTAACAGAAGCAGTATCTGTTTCAGATACTCAGATATTTAAGTCTATCATATACAGATTTGAACTTTGATTAGAGTTTTATTTGGGGGAATAAGAGAGAAAAGCATATTTCTTCGAAATATAAATGGGTAATGAAAACATAAATGATTCTAAAATTTTAAAGAGGTTTAAAAATTAAAGTCTTCAACAGATGATATCTCAGAATGTAGGCAGACATGGGGACACAGACAACGGATATCACATAGATGCTCCTGCCAAGTAAAAATTTCTTGCTGCCTGCCATAACAGAAGTCACTGCTGCTAAGAAAACTGTTTAGGAGAGAATGTTTCCTTTATCTTCTTCCCTCATACCCAGTAGACATAGGCTGAATGTTTTGGTGTCTGCCACCATGTATTTTTGCCCTCTTAGCACGTAAACCTTGACTATTAGTAGTGATACCACCTTAGCTCTGCTGTCAGCTTTGACCTGCACTGTGAATCTCCTATAGCTCCTTGGAGTAAATGTGGATGCATTCTGCAGATGTTTACACAATATCTCCTTCCGCCTCACATAATTATTGTCGCAGTACTTGGTTCTTGCACGCTTCATCTTTTCAGCAATGTCTTAATACAGAGCAATAGCTGAGGATTTTTCGTAAGGAACTATATTTCTGGTTACCTAAGATTAAATAGTATAAGATAAACATTGTTTCAAAAGCACTAGCATCACTACCGCTAAAGGCATGCCACTCTAAACATGCCACTGAAGTTTTGCATTTGAAAGCCTCTGAAAGCCTTCATTTTATGAAGCCAGACTGACTTCACCAGTGCTTACCTGAGCTCCAACAACTTCAGCTACAAAGACTACGTAAAATGTCGCTTTGCTTATTGCATTAGGCTGGGTCCTTTTGATTGTGGTTTTTGATACGAAATTAATGAGATTTTTAGTCTCTACTGCATAGCCAAAGATGCTGGAAGGACAAAGGAGGGAGGTTAAAAGGACCATTTAAAAATAAGGAATGAATTAAATACATTAAATTTATTGTGTGAAACAATTTAATGAAGAAAAATACTAATTAAATTATTAAAATCTAGATTGCAAGTAGTAATTAAAAAGGCCGTTGCTATGCAACCAAAAGGATTTTTGTGACAGAGTGCAGAAATATGTTTGTTAAGTATGCTGGTATTTCACTTTGACCTTTTTCAGTCACACACTTGCCCGAACTGTCTGTAAATGTATTTTTGAGAATGATAACATTAAAGATATCTGCATTATGAAGAAGCAGAAAGACTATTTGAAGCAGTTAATGGCTTTTATTATGGTTAAAAGGTTAAGGGTAAGGAACTTGTGAGATAAAAATAGATACATGTATATAATTATATATAGAATTTGTATGCTGATATTTCATCATCACTAATGGATAAACTCCTATCCCAAACACAGGTCCTGATCCTAAAGACATGAAAATATTAATTTTCATAATGTAGTGTGTGAGCTAAACCTCCCGTCTCCTAAAGGTTTTAAATAACAATTAAATATGTTACTTGTACAGAAACCTAAGCAGTTGTTCGTAATAACTAAGGCCAGATTTTGCTTTCCTGGAATACTTAGCCTAAGACGTGTGTTGGTTTTTGCTACAATATCCATTGTTATGTGTTAAAGATTTCTGTTGTGGTCATGTGATACTGATATATGGAAGAGAGAACACCAGTAAAAGAGTGGTGTACAAAAGAATATTGTTAGGGCACACGTATATTTCTATGAAGAAGCATAAAGTGTGTTCAAAATATGTATACAGTGCTTCCACATACACCCCGTAGTCAGCCAAATTCTGCCTTGGACTGTGCTTTGCAAATGGGAGGGAGGTCTGGTTTGCTGGATCTGAAGGACTCAGCTCACTGGTTAAGTCAGTTATTCCTTCAGGTTGTTTACTGGTTGTATGACCAACCCAAACTCCATTTTTTAAAATTCCCTTTAGTCCCACACTTAAATTGCAAAACATCAAAGATTTTGCTTTGTTGATATAGATTCCTTCCCACTGATATCACAGCCAGAAAACTGGAGGGAATCTGAACTGGGTCTAATCAACTGGCCTCTTAAGAAATGCTGGTTCACCAACAGCACCCTGCATCTAGAAGAAAAGGGCTTGCTCTCTGGTTGAATCCTGTTCTCTGCACTGTCACTTGCTTTCTCCAATTTTTCAATAAGAGAGTGAGCAACAGTGATTTTTAACCAGAATGGAATTTTTTGAAGATATGAGGTCCTACAGACACTTATTTGCCCTTTCCTTTCTTTTTGTTATGACTTCTTTAATTTCTAAACATGAATTTATTATTGTTTTCTAGGTAATTTCTCTTCAAACAACCACTCAGAATAGGCCGTAAAGCGCTTTTCAGATGCCGGAGCAGAGGAACTATTAAATATAAAGCCAGAGTGTATCAGTAAGGTGGAGAGGTTCCTAAAAGGACCTCTGGGACATTTGCTTGTCATTGGATACAACACCCTCTAATGAGCTTTGTGCAGAGAAATGTGTAAGCTTCTACGCACTCTTACCCTTGTATGCAAGGAATCTAGGTGAAAACCTACTTTTTAGTATTCTCTGAAAAGATTCCGTAGGTTCTCTCTCTATATTTTTATATATATATTTTATATAT